>JACEII010000008.1:6805263-6827595 GCA_014332785.1 Antheraea mylitta
TCGACATCAGTCCAAGCCATGTATGTTTGCTACTAGTCAACTCATGTGGATCTGAACACATTCCATGAAGATGTGGAATGAAACGTTCATAAAAATTGACTAAGCCCAGAAAAGATCGTAACTCTTTAGAGTTGGTTGGTGTATTGTAGTCCGGTGAAGCTGTAAAGACCTTGCCAGGTCAATAGCGTAGCCAGTTCGAGAAAAAAAAAAATGGAGCTATTCTAATTGCATCTAATTTTGATTTTGTCGGATGTATTCCTTTTTCATCGATCATATATCCCAGATACTCAATTTGTTTTTGGAGAAAATAACATTTTTTTAAATTGGCTTTCAAACCAGCTGTCTGTAGTTTGTCAAGTACTGTTGACAGTGTGTGTAGATGGTCTCTTAGCGTATGTCCTGTTATGGCAATATCATCAAAATAAATTGCTACATTTGGAATATCTCCTAGTAGTTGATCAAGGAAATGTTGAAAAATTGAAGGAGCTGTTGAAATGCCAAAAGGCATTCTATTATACGAAAAATAACCTTTGTGTGTTGATAAAGTTAGATATTTTTTTAGAATCTGGAGCTATTTCAAATTGAAGATAAGCGTCTTTGAGGTCGATTTTTGAAAATATTTTACCATTCGCGAGAGTCTGGCGGAGTTGATCAAAAATGGGTATAGGATGCAAATGCTTAATCAAAACAGGGTTAATTGTCGTACTGTAGTCACCACAAATTCTGATGTCGCCTGTTGGTTTAAGTATATTAACAGTGGGTGTAGCCCATTCTATAGGAGTACTATTTGGATCTATTTTTTCAATTATTCCCTCTGTAACAAGACGATCTAATTCTTGTTCAATGTTTCTTTTTTAAGTGAATTTAATTGGTCTGGCTGGTAGATGTACTGGTTCTGCTCCTGGTTTGACGTGGATGTTAACTTTGTAGTTAACTACTTTTCCTAATTTACCATCAAACAATGTTGCATATTTATTTAGGACCTGTTGAAGTGTTGAAAAGTTTTGATGGGTACTTTTAATGGAATAAACAGCTTTAGGGAATTCCATCTGAAACATCTCACTCCATTGTAGGCCAAAAAGCATTTGTTTAGCGTTTTTCATTACTACTACAGGTAATATTTTCTGCTGTCCATAGAGTTCTACTGTTACGTCCGTAAGACCTTCTGCCTTCAATTTGTTGTTGCCGTACGCTTTTAATTTAGGAGCTATAGTTAGATTAGGTGATCCTATGTTCCTCCAGAGTTCAGTGTTAATAATTGAATAGGTGGAACCAGGATCCCAGTCCATTGTGCAACTTAAACCATTGATTAGTACATCGATTTGTTTACAGCCTTTTTGGGAGGTACCTGTCACATTATATACAAGTTCATCATCATCATTATCATCATCGCTGTTTTCTGTAGACGTATGCGATATGTGCGATGAATTATTCTCGGTAATTTTCTGTAGTTTGGGTTTGTTAAATTTCCTTACAGGTGATATATAAGCACGTTTAGTTTTAATACAGAAACTTTCAAAATGCCCCTTCGTGTTGCATTCTGCACAAGTGTGATTCTTGGCTGAACATTCAAAAATTTTATGTTTAATTTTCTTACCGCATCTTATACATCCATTAGAAGTTAGTTTGCGTATGCTTTTATGGTTTTTTGCAATGTTTGTGTTAGTCCTCTGGATTTTGTTAACATTTTGACTCGGCTGGTCATGTTCAGCTTGTTCACGAGACTGGGCGAACTTAAAAATTTGGAGAAAAGTAACTTCATTAATTTTTCCTCCCTCATTTTCTTGTAGATCGGGCCATCTCTGTCTAAGGTCTGTCTCAAGTTCTGGGTGATTTAACCCTGTAGCAAAAGGATCGCGTAATTGCCATTCTAATAGTGTGTCCTTATAACCACAAGCATGACTTAAGCTTTTGAGTCTGTTTGCATAATGTTCCATGGATTCAGATGTGTCACGAATGCAGTTCCAAAATTCGGTTAAAGCTCTATATCTTGTTTTTTTAATTCGATATAAGTCTAAAAGTTTAATCCAAATATCATCGTAACCGCTCGACTCAAAGTTAGGTGTAAGTGCTACTTTTACTTCGTGAAAAATTTCCGGTGTTAAAGAATTAAGGAGTAAATCTTTCTTTAACATATCATCGGAAATATTAAATATTCTGCACTTGGTTTCGAAAAATTCTTGAAAGTCTTCAACTTTGCATGTCTGGGGGTTGAATTTATCAATGTTAAAATTCTTAAATATATTCATTTTACCCATACATTTTGAAGATAAGGCGTTCGTCACGCCTTTTGTATCGTCGTCCGATGTAACATTTTCCAAATGTATCTTGGGTATCAATAATTTTAATAATTGTGTAATTTGTTCCTGCTGTGCCTGTTGTACACTCAGGAAATGTGCAAATTGTTCATTATTCATTATTAAAACTTTCACTTCGTCGCCAATGAAATAAAACACATTTTATTTAAAATGACAACTAATGTAATGTATGACGTAAAACAATATATATATAAATATTTCCAATTCTATTTTTAAAATGTATAAAAAGGTTCGAGTTCATAAGTTCATTTTTTTGTGAGTAATTTGGTAAATGATATCCACTTATTAGTATGTGGCGTAGAGATAGTGCACTATAGACTGTGACTACAGATTCTGAGAATAATATTACCTTATCTATGATAATATTACATATAAACGTAGTATATTCTTAGTAGCCTGTGAATATTACTATAATAGTAATACTTCTAGCCGAGTCGTTATTCGAATCTCCCAGTATAGTATTTTATCTATGGTATCTCCGCTGACCGCTAGGAGTAATATTCCTGTGATTCGTATCCTCTTAGTAGTTTGTGGTGTTATTGTTTCGTGTTTACATACTGGTGTTACACATTTTACTTTGAGACATTAGGTGAATAGGAAAAATGACGTAGATAATACACTGTACTAGGAAAACAATGATCTTAATTAACTCGCACATGGGCAGGTGAGATAAAAAGAATCATAATTGATTTTTAATAATTAGCAAAGCAATAATACTGTGTCTGATGGTAACTACATACAGTACAATTTAAAAAAAAAACAACGGCGACGAACTAGGGGTCAGATATCTATCGACAGTTGCCGTTATCATTATTCCATGATTTCAAAAATTATACGAACTTACTGTTTCGTACCAAAGACTGTGTACTGTGTTATCGAAGGGATAGAAGAAAATGAAGTTAAAAACACTCGCCATATTACAAGCTAGGAGAATACACTTAGGCGACATCATTCCACAGAGGATCATCAGGTATTCAACTTTCATTTTTTATTTTACAGACATAGAGAGTGGAGAAAAATTGCTAAGAGAGAGCGCAGACGTAGAATCCGAACTCAAGTAGCTAAGAAAAGAGGTACTTACACATTTTTCATGATTAAACTAATTGGATATAGAAACACATCTTACTTATTTGACCTTGAGGTATTTTTTCATTACATACAATGTAGAATGGTCTATTGAACACTACAGTGGACTCTACCTTGCATGAATAAACAAACATAAAAAGGCTCACTCTCCTCTTCTCTACTCTCCTCTCTCCTCCCCTTCCCTCAAACACAGGCTGGCAACGTACTTGCGACTCCCCTGGAGTATTTAGTGTCTATAGACGGTAGTGATCACTTAACATCAGATGATCAGCCTGTTTGTTTACTTCCTATGACATAAAAAAATAACATGAACTTATATATTATTTTCAAGTAGTTATCTTTGGGCCAACATGTTCTCTACCTCCTACAGTGATCCAATATCTTTTTGTTATGTATTCTCAAGGAGTCGTATGTTGTCATTAAATAATGTTATTATGTTAGGGATATAAAATATGTACCATGAAATACTTTCCATTTATTTTTGTGAGCTAAAATAGTCTAAAATATGAAAAAAACCTTTTTTTTTATCAAACTGACTACGCTATTGACCTAGCAAGGTCTTAAGAGTTTCACGGGACTACAAATGAAAAAAACAATATTTATTTTAAGGTTTATAAGATTTTAGTCTAGTATTTTCATCTTTGTAAATAAACATGTTGTATATACTTCTGTCAGTAATTGCTCACAAATCATTTCAGTATGTTTAAGCTGTCATGACTTATGTGCTTATTTTAATAATAAAATCAATTTAATTGATCTATAGAGGATGTAAACAATAATATCCATTGTTCCTATTCATATCACCATGTATTAAATTACAGATTTTGAACTAGAAAAAGATGAAATAGCCACAAAACATGAAGAACTTTTACAAAGATTCCAGGAAGAACAAATTTTGCTTTCAAACAAGACTGAAAATGATAAATGGATGCAAGCAGAGAAAAATGCAGTGGAACAATGGAATAAACTGCAAGAAAAAAAGCAAAGAATGATAAAATTATATTTGGAAGAAGAAGCCAAGATCAAATTGGTAAATACTACCATAATATCTATATTAATAAAATGATAGAGGCTTGTCAATATGTATGTATCACTCAAATACTACTAGACGGATTTCTTTTTTTTTGCTTTACTTGGTTGACCCTTGGTTGTTATCTATAAAAAGACCAGTGCAATAGCTCCATCTATAATATAAAAATGAATGGCTAAATGTGTTTCTAGGGGAAAATCTCGAGAACAGCTGATGCAATTTCACTAATTCTTTTTTTGTTGTGTTTGATATTGTTAGGAGAAGGTTCTTATGCAAAAAAAAAAAACTATATTTTAATATACTTTAAGCGGGACTGTGTTCACTAGTACTGCTAGTTTTAAATAAAATTTTAATAAGCTATCATCTTTATAAGGAATATGAGTTCAGTGATGTGTTTTTTGTGATGTGGAGAAGTGAGCCAAGGGGGGGGGGTTCTTAAGTTTTTTAAAGTATTGTGTGTTTGCGATTTCAAGCTGAGAAATGCACAGTTCTATGTTTTCCTACATACAGTAGTGCTACAGGAGCATTACTTAGGTACAGGTGTCCTCAAATCTCCCTTAACGCTTAGCCAATAGTGTTACTAATTTGCATTAGTAAATGTGCGCAAATTCCGAAAAGTTAAACATGGCAGTGTTGAAACATGCAGACATCAGATTGATATTCCATTGATCAAACCATTAAGCTACCAAATTTTTTTTAAACAAAACATATTGTTCAGATAATAAATGATAAAGTGTTAGTATTAACTAGATATTTTATACAATAAGAAAAAAAACAATCCACAACATAATTTCAAATTAAAATTTATTTTTGAATGTATGTATTGGCATAGTATAAATCACCACCTGTAAGTAGCCATAATGTGTATTATTGTAATAATGCTGTAGCATATTACAAAGAATCTAATTCTGGAGGTTTTCCTTCCTTCATGTGATAGTTGCTATTTGTAAGGTTTAAACATTTTTTTCATATTGTTTTATTTTATATTCTTACAGGTGACAACTTCACAGTATTAGTTAGACACAAAGTGATCATACTTGTGTACATAGCAATTTGTTAACTGAGTATAAAATCCTAGTACCTATATACATTCAAAGTCCCTATAAAACTGCTCTTATACTGTTTTACAGCAGCTAATACTTATATGAATATTATGAGTAATCATAAAAATAAAAGTTTGAAAGGAAAAATAATTTTTGTATGATAAACCAAGTTTCGTTTCATAATCTTGAAGGACATAAAAATTCTTCAAAATTACTATTTTTTTGTAAAATTACATTATCATTATACTAGCCTCTATATTTATAAATTAGCTGTTACCCACGGCTTCGCACTCATTTTTTAAATATATTAAATAAATGTAAGATTGTAATTAGACGTGTAAATTACAGAAATACTCTCTCAAAAATATTTGTAAGTACGACACGCACATCACATACTGTAACAGGTAACATGTACATTATACATGTGAATACTAACAGTGTCTCGAATGGGATGGGATTTATCATCAGCCGCATACCTGGAACATTAAACTACTATGTACCATCCTCAATGCTCACTTACACTATATAAAAAAAAGAATGTAGTGTCGTGGGACACCAGGTAGGAAGGAAGTTCCTTCGGCTAAAGTAGAATCGACACAACTTACAAAAAAAAAAAATCGTGCTCAATTTTATGTAATCGTATTTCAAATTATCAATTAAAAAAACAAAATATGTCTCTTTATTTTTGTTTGACAGCATAAAATTACATAGAAATAGAAATAATTAAAAAAAAGGAGAAAGAGAAAGGTACTATACTCGCTTGTATATACGACTGTCGCGCCTGCGCAAGTCTCATTTAACGGTTTTATTCCACGCACTTTTCGTTACGGTTTTACTATCACATTTTTTTCAGTTCGGTCGCGCAGCAAATCCCTATCTCCTCCAAGCCTGCCATAAGGAACTTCGTTCCAAAAGTATTAAAACATTAAGCTATACAATATCGAACAATATGTGTTAAATCTTTTATTATATAGATATAATATGCCCATATTGTCGATATAATTAAGTTATTGATATACGTTGCTATAATTTAAATCACATATAAACATTTGACTTTCAATTATATTTATCCTTCGAGTCCAGTACAGCGCATGTCTCACGCACATGTTTACAATGAACAACATATTTTTGATCAATTTCAGTTGACGAATGCATAGGTAACACTTCTTCACTACATAGTTGTAAAACAAAGTCCTCTGTCATGCCTCTCTATATGTCTGTTTGCGATAAGACACATATTGATGTCCTTTCCACCAATATATAAAATGACTCTTAGGTAAGGTTTAGGTTTATAGGTATAGTTTGTCTTATTATCAGGGCAACGTCTGCTGAACCCACCAGCTTAAAATAAAACAGCATAGTTCGTTATTTGCCCGTAAAATTCCCGTTAAAATATTACTTGTCCGGTGAAGCTGTTAAGAACTTGCTGGGTCAATAGAGTAGTCATTTCTAAGAAAAAAACCCATTCAAATAGGTCTAGCCGTTTCGGAGATTACTAGGAATAAATAAACAAACAGACATATCGACAGAATTAAAAAAATGTTGATATTTGTAGCACCACAGATTTGTATTCACCAAAAAGTATTTATTTTAATATTACATACACACAATTTATTTTTATAATACGTAATATATCACTAATCAAAAATTGGGAATATAACTAACATTCAATAAACTATTTGATTGAAGAAGGCGTTACTTTGCGGAAATCCACCTTAGTGTACAATAAACTTTTTGAGGTGTTTTTGGCAGGATTTCAGTCTGTCGTGCAGTGGATTTTATAATTTATTCATAATCTTGTGTTACTTGTCTCTATATTGTGTTAAATTGGTGGCGTTTTATGTAATATGGTTCGTTTCTTGTGCATAAGTGAAATGAATGAAAAATAATACCATGACGCATGAATTCTGTGGTCTTGAAAATTAAGAAGATAAAAATTTACGAAATGTTATATAGAGGATTTGGCGCTTATACCTTTTCATTAACTTGGACATAAAAGAAAACTGGCTAAAGAATACATAATAACTACCTATATTGACAACTTCAGAATTGGCAGTATGGATTAATTCCTTCGCCTTATAGGACGAATATTATTACTACTAATTTTTTTGCAACACAACAACAATAACAACACAAAATAACTTTGGGAATGCTTGCGATATAAACGTACCACGTATAATTAAAAATTGGAAACAAAACTAACGTAGAATAAACTTTTTGAGTAGGAACACAAAATAAATCATGAAAATATTTGCGATAGAATGTTATTGCGTTACCATGGCAACGCATATAATACTGACATTAACACGCGGCGGAAGCTTTCAAAATAGCTCGATTTTGAGACATTTTTCATTAGTGCTCAGCTCCTAATGGTTTAACGTGATGACATGTAGCCTATAGCAATCCTCGATAAATGAGCTATCTAACACTAAAAGAAACTTTCAAATCGGACCGGTAGTTCTTGAGATTAGCGCGTTCAACCAAACAAACAAACTCTTCATCTTTATATATTAGTATAGATAATATTTTTTTAATAAAATGTATGCTTATTAACATTGATAAAAAAGAAAGACTAAGCTTTTTTGTACATAATTTAATACTATTTTTTTTTAAGAAGACGGTCTTTTATCCGAAAAAACTTTTCTATATAGTTTGAAGGTGAAATAAATCTGATAAAATTGTTATTTTGTATAAAATCTTTGGGAAAACTTTGAATTGGTAATGGGCCATTCAAAATTAATATGAAAGATTTAAATTTAGACTGTTAAGAATAACACATGAGGTTCATATAAAAAAATAAATTAGGAAAACCTTAAAATTTATTTATAATTATTATATATAAATTAATATTTAACGAATTTGATTATTTTGAATAAAAAGGCATTCATATCACTTCAGTTTGTTAAAAGTTCAGATTAACTATCCTGAACTAATTGAATACAGATGAAAGTGTATGCCTGTATATGGTAGCTCATAGATTGTAAGTATAAAATTTTTGATAGACCGATTATTAATATATTATTTCAGGAATGGGAATTAGAATCGAAAAAGAAAAAGGAAGAAGAAGAAAGATTAAGGAAAATAGAAGAAGAAAATAAAAAGAAGCAAGAAGACTTCATGAAAAATTTAGAAACGTTTTTGTCTGGAGATTCAGATGAACCTTCAAAACAATTGCTAGTATTACGTGAGACTAGACCGCAAATGGAAGTTTGTCCATTTTTTTCTAAAACAGCATGTTGCCGTTTTGGTGATAAGTGTTCGAGGAATCATCAGTATCCTACAATTAGTAAAGTATGTCAGGGATGAATATAATCATGTTCCTTGTTAGATGTTAATCATAATATTGGATTATATCCTTTCACAGGTATTGTTAGCTGCAAATTTTTTCTCTCACTTTGGTGTTGAAAACAATTTTCAAAACAATGAGTATGATAGTGATATCATGTTGGAATACGACGACAGTGACATATATGAAGAGTTTAAAGAATTTTTTCATGATGTTCTACCTGAATTTGAAAAATTTGGTAGAGTTGTCCAGTTCAAGGTAAGCTGAGGGAGACTGTACTAATACCTGAAGTGAAATATCGACGGAATAGTCCAGAATATGATGGCACAGGTTTTTACTTTGGAATTACAAAGTATCCTTTAAAAATATGTTATTGTAACTTACATTATTTATTTATGGTTTCATAGTAACATAACTCGGTAAGTATCAATTTACTTGAAAAGAGCATTTAAAAAGTTAAAACTTTTCACCTATGTTTGAAATTTTACTGATACAAATATTTGAATTAAAATGAGTTGGTAAAACTGCTTCGAATATCAATTAGTTTTTATTTTCTGATATGCTTATTAATAATTAGAACATGATGTGTTCTATGCCCAGCATATACCAGGTGACTGTTTAGACAGTAGAAATATTTATGGAGGACACTCTACACTCGATTCTCATTCTAGATCAATAAAAAAATAGGTGCTTAGTATTTGACTTAATTATCTAGAAAAATACAAAAATTATTCTGTGTCTATGTTTAAGCACAGTGTAAATGACCGTCAGGTGATTTTACTTTCATTTGAAAGGGCAGTTGGAAACGTCACGAATAAAACAAAAAGGCTTATTGCCAGTTTTATTATCGAAAGTTATTAACTCCGAGTCCCCCATTGTAACTTTTGGCACCGGTTATTGCACTTAGGTTTATTATTTTATTTACAAGTTTGTAGCTATACGTTTGATAGTCTTAGAACAAACTTGGTTATTTATTAATATTTGTTTTAATATTAGTATTTTATGTTTATGTTAAATGTGACCATAAAGTGTCATATCCTAGAATACTGCGTGTCTAATGTGTGTTCACCTGTAGTAAAAGATCTGGGGACAGAAAAAAATTAATCTTTGAAATTTGTAATTAGAAAATTGTTGTCTAAATTGGATTTATTAAAACTTAGTTAATTATCATTTCTGTGCATGATATAATTACTCAGAGTAACACAGCATTGATAAAGTTCTCAGTAACTAGTGTTTAAATATAAGGTTTGTATTGCAATATATATATTTGAATTTCATTACATATGTATTTAAATAATATGATTATATGATGAAAGATATGATTGTTTTTTAATGTAGGTGTGTAGTAACCATGAGAAACATCTACGAGGAAACACTTACATAGAGTTTGAAAGTATCCGAAATGCTATATTAGCCTATCGTTCATTGCACACGCGCTGGTACGGAGGCAGACAGCTATCATTGAAATTTTGTACAATAAATTCATGGAGACGAGCTATTTGTGGTAATAACTACCTATATTAATTACTACCTATACTAATAATATAAAGAGGTAATGCTTATGACATTGCAGGGGGTTGTACTCGTAAACTACTGTTCCGATGTAAAAATTCTTTAAGTGTTATATAGCTAATTTATCGAGGAAGGTTATAGAGCTCATCATCATCACACCAAGACTAGGACCTAGGAGCTGAGCACCAATGAAAAATGTTTCAAAATCGGGATTTTTTTCGTCTTGAAAGCTTCCGCTGTTTGTTAGCGGTAGCTTAAAGTAACTATTCTAAACGAGCGAAGTCGCGAGCAGGGCTTATTATTAATAAATTAAAACATTTTTATATACATAATAGGAATAATGCTAAATGCATCCACTATAATGCAATCTAGCAATGCCTTAACATTTTCACCGGACTACAAACGTTTCTATTATCTACAAAAGTTCTAATTGGTGCTATATCATTTCTGTATGAAAATGAAATTAGACTTCATTATTATTGATTAAGTTATTAATAATTAACTTGATACTGTAAATAAATCTCTATATCATATATTTCATTGTTTTATGACGTTATTTAAAAAAAGTCATTCAAATGGTGCAATGAACAAGTTTATTTAAGAAATACGAGGTTCCCGTATTTAAGTTTATTAATCGCTTAGTTTTTTTTATGAATCACGATCCATGTACTGGTAAGTGTACAAAACACTAAGGAACCTCGCAGGCTGTAAAACACAACCGATTTTGTAGGATAAGTACATCTTATGAAGATCACATTTTAATATATACATATTCCATACTCTTAAACTATATGATGGAAGTTAAATAACGAAGTACAGTAAATATATATATATATATATAAAGTAAATAATTGTTAGTATTACAACTGTATAACGTACTGATTGATTGAAATTATAATACATTGTAGATATATCTAAGTAGTCCGCAACAACAACAACCTACACTTTTTTTTAATTTTCCTTGAGGGCAAACAAACATGTGGATTTCCTGATGTTACGTGATCACCACCGTTCATAAACACCAACAACACTAGAAGAGTTACATGTGCATCGCCAGCTTGTGTTGGAGAGGAAGGAGGGAAGAGTAGAGGGGGAAGGTGAGGAGATATGAGCCTCTGTCGCTCTCACTGACCGAACGAAACGCAACAATACAAGCACTGTTATTTCACATCGGAGTTTTTGCGGGTCGGGTGGTACTACCCCGGGCGAGCCGACCCATTCGTGCTGAAGCAAGTAATAGCATGTTTTTAATGTAATATGTGAATAATTTTAGTTTTTCTTTTATTTCTAGGACTTCAAATAAACGATCGTTGCCCTAAAGGTCGCGTTTGTAACTTCTTGCATGTTTTCCGAAATCCCAATGGTAGATTTCCTGTATATGATGCGATTCCTGGACGGGAAGAAAAGCGAAAAAGAGACGAAGAATATAAGATGTTAGTAAACAATTATTACTTTATTATTCTTTATAGATGTGAGCACAATTTTAAGTAATGTTAAGTAAGTTGCTCTGTAATGAAAATTATATAGGATATATTAATATCACTACATGTAAAACAAAGTCCCCCTGCTACGACTGTCTGTTTGTTTGTTAGCGATAATTAAAAAAAAACGATTTAATTGATTTCATGCGGTTTTCACCAGTAGATAAAGTGACTTACGAGGAAGGGTTAGTATATAATTTGTCAGTTTTTTTTTTATTATCATGGCAGGAAAACGTTCGCCTGGTTCGCTAGTTACATATACTTACGAAAATCTTATTAATGTTTTTATCTTCTAGACGAAAATCCTTGCGTAGTTCATGGCGATGGTCTAAATCTCCAGAACCTGAAACACCGAAACGAAGAAGAAGAAGATCAAGAAGTAGAGAGCGAAGATACCGTGAAAATAGAAGATATCAAGATCGTTCACGTAGTTATACTCCTAGTTCGGATTAAGAATAAGTGTATGCTTTACTAAAAATATATATTATTTGATTCTTTTGTAACTACAGACTTTTATTTTTTTTTTATACCCTAATTTATTTGAATCGACTTGATTGACGCAGAACGATCTTATAGATATAGATTTTAAACAATATTTAATCTATTGGAATTTAAAGGTTTTTCATGACGTTTCATAAGAAGGCAGAGTTGTACCTATATTGCGTGCCAAAGGTTAAAATGCGTATCACAACCAAAAATTGCAAGATTACAATAGTTAGATAAGAATGAAAACTTCTATGACATTGTTTTTTTTTTTTTAATTTTTAGCTTACACAATGTTTACCACATGATTAAAATAAAAATATACACCGTGTTTACATTTGGAATGCGATATATTTATTCTGATTATTATGAGACGAAATAACTATATTGCTAGTGCATACTTATAATAATTGTTAATCATATGATGCGCTAAATCAATGAGTGATTATAAGACATTTGAACAAATGAAATAAATTCTATCGTTATGATTGAATCGAGTAGATCACTGTCGCGATTCAAAAACTATATAACTGGCTCTTATTAATAGTTCGCCTATGTGGTATTATTATTTTTAATGGGATTTAAGTCATACTGTATATATTATAGTTTTTAACTGTAATATTGAAATACAAACATTTATTATGCCTAAGTCAAACCATAAAGTTGTTTATAAGCCGGTAGAAGCATTTAGTTATTAGTTTCTTTCATATACAAAACCGATATAATAAACATTTACAAGTTTACCCGATTAGGCCTCCCACGGCAGCGGCTCAAGCCTAGGTTCAATCCCTCGGTTGGGAGCATTTGAGTGCGTTGCTTGCGCGATACGGTGACACACAAATATACATCACCGCTACAACACTACACGATCACCCCTACACACGTGCACGCTACACGCTTACATGTGAAATTGGAAAGGTTTACTTTTTTTCCCTTATCGAACTGAGAAACTCTCAATTTTCCGATAATAAATATATGGAGGAGTTGTTGAGGCGCGTATGCTTGGTACACATATACGTTTCAACAACTCATACATATATGAATAGTTAGCTAGGTTAACTAAGATAGGTCGCGATTTTGCATGCAACAGGCAACAGCCAAGCCGAGGTGTGCCGTGCACCTTGAAGCTGGTTGCCAAAATAAAATCGGCTGAGTGCCTTAAGCGCTCGCCTTAGTAGGCCAGTGAAGCTGTTAAGACCTTGCTGGGTCAATGGCGTAGTCATTTCGAAAAAAAAAAAAACATTTACAAGTTTGTATACTAATCAAATAAAAGTTCAGTAAGTAGATTAGATAGTTCAAGATAAAAAAGGTAACTTGTAATATTTTTGTACCAATATGACAAAGTGACGATGGTATAAGTGTTATTTTTTTGTATTTTGTTATCAGTTATATAGCATCCCGGCTCTGGGTGATTTAGACAGGTGAATACTAATTCTTTCTCACTTTCAGTAACTGGAAGATAAAGGAAAATAAAACAAAAGAGTATTTAATGTTTTTAGAAGGATTTTTTTTTCATTAGGTATAAATTTCCCTCCATAAACATAGAAAGAAGTCGTTTTGTTTTTGCAGCATTAGAAGGAATAATAGTGTGATATAATTATACAATAAAAACATTTATTAAAATTCGAGAGTTTAGTCTAGTTCTCATGAAATTTTGGTTATTGTCTTAAATATTTCTGCAATATTGAAAATTGTGTGCAATGTACTCTGAAATCATCAACCTTTTTTAACTAAGGAAATAAAGTTAACAGAAATTAAGGTATCTTAAACATTGTTGCTGGAGAAGTGAAAAAGTATTTCAGAACATATTGTTACCTATATTTACTCATTTGAGAAATTTGGTATATTAGTAGGTATAGAATGTTCTAAACCTCAGAAACGACCTGCAAACCCTAGATTAATTTATACGTCACGTATAAAATAAATTTTGACAACAACGGCAATTGTTAACAAAGAACTTGTATCGTATTGCACAAAGGAACGTTTGATATTACATATAAATTATTATAAAATGTATTATTACAAAATTTGTATCTATTTATGTAAAAATATAATATTATAAAATTTTATTGTTAGTTTTTTTAATCTTATTTATCTTCCAGATTATTACTGCTATTGTCGAGTATTTAATAATATTACGTGGTGGTGAGAAGTGGAAGTGGTGACTCGCTTGTTAGAACATTCCAGGTATTTTGTGGCATCTCATAAAATTCATCCGTGGTATTATTTTCCATTCACTTATGCACAATAACCAAATCCTATTACGAATAAATAACACAAGATTATGAATGAATAAAATATAAAATCCACTACATAACAGACCAAAATCCCGCCAAAAACTCTAAAATTTTATTGGCTGTTTAAACTTACATTTTTTTAATTAGATCAATGATAAATAAAGTAGCAATTAATACCATAAAAATATAAATAAACGCGTGTTCAGCATATAAGTACTATGTGGTAAACGAAATTATGATCTCTGTTTTTAAAACCAAACCTTGTAAAACGAGCGCACTACGGCGCCTGTCACATAAAATAAAAAAATAATATTTACTTAAAATTTATCTTTTTTAGTTTGTTGAAATATTATTAATATTTTATAATCTGTATTTATAATAAAAGTATAATAATAAATAGTTTATGTTTTTAGAATATTTTCTACCACATGCATGATATATTATTGAATGTAGGTAGTTTACAAAATGTTTTTATTTGGTGACATGAACAAATTTTACAATTTAGTGTTGTGTTAAAAATTAAGTGATAAAAATTCAAATCATGGCTGATATTAGTAGTAAAGTTATGGCTTTGATTGTTCAAAATAAACTCAATGATTTGATTGAAGTATTACAATCTGGTTTCGATCCGAATTACGAGGGCGGATGGCCAATACGAATGGCTGCTCGTTATGGATCTTATAAAACTGTGAAAACGTTTATACAATTCGGAGCAGATCCACATTTGTTAGGAGAAGCAGGTATCTAATTCTATAATTGACACAGAGAATTTTCAAATAATGTTACTCTGTTGTGCAAATAGTAATAAACTGAGTGTAAAATAAGACGGTTACAAATACCCAAATACAAAAATAAAACAGCAAAGTTTGATCTTTTTCGTCCCGTTGTGCGTAGAAGTGACAAAGCGTATTCTAAAATCTATGTATTATATTCACTTTTATGAAAGTCAATGCATTCTTCTGTATTTATAAACGGAGACAAACTGTGTAATCTATCACATCATGAAGATATTAACTACATTTGGACAATAATCTCGTGTAATTTAGAAGTTCAAACAATTGTAAGCATACACGGATGATTTTTTAAAATACGTTTTGCTTGTTTAACATTACTTGCTTGTAATTTTATTATATAATCAGCTGGTAATGCGTTTAAGATTGAAGGAAGTATATATTTCCACGTACGCATACCATAATAATTATTATAACAGGGCAGTATGTACATGGAAACATATGCCAAATTCCGCAAAGAATCCGTTCGTACAAAAAATGAATATCACGATATAATCTGAAAATAGACTATTACGATACGATATAAGGCTAGTCTCTTTTGTGGGAGTCTTGTGCCTGATAGTAAGCACAGTACAATCCGAAAATAATAGCGACCACCGATTGACACACTGTCCATCGCCGGTCGCCACTATCATGCCGGCCTATAATAAGCTGGATATGCACAGGCTGATCCCGAAACGCGACCCGTAGAAGCGAATCACTATTACAGGCTTTTTCGCCATATACATGGTGGTTGCGACCCAGTCGGGCTGTAAAACCCTATCACCCCGCTTGCGCCATTGCCTCGTTCGTTATTCAGCAGGGTACACCATGTGCAGGTGAGGTTGGCTTGGGTGTCTCAAGTCTTATGATGTTATTCGACACTCGAAAATATCTAATTTATATCGTATATTATAACCAAATGAGTTGTGTCATTAAACAAATAATATTTTAATGACAATAACAAATTTTAATTACATTTTTCTACTGTAATCACATTTCAGGAGCGTCAACTCTGCAACTCGCTGTTTATTCTGGAAAATATTGGCATACGAATAAATGGAGTTTCCTCTTATCATACTGCGATTCTTCTCAATTAGCAGACGCTGCAGCCGTTGCGATTGTGTTTCAGAATGTATTAGCTTTACAGAAAATTTTAGAAACTGGCCGATGTAACACAAATATTCCGACGACATTAACAGGTTTGTTTTTATATTTTGTTGTATAAAGTCGCAATAAGATTTCGCATCTGCAACATTTATTTATTTTTTCTCGAACTGACTACGCAATTGACCTAGCAAGGTCTTAACAGCTACACCGAACTACAGGCAACATTTATAGAATTTTCATCAATCTACGTAATGTTTAAAACAACGTTGTATTAGGAAATCCTATATATGATTTCTTATCTTTGAACACGGTAGTTGCGTTGTCTATCAGGAAGTGTTCGATTTTTATTATGTAATTTTATTATTACTAATTTTTTCAATTTATTCTATTATTATTTCCTACTCGCTAGCGAATAGTTACAGTAAATTATTTTGGTTGTTTAACATTACATAGTATAAAACAAAGTCGCCTACCGCGGCAGTTCGCGATAAACTCAAAATGTACTGAACGGATTTTCATGCGTTTTTCATCAGTAGACACAGTGATTTATGAAAAGTTTTTGGTACATTATTTTTCAAGGATTTTCTTATAATCAAGGCGGGTCAACATCTGCCGGGCTCGCTAGTATTAAGTATTTAATACTAAATTTAAAAAAACTGATAACCTTCAGTTTCATCTTCAAAAATGTTTTTAAATATTTTGGCTTTTTAAAAAATCAGTGTGGCTATATATAACCAGGGAAGCATTAAAAAAACTATTCTAAAATGCTGTGGAGATTTCTTTATTAAAACTTCAAACTCATTGTAAGATTCTTATTTGCGACTAACTAATAAATTTGAATCTACATCCATCCACATTAATAAGAGCGAAGGCGTAGGTTTATGTAGTCCGGTGAAGCTGTGAAGGCCAGTAAGGCCAAAAGCATTGTCAGTTCGAAAAAAAAAAAAAACGTAGGTTTACTTTTACACAGTGCAGCTGCCAGGCGCGACGCATCACTAATGCTTAAGATAGCCCTAAAAATATACTAGATGTCAAATGTAAAATTCATTGCACTATTTTTAGGTAAAACACTCGAACAATTGGCACAGGGATATAAGTTATCTCATTTGTTGAAGACTCAGAGCGATAACCCGTCGTCAAACTCACCCAGAAATGCAAGATTGGTAAGTGTATCGTGTTCGTTAACTATGTATAAATAATAATTTTGATTACTATATAGTAGGAAAAGAAATGGGCTATACTATTTAATTTTCTATATTATTTCCCATGTTTAGATGTGTGCCTTTCATTTGAAGTCATTGAAATATCCTTTCGAACCTTTTAAGACACTCTTTTTAAAACTTAATTATTACACTCGAGCACGAAATATTCTTAGGACATGGACGGAAATCACACGTGTTAAAAATCAAGAAATCAACCATTTAACGAATTATTATATCCTCGAGAGATTTTTAAAATTTAATTTACTCTGATTATAAGGATATTATGTGTATGAGTTACATAGTATAGTATAAGCTTATACGTATTTATAAAAAAAGATTCTAAAGTTTTTTCATTTGACGACAGTACATAGACAATTCGATAATTTTTTTTTCATTTATCAATCTGTCTGTTAATTTATAAGCCAATCAAACTAAGTATCTGCTTTATTAAGTAGGCTCTGTAGATAATTATGTAATTAACTTGAAAAGAATGGTAATTTTCAATGGCACCAATGATAATAATTTAATCCTGAGGATAGTTGGAATACTTCGTACGTCAGTACGTGATGACAAGCACTCTTGTCGTGTCAGAACATAGCTGCGTTAACACTGCTGCTTTGAGGTAAATGAGGTATTACGTAATTGCTTACTCAGAACTTTTGTATTTAATACACATAAGTAGCTCCCATAGAACGAACCCATTTTTACTTCACAGATACGAACAAGTAATAGATAAAAATCTTTAGATTACATGCTGCTGATTTCTAACAATTTTTTCAGAATACTTCTCCCAGATTGACACTAACTCATACATATAGAAGAAATCTGTCACCGTCTGTAGCGAGGTTTTTTGATCAGACTGCTGGCCAACCTTCATTGTCTCCACAGAGACAAACTATTGTGACAAATACTTCACCATTATCTGATAACTTGTTTCGCTGATTTTAATATTAAATACTTTTAAAGATAATTTTAATACTTGACAACGATTTTGCAATAAAAAAATTCTTGATTTAAGTTAAATTGACTTTATATTGGAATGGAATTATATGACAAAAAAATGTGACTTGACATTAATAGGATTAGGTTGTAATAATTAATGCTAATATTCTGGCAATTTTGATAGTTTTGTTAATAATTTATATGAGATCAATAAAATACTTTTCATGTTTAATCACTTTATTCTGTAATAAATTAATGTAACTTTATATTCAAAATTCGTAAATAAATGAAAATCAAAAACTAAACCACGTTTAATTGTATTTAGCTATTCCTTATTTGTTTCTAAACCTTGTGTTGGAGTACATAAGCTTATAGCTTGCGTTTCTGGAAACTTTTCCTTGTAAACCTAAAATAAAAACTCTTTTGTGAATACTATTAATATAATTTTAAACATTTGAGCACAGTTATACCAAATTAATAATTCTGTCGATAAAATCACATTACGTATGAATGTGGTCGAGGGATCATTAAAACCAATGGAATGTAATTGTTGAGATGTCTGTTGGCTTATCTTCTCGGTATTCAATGAATTGCGTGATTCACAGGCTATAATAGCGCTAGTAGCGTATTGCATCAATGATGATTTAACAATATAGCGCACTAACAATGGCGCTGGTCGTTTTAGATTCAAATCCAGTAGTCCGGTGAAGCTGTTAAGACTTTGCTAGAATAATAGCGTAGTCAGTTCGAAAAAAAAGGTTCGAATCCGTCTAGGGCAAGGTTTCCAAACGTAGGCCTACGCCCCACAGGGGGGCAATTTAAAAATGGACTCGACACAACTTTAACCCTTTCCCTTTGAGTTATTTAAATACTGTAAATAATCATTAGGTATAACTTCATTTGGAGTTACCAAAATATCAACTGAGAAATTAGAGTCGTCAAGTAAGTCTTTCAATATATATTTTGAAATTTTATTCTTATAATAAATATTCTTCCTAAAATTTATAATTTATATTTCTTAGGGGAACAAAAAAAATTTTAAAGGTTAATAATTAGGTATGGGGCGGGGGGGGGGGGCATAAAAGTTTTAGAAGTGTTAAGATGGGGCGTGGCTTAAAAAGTTTGAGAAACACTGGTCTAAGCTGGGGCTTCAGTGAAGGACACCTTAGGGATGAAATATCAGAATGGTTATTATGAAATTCTAACTTGTATATTATTTGAAAACTATGATAACGTTTGCTAGACAATAATCATCGCTAAACTACAGTTAAGCCCTCCTCTTCTCGAATGGAATGTATTAACTCAGTAATATTATAGATGTAGCGGGCGGGCGTACCAACTTATATAACTTTATAATTTAATGATGTTAATGATACCAATCTAATAACTTAAAACACTTACTTCCTGTTTGTATGTACTGTTACCCGTAAATTGTATAGTCAGAGGTACTCGAAGAAAATGAGACATTTGAGTTTTTAAGCAATTTAAGAATTTCGTAAGAATTGTTTTCTGCGAATAATATAATTTTAATTATATGGTTGTATACTTATGAGGTACATAATAAAATACTTCATATATTGTTAACTCATCCTACAATTAATTAGTGCATGATCAAGCCAATTCTAGGTCTTGTTTATATGGAATAATGATAAATTGTATGATTCATTTTATGAATAAATCAGTTGATTATTTATTTCCATTCCGTGGAGTTACGGATATATTTCAGCATATACTATGCATGTTTGAGATGCGTTTTATCGATTTAGTGGTAAGTGCCACACTTTGGTGAGAATATAATAGTCAGATAACATCCCTAGAGACAACGTAACTGATACTCGGATACACCACATCGAAACCTTTAGGCAATCGAAAACATACTGGCTGATTGTAATGCATGTACGAAGAGCGTTAATTAGAAAGCGAGAATGCGGAAATTGTACACAATTTAATATATTATAATTTCTTGTTTTTATTATTTTTTTAACTCGGTTTATAATAATTATTGAAATGTAGATTCAAAATTACGACCTCGAAACGAAACTGTCGTGTATCACATGGAAATAAAGTATCTCTCTTTTTAACAATAATCAAAGAGTAGTAATAATTGAATATATATCAGAAAATATCGTTCCATGCAATGTACACAACAAATAAAACTGATCAATAAATATATCTCATTGAACTCGCCAAGTTAGTATCATTTCATCAAAATAATGCCGCAGATGACATATCTACTATTCCGAGGGCAGTAATTCATGTTGATGGCTTTAAAATATCTGAAAATCCTCCACTAGATCTTGCCTAGTTTGTTTTCTATCTATTTCTGACGCTGAGCAATTACGTAAGAGGACATTGAATTAAAGATGATGAAGCACTGTCGTTAGTAATGGAATTTTTAGAAACTTAGGATGAAGAGTTCTTCGGGAATGCAAATTTTAAACTCAGAAAAAGTGATGTTATCGAAAACGTACCCACTTATCCTATATTTATCCTATTAAATTTTACTGAACGCCCCTGGTTATCGTACTATAATTGCAACATGTAACATTTCATAGTGTACACAAGAGATACATTAAGCGTCTTCATTAGACGTATCCGGTGTTATTACAAATAAGTTAAAACGTATTGCATACTTCCTTTAAAAAGGTTACGTTTTAAATGCACCGTGCTCGCTGAATGTTCGTCATCTTGCTCTTTTGTCTCGCTTTGGTTAGGTTGAGTTAGATTTGCGAAAAAAGGATAACGCGAACTTGCCTCGGGCGAGCGCGGTATTTAGTACGAAACTTTTTTAAAGCAAGTATTTAATACGTATTTAACGTTTTTGTAATAACACCGGATATCGAGTTATAAATTTATTAAAACGAAAGTATTCGTTTTTATTTCAACTATCGTACTTACTTATTTGTAATCTAAACTTGATTAATAAAGAAAACCACTTGGTTATTGAGTTAGTATTTACCTCTGTCGCTTTCGGTACAGGTGTGATAAGAGGAAAATCTCTTAAAATGCATGTCGCCGGATACGTTAACGGTTCACCGCGCCAAAACTGGATCTTATAGTACGGAGATGATTCCTTTTCAGGTAGACGGTAGCCATGCTTTTAAAAACACTTATTGTGAGTCATTTACTATCACGAATTAGGCCAAGAGTTATAACCAATCAATAGCTAGTCGTTAAAATACAATAAAATATTAGTGTCCAAAGATTATAATGTCGTAACATACATCTACAAAGACCAAGGCGGAACAGCAGTATGAATATACTAAATCGTACCGAAACGACTTACTATATCATTTTTTCTATGATGGTATATTCACTGTATTCTAAACTATTTAGGTATAGGTACAATTATGATACAACTTCACTATCATATAGTAAATAGTTTTAGAGCATAACTTCTTTAGACGCAACTAAGATCTTACTAGACGATAATGCAACGGAAGTACGTTACGGCAATATGGCGTTACATTTCTGTACCTTCCGGTTTTTAAATATTTATTTTGTCACTAAATAGTTTATAAACAAATAAACCAAAAATTTTCGAAAAAAAATAATTTGAATAATAAAAGTCATATAATAGAATTAATTATGTATATATGGGCGCGCGACTGTGCTGCTATTTAGTTTCAATGTTTGAAAGTAACAAATTAAATCAAAGTTTCATTATCTGTATTACCAGCTATCAGCTAATCCGGAACTTAAACAACAAACTTTATTTCAATCGCATGTGACGGTTAAACGCACACATTTTTTTAGTAAAGTTGTATACACGATGTGTACGTATAGTACACGCCGTGTACGTATAGTACACGCCGTGTACGTATAGTACACG
>JACEII010000008.1:6827605-6936303 GCA_014332785.1 Antheraea mylitta
GTACACGCCGTGTACGTATAGTACACGCCGTGTACGTATAGTACACGATGCATGGTGGTAAGGCTTATTTTAAGCTCGTCTGGCTAACTCCCACTAACCAAATTAAACACTTATCACCAAGTACGTGATGGTGTGTTTCGGCGGCTGCACTTGAGAGCCAGCCCTTTCTAGTATTAGTAGGTTTTAAAAGTATCTAAGGAAGGCCGAAGGGGCATATATGTGACGATTAATGTTCTCGAAAAGGTACTGGTTAGTATATGTTTAACTCTAGGTTTAACGTGTTTACCAACTTAAACAACACCGTCATCTAATATCAAATGTGATTGTGGACAAAAAAGTAATAACAACAGAAATTTTGCTTATTTCACACGCGGTAGAAGTGTAGCCATCAAAAAGAAAGCGATGTCTCACTCTTTTCCAACACCCGAAGTCAATCGAGACACTGCTCCCACTCTACTCGACACGGTGTTTATTCCCATCATTTTTGTCACACAAAAAGGTTGCGGATCAGAATTTGAAATCCCAGCCATAAAAAGTTTCACTTCATAGACAAGATTGGAGATATACTCATTTGAATTGCCTTATACTATGCCATATACTACTTCCATGGGAATTCGTTTGAAAATCACGTGTAGAGGAAAGTTTGAGTTTGGTGAAAGAATACCTGAAAGTGAATCCATAGCATAGTGGTAAGACGTTTTACAATGTCTCCATGCCACCTTATGCTAAATATGTATCGTCAAATACTTTTAGTTTGTTACATGATTATAGGATTTATTTTATCCAATGAGCACTCGAAAAAAATATTGATGACTCACACAAAGGTGTCCTAATTTCAAAACAGTATAAGAGTCATTGGAACTAATAATTTTCTTTCGACCAATTTTCCAACTGAACACAGTAACGAACTGTTATTCTGTTTAATTATTGTTTGTTTAATAACAATTTAGGAAATAGTATTCGGATCTAACAAGTAATAAAGAATCTGGTAAAGTAAAATATGAAACAATCATACTCACAATATTTTTCCAATGACGACGCATATCTTGATAACATTTAAAACTCCCAAAATCGGGTAATTTTTCACAATACTCTTCCACTACGGCTTTGTTTAAACTAAAAACATTATACTTATTTTAAACGTGACAGACGCCAGTATTAAATATCTGTGCTTTCGGTAAAATGCTTTAATTCCTTCTACATATAGGTAGAGCCACGCTGAAGCTATAACTGGTTTCGGCATGAATGGGTCGGCTCGTCCGAGGTAGTACCACCCGACCCACAGAAACACGACGTGAAGTAAGAGCGCTTGCATTGTTGCGTTTCGTTCGGTCGGTCAGTGAAAGCGCTAGAGGACCACCTACCCTCTCTTCCCTTTCCTTATTCCTTCCTCACTCCCTCCCAACATGGGCTGGCAACGCACTTGCGACTCCCCTGGTGTTGTTAGTGTCTATGGATGGTAGTGATCACTTAACATCAGTTGACCCGCCTGTTCGTTTGCTTCCTATGATTAAAAAAAAATTACTAGGTACATTGAATACTAAGGTGGATGCTACTTTGCACTTCCGCCTGGAACTGATTGACCACTACTATATATTTTATACAAAATATAATTAATATATACTAAATATATGGTTATTAATTAATTTATTTTCTTTTTGTTGTGGTTAGACGTAGTAGTGGTCAATCAGTTCCAGGCGGAAGTGCAAATAGCATCCACCTTAGTATTCAATGATGGATTTGCGCAAAGTAACGTCTTCTTCAATCAAATACTAGGTACATATTATAAAACAAAATCCTCTGTCACGTCTGTATGTCTGTTCGCCATAAACTCAAAAACTACTGAATTGTTTTTTATGTGGTTTTCAGAAGTAGATAAAGTGATTCATGAAGAAAGTTCAGGTATATAATTTGTCAAGTTGTTCATTTCAGTGAACTGAACACTAATAGGTTCGGTGGATGTTGCCGGACGGACCTTTATAATAGAAAAAAACTACTACTAGTGTAAAAATATATAAATAGGAACTTATTTTTGAACTTGCATTGTAATGAAAAAAAAAAAACACAACTAGTATCTTTTATCTATAATAATTGTCATTCATAATTTAATATTTTTTAAATATATCTCAAAGACCTATATATACCAACCTAAAATAGGATATTTGTTTACCTGGGCAAAACCCTTATCCATTCACCAGGAAGGAACTTGTCATTTGATCTCATGAAATTCACTCTCACAGGTTTTATATATATAGTAGTAAAATTGTCTGTGATTAAATTAAAAAAAAAAAACATTTTTTGTTAAATTCAGTTATATTATGCAGACATATAGATTTGATCGTTTTTATATAAGAGCTATATGCGAACACATTTTAAGCTATTGCATTTTACATATTAAGTAAACCCACTGCCCACGGTCCAAAGCACGTTTTTTATGTAAAGGTATACATACTATATAATTTTCTAGCTTTGACCCGCGACATTGTCTGCGTTATTTATTGTGTACAAATGAGAATATATGTATATTAAAAAAAAGCAATCTCTTTCTTACAAAATTGTTTAGTCATTTGTAGTGTTTAGAAAAATCGTAGCATCCTTAAACTTTAATAACTTTATGTTAAATGTAGATATTGTCTTAATATTAAGATCTAGATAAATACAAAATGTCTAGTAAATGAAAAAACAATGATAGGAGTCTACTCAGAATATTTTGTGTGTTGCACACACAACGGCAAACTTTCATATACCGCGCTCACCCGAGGCAAGTTCGCGTTATCCTTTTTTCGCAAATTTAATCTAACCTAACCAAAGCGAGACAAAAGTGCAAGATGGCGAACATTCAGCGATCGCGGTGCATTTAAAACCTTTTTAAAGCAAATATTCAATACATATTTCACTTTTTTGTAATAACGCTGATATTATTTTATTCATATAATCATAATAATAGATATGATATTCGATTGTTTAAATTCAAATATAAGCTAGAAGTCCAATTTCACTCACCGTTACTAGTAATATGATACTGAATACCATCCAGAGGAACTTTACTGAGAAGGAAATCTCTATCAGTTACAAAGTAGTTGAACCCCACGGAGTTCCAGGTAGGCGCAACTTTTGCTGTCATTGTGTAACGATAACACATTTCAAATATATCAGAAGTCGCGTTTTTTATCGGACCGTCCTAAAATTTAACAGGAATAGATAATTACAACTACCGATAAGCATAACATTCAACTGTTGGGCCACTGAAAATTTTAAAGTAATTAACAGAGCGGGTTTTAAAATTGAAGGGCTTTGGGAAACAAAGGAGGTAATGTTCAAAATTACTTTTAAATTGAAATCTATGACATTGAATACTTTAAACAAGATTTAATTACATATTTATTAAAAAGGGACATTATTCAAAAGCACATTGTTGTAGGTATTAGCGCCCGGTATCGGGATTTAAGGTTTATTGCTTTATCCTATATTGTCTCTGGAAAATGTATAACGGTAGAATTTTGAGCTAAAACTTAGTTCATTTATATACAAAACTAGCTGTTACCCGCGGCTCCGCACGCGTTTTTTGAATGTATTAAATAAATGTAAAATTGTTATTAGATGTGTAAAAAACAATAATACTCTTTCAAAAATATTTGTAAGTATGACACGCACATCATCTACAGTAATAGGTAAATGGGATGGAATTTATCATAAGCCACATTGTTGGAACTTTAAACTACTATCTATGTATCAGCCTCATTGCTCACTTACACTATATAAGAAAGTAATGAAAATATTAAGCTATACATTATCGAACAATATGTGTTCAATCTTTTATTGTATAGATATAATATCGGGTATCGTCTGCTGAACTCGCTAGCTGCGCTCGCTAAAACAGCTAATTAGTTGGTTATTTGCCCGTAAAATTTCTGTTAAAATATTACTTGTAGTCCGTTGAAGCTGTTAAGACCTAGCTAGGTCAATAGCGTAATCATTTCTAAGAAAACAAAACCGTTCATATAGGTCCAGCTGTTTCGGAGATTACCCGGAACAAATAAACAAACAGATATATCGACAGAATCAAAAAAAAATGTTGATATTTGTAGCACCGCAGATATATGTATTCATCAAAAAGTATTTATTTGAATATTATATACACACGCTTTATTCTTATAATACGTAATACGCAATATATCACAAACCAAAAATTGGAAACAAAACTAACGTAGAATAAACTTTTTGAGGAGTTTTTGACGGGATTTCAGTCAGTGTTATGTAGGGATTTTATATTTTATTCATAATTTTGTATTATTTTACTCTATGTTGTGTTAAATTGGCGGCGTTTTATGTAATATGGTTTGTTTATTATGCATGACTGAAATAAATAAAAAATAATGCCATGGAGCATGTATTTTGTAAGCTTGAAATTAAGAAGATAAAAATTTACGAAATATTATATAGAAGATTTGGCGCTTATGTATAGAGAATACATAAGAACTACCTATACTGACAATTTCAGAATTGGCAGTATGGATTAATTCCTTCGCCTGTATTGTGATGGACGAATATTATTACTACTAACCTTTTAGAATATCAGCACAAAATAAAATTTACAAATGTTTCCGACACAAACGTACCACGTATAATTAAAAATTGAAAACAAAACTACGTAGAACAAACCTTTTGAGTAGGAACACAAAATAAACCATGAAAATATTTCCGATAGAATGTTATCGCGTTACCATGGCAACGCATATAATACTGACATTAACACGTAGCGGAAGCTTAAAAAATAGCCCGTTTTTTTTTTCTTAATTAGTGCTCAACTCCTGTTGGTTTTAACGTGATGATATGTAGCCTATAGCCATCCTCGATAAATGAGCTATCTAACACGAAAAGAAACTTTTCAATTGGATCTGTAGTTCTTGAGATCATAGCGTTCAACCAAACAAACAAACAAACAAACTCTTCAGCTTTATATATTTGTATAGATATACTATCACTAGGTAAATATTACGAAACAAAGTCGTCTGCCACGTCTGTCTGTCTGTTAGCAATAAACTCAAAAACGATTACTACATAACATAAAACAGTTCTCTGCCTTCGCAAAATTTACGTCTATAGAAGATAAGCTTAAAAACTACTGAATGGATTTTCATGCGGTTTTCACCAGTAGATAAAATGATTCAAGAGGAAAGTTAGGAATACCTATAATTTGTTTTCTTTTTTATCATCAGTGCGGGACAACATCCACCTAGCTGAAATTTGTCCACAATATCACCTGATGTTATATGGTGATGTGGTGCAAGATGGTAAACCATTAAGCCTAAATAAGGATTGGCTCTCAAACGCAGTAACACAAGTATATGTGCTTAGCGATAGGTTTTTATCTTGGGGATGGCACCTAATGGGCGATGGGCTTAAATATAGCCCTACAACCATACTATGGTTTCATGATATCTTCCTTCACAGGGAGCTGCAGTTCATTTGTAAGAATTCAAAACTACGCCGATCAGTTCTCTAACCGAATTTTGGAAAACTATGCGGTATTGTCCGTGTATTTAATATAATAAAGATATTTTCATTCTTTCTCTCAAATTTATAAACTTTAATTATCCTATCATACTCGTACACTTTGTAATTTTTATAGCATTTAAAGTAGAACAAATTAAAATTAAAATTTGAAAAAAGCAAGCTTTTATAGAATTTAAACAGATTTCAAATGTGTTACTTACTTGTAGTAGTGAAAACTTCATAAGTAACGAATTTAGTATGTCGTAATCATTACAGACTTTACTAAATAGTATATGAACTAATTTTATATCTTTTTTGTCAGGGCATGCTAAAATGTTTGAATTGGAAAATATGATCATTCTGCAAGACAAAAAAAAGTTTAAAATTTTTTAGATATTTAAATATATGAGACAGTTTTAAGTAGGTTAATCTATACCTGCATTTAAGTATTTTCCAATGATAGTGAGTTGGAGCTGATTTATCGTGTTTGTCTTGTATATTTGCTGCTGCAGTAATATATCCAATTTTATCCAAATTCGGATTGATTATTGTAAAAGTATAATTCGACTCCATTTTTCATTAATTGAATACCAAAAATTGTTAGTTTTCAATTAAAGAATCCTTGTAAGAAATTAGAAGTCTACACGGTATGGACACACCCACGTATTCAATTACATATGTATTGTACCTAGGATTAATTTTCGCGCCAAAGCATTATTCTTATTACTATGGTACAGAATATAATAATGTAGTAGTAATAGTATTCGTGCAATAATAGGACAGGCGAAGGAATTAATCCATACTGCCAATTATAAGGATATAATAATATGACGACAGTGTTGATAATTTTTGTGTCTCTGGTGTTGGATGGATAAAAAATGTTACTGCTTCATACCCTTAACAAATGCAATAAATAAGGATAGCCGTTTTCTAGGTGGTAGAGCCACGCTGAAGCTATTATTAGTTTCAGCGTGGTAGAGCCACGCTGAAGCTATTATTAGTTTCAGCATGAATGGGTCGGCACGTCCGGGGTAGCACCACTCTCTCACAGAAAACTGACGTGAAGTAACAGTGCTTGCATTGTTGCGTTTCGTTCGGTCAGTGAGAGCGCCGGTGCCCTATCTCCGCTCCTCTTCTCTAACCCCTATCCCTTTCTCTTCATTCCCCCAAGCACAGGCTGGCAACGCACTTGCGACTCCTCTGGGGTTGCTAGTGTCTATGGACGGCGGAGATCGCTTAAAATCAGGTGACCCGCCTGTTCGTTAGCCTCCTATATATAAAAAAACTCAGAACATGAGATTTTTCTTAAATCTTATGGCATCTAAAACATACCAGTAATTAAGGGATTCACGGTAATGTATCTTTAACAGCTCTTAGTCGCCGTCGCATAGGTTTTTAGAACCAGTATTATATTAAAACAATTTCATTTCTGAGTTTGTTATGCATGAAAAAAACATTCACCAACAAAGATAATGATAGTTTAGTTTATAGAAACATGAGCGTAGACTTGTTGAGGAAGTTTGAAAATAGCACCGGTGACAGAGAAGTTGAGAAGAATAGGTTAGCATGGTATGGGCATGTCATGAGAAAAGATGAAAACCATGTGACTAGAAAAGTGTTGAGTATGATGGTGGATGGATATACGAATAGAGGAAGATCGAAAAAGGTGTGGATGTATTGTGTGAAAAATGATATGTGCGTATAAAAGGTGTGAATACTGAGATGACAATTGATAGGAGAGAGTGGAAAAAGAAAACATGTTGTGCCGACCCTACTTAGGTGGGATAAAGGTAATGATGATGATGATGATGAAACATGACCGTAGACTAGACTAAACGTAAACCGTAATATGGTAAGCAGGTTACTGAAATTCTCTCAATAATCACTAGGTATTAGGGTAGTCCGGTGAAGCTGTTAAGACCTTGCTGGGCCAATAGCGTAGTCATTTCGAAAAAAAAAACTAGGTATTAGGCATAATCGGAACCTACGTAGAGTTTACATCAACATGAAATTAATTTCGATATTTAATTTCAAAAACTAAGCTTTTCAATACCAATAAAGGCATTGTATAAAATAAGAACAGGAGATAGGAGTAGTTGGTCATATAAACTTGAACTGCTACATAAGCGAAAAAATTAATAATTTTATTAGCTGTTTCCAAAAATTTACAAATATATCAATTTACATGAATATTTTTTAAATAAAATACATTTAATTGTTGTTTTTATTTTCAAACTGATCACGTGCTTTTCGAAGAACCCCTTGGGTTTTATGTATCTCTCGACAAATAGCTCGCTGAACGTTGCTTTTACGTAAATTTGCAGCGTTTAATTGTATAAGTGTATCTGCTAGTGTTGCTTTAGTTCTTGCAAGTTTTTGTTTCAAGGTTATATTTTCTTCATATAATGAACCTGTAATAGAAATGCATTTATGAAAGGCATGTCTTTTTGTGCTACTATATAAGAAAGAAAATGGTATACATACGCGGTGATAGATTCAAAGCGTCATTATGTTCTAAGCTGGATAATCTATCACTGTCTATTCCTTGATCCGGTGAAGTGGGTCGATCTTCTTCTGAATGGAGTACATCAAGGGCCGCTGCAGCTTTGTTTTCAGCTTCCGCGGCTGTTTTTTGTGACAATTCGATTTCCAATTGTGAATTAGTTTCCATTATGTTGGCAAGTTTCTCCCTAGTCTCCTCTAATTCCCTTTCGATTCGCAGACGTTCGTGTTGAGCTCTAGCGCGCTCTAGTGCAGCTTGTGATGCTTGAACGGTAGCTTCATCAGCCGCTCGCCGCAACATCCTTTCCGTTTCCATAAATGTTGATTCCAACTCCTGTCTTTCTGTCCTTATTTTCTCCGTAAACTGTAGAGATTCAGCGTATTTCTGTTCAATATCTTTAGCCTTCAATTCCAATGATATAATTGTCATTTTCATTGCATCCACATTCTTGTTGACTTCAATTAGATTACCATGTTCGAAGGCTATGTTCGCTTTCAATTCACGGTTTTCCGTCATAAGTTCAGTAATTTGATTCATTGAACATTCGAGTTTATTGTTGAGGTCTTTATTTTCTTGTTCCAATAATTGGTTTTTCTTTGTTATTTGGTTAAATTCTTCGAGTACAGCCGCTTCGTTTGCACTTCTAAAATCTTCGGAACGTGAACCATATGAAACGCGTCCTCGACGTGACTTATATTTGTTTAGTTCGAGTGTGGATTCTCGTTGACTGACGCCGGTATCGCATAGTCCTACGCGGGCGAGTGAGACGTTCCTATCAGGTTCAGACCAACACTCGGATTCTGATATAACATCAGCTTGAGGATAACGTTTCATTGTCTTTTTTAAGGAATATCTCTTATTATCATCACTGCAAGTCATATGGTGTCCGAACATCATAGTTAAATCTTCTAATTTGAAGCATTGCGACATATCCATATTACTCTCATCCATAGTGAGTTCGCCAGGAGCCATTGATTCGTCGAGTTCTAAGCCAACTGGCAACGCTAGACTTTGCTCTAATATACTTTCCGCTAACTTTTTCTTATCTTCCCCGAGCACACACCTGAAATTATTGTATAATTAATGTATTATTTTTATCGTTTTATATTAAATCATAAGTGTAATTATTTGATTTAACAGTATTTACAATTTTTAAACAAAAAATAATACTGAAAATTGATATTCCATAAACATAAAATTAAGATTACAATTAATAATAGATACTGTTGTGATGCCTTTCTTATATAATTTTTCTACAGGTAGTTTTATACTAATTTAACTGCAATACTTTCAACCATCCAGTCCTAAAAAAAACAATACATCACAAAGAACATAATGCTAAATAAATCCCAATTTATTATTATAATTTGCCAAACTGATATTAATTAATTATATTTATTTGATCAGTTTAAATATAATATACATAGTTTTTATGAATAGTATGTTTTATATAATGAACTATATTAAATGTATTTAATAAAATAATAAACAAAAAATTCTTGTTAATTCACAATGCCGATGATAATTTTGAAGAATTGTGATATAATTTTTAAAACGGTGGGTATAGTACTTATTTAAAATATCTATAGTATTTCTGTGTAAGATAGAAATACAGTTAGAAACACGTTAGTTACATTTACTGTACTCTTTATTTAATTTATAAAGTTTAATATTACACTATTTTATACAAGAAATGTAAAGGATATAACAAAAAGACGCAAAATTTTAACATTAATATACAAATATTTTTTGCTGAAAGATTATAATGAACACGATATCAACCGTCCTTTAAATAAATAATTAAAGAGAAACTTACTTATGCAATAGTAATTTGTCCAGGAAATAGGTCAATCCTTGCAATCGACGGGCTAATAGTTGTTGTAGATTCCTGAAAAATGTGATGTATTAAAAGCAAAATGATCATTATACATATAGTAAACATTTAAACTGCTCGAGTCCAAAATCTCCGTTAATTTTGAAATTCAATTTATTGTATCATCACTTAATCCCTATTAACATTTTGTCAAATTTAAATTATCTTTTTTTTTTACAATTATTGCTTAACCATTATAGAAAAGCGTAATGATATGAGATATCCTCAAGATCGGTAATGTAGTTTAGAATATTAACCCAAAAAAACATAAATTAATTTACATGTATAGAGTACACTGAAGTAAAATGTAATTTTATATACACAAAAACATTCTAATACAGGCTCTAGTGTAAGTAATGTTTAAATGTGCGCTATCTTGTAAAAAAAAACATTTTAGTTTATTTACAACATGAATAGAAAACCGCGAAGAACTATTTATTTGTAAAACCAATATAAGTTTATGTACGTTGTAAAATAAATAAAAAAATGTTGTATTCACGTTCAAAATTAGAGTTACACTAAGAGGTAACATGTAACTTAAGCGAGCCATTTATTGTAGCATTTCCACTTTCGAGGTCTTCATGAAAAAGAATTACAGTAATGGTAAGTGTAATTAAAATTTCAAATTTCGAACTTAATACATACTCGAATGCCAACTAACTCCTTTGTACATTCTAAATTTAAATTTAAAATTATCGAAATAATAGCAAAACAATTGGTAGAAGCTAGTTATATAATGAAAATAAACATCACATATCAAATAAATTACCCAGAGCAGTCCTCATTATTTGCATCATCAAAATTCCTTTGTAAATCTCTCACTTTGTTCTCTAAATCTTTTATATGTTCATCTTTACATTTCAATATTTCTTCATATTTTTCCATTTGCGAATCGCTGATATGTGCGTATGTCAGTTCTTTGTCCTATAAATAAACTTTACATCATTATAAAACATACTGATTTCATATAAAGTTTTGAGTTTAAAAACATAATAGTACTGCTACTTTCCTTTTCGATCGAGATAACTTACCAGTTTAATTTTCTTAATTTCTTTATCCTGTTGTTGTATTTTTTTCATGCATCCTTTGATCATTTGCAGTGCTTTACGATTCTCCCGGCGTAGTTTGACCAATTCATCCTTGGAGAATGTCGGATAAGTTAATACAATACATACATAAAATTAAAGTAACTTTAATATGGTCAATTAAATTTACCATTACAAAGAAACAAAGTCCCCTACCGCGTTTGGTGTCTGTTCGCGATAAACTCAAAAACTACTCAACGAATTTTCATGCGGTTTTCAACAGTGGATAGAGTGATTCAGGAGGCACGTTTTAGTTTATAATTTGTTAAGGATTTTTTTTATAGGGCGGGACAACGTCTGCCGGGTCCGCTAGTATATAATATTATATATTTTATGTTAAAAGCACAAGTGTTATAACGGGTGCTTAAATAAAAACTCAACAAGGGTTTGTTACGTATTCAATATCTAAATTATGTAGGCTTCCAAAACCTGATTGATGATATAACTATCAAGTTAAATGCTTGGTTGTTAACTTCTTTAAGCCCTTTAGTACTCTGCGACAGATTTTCGATTTAAGGATAGTAGCAAGTCAATCGTATAGTTATATGAGGTGAACTCTCACTTGCTGACATGTTCAGAGGGCGCAACAATCGGTACACTCTCGAAATAACGGAATTTCGGTTCTGTTTTTCATTTGCAAATAGAACTTAATATGTCATGTATTGTTTTTTATATTTTATTCATAATCTTGTGTTGTTTGGCTCTATATTTTGTAATATTGCTGGATTCTTACGCAATTTACTTTGGTTATTGTACACAAGTGGATGAGAAAGTTCTCACAAGACGGCCTGCATCTTGCTACTTCATTGAAATGATCGTAAGAGACTTATAAAACTTGTACTCGACAATGGCAGTAATAATAAACTGGAGGTAAGTTGCAAAAAAACATGGATTTCTGTAACTGAACACCTGTAAAATTGGCAGTATGAATGAAGAAAGGTAAGCCTTCACCCAGACTAGTTTAACATATTTGGCAATTATTTTGTAGAGTATCTAGATCACTGTTTCCCCACGTGGGGCCAACGCCCCACAAGGAGGGCTATTTGACAGTTCAAGGGGGGCAATTTAAAAATGGACTCGACACGACTTTACCCTTTCGCTCTGGGTTCTTAAATGCAATGCTAAATATCGGTAACAAATTCAACAAAAAAGGCGAATACTTTTAAAGAAATCTGTAAATAATTATTAGGTATAATTTCATTAGACATTACCCTAAATATTAACTGGGTAATTGGAGTCAACTAAAGTTTTCATTATATGTTTTGAAATTTTACTTATGATGTTTTAATAACAATTTCTTCGTGATTTCTTCCTAAAACTTATCATTTATATTTCTTAAGGGAACAAAACAATTTTTTAAAGGTTAAAAATGATGTATGGGGCCCATAAAAAATTTAGAAACGTTAAGGTGGGGCATGGCCTGAAAAACACTTGGGAAACACTGATCTAGATCCAAACAATTTAACTATACAATCTACTAATAGATTACCCTGGCTTGTGTGGATGTAGTGATTCTCCCTACAATTAAATTCATAATGAAACGGAAAATACGCTAATATATTAAATGGAGATTACTTGGTGGATGTACATTCATACTAAACTTATCAGGGTTCTAATTATGCGTTTAACTCACCAAGTCATCATTATTAACCGTTACAGCCAAATAATCTCTGAAACAAATACATTCTTTTATAATTTCATAGTTTTAAAATGTGTTTCTTACAACTCATGTAGTAAAATTATTATTAAAATTATAAAATTCTTGTGAAGTTATATCGTTTATTGTACATTAAAATCCCTGTCAATTTTTTGGGTACTCTACGGCTACTCTAAAGGTCTATCGTTATAGGAATCTAAAATTGGCAATTACTTGTCCTTAGTCTCGATATATATAATATGTATTTAAATGTATAATTTGCGTAACTACCTTCAGAGTTGCCAAAAACTTTGGCGAGGACTGTACATAATAGAGCAAATGTAATGAATACTTATATTTACCCAGCAGACTCCGACTCTACGCATGTGTCATCAACGGTCTCTCTCTTTTCTTCTGGCTGAAAGAGTTCAAAGCATTTAAATTAATAAGCAATAAATCGCAGAATACCCACGAATTTACCCAATTTATAAATACCTGATTTTCTCTATTTATCTCTTTTTTTGTAACTGATAGATTATTTGCTGTGATTTCTACACTGTCGGCTGAAATAGAACCCTGAAAACAAAAAAGAAAGTAAGTATAAACAATGTTTCAAAGAAAAATTAACCTCCTTAAAAAAGCACGAACTCAGAAGTTATATTCTACTATACTCATTATCTTTTATTCAGTTCATTTTATATAACACTTTGCCTTAAATAAAAAAAAAAAGATCCAATCATAACATTCGAAAAGTACCTGTTACATATATTTATTTTGAAATCGGTGCCGATTTTTATTTTATGCTAGCCAATAAGTAAAATTTGATATATTATTTAATAAATACGAATACGACAATCGTGACACTTAATTATTGAAGAATCGCTGTTAATTATTGAACCGTGTTATTAGACACCTCCGAAGACCTTAATCAAATCGTATAGATTCATATACTAAAAGGTTCCCTGAAAAAATAAGCGTACAACGAAAACCCCATCCAAAACGGATCAGTAGTTTTTGAGAAAATCGCGGGCATACAAACATACATACATACGGATCGAATACTTTTCTAAGTTATTTAAAAAATATTACTCTCTGTTCCAATTAAAGAAAATGCATCACAATTTCTAAACATTGTTCAAAGTTTCAAATAATAATTGTAAAACATAATAAAAATTGTTAACATAAGTATTAATTCGAGACAATTATCAATTAAAATATTTTACCTTTTGCTCCAATACGTCAATGGCTTCTGCAGCGGCAGCTAAGAGCTCTTGCTTATCGCTCAGTTGACGTCTCAACTCCTCCACTTCAACTTGTAACCTCACGTTGTGTTCCAAAAGACCCTAAAATATGTTTATAGTATTTTGTAGTTATATAGAGCTAATGAGTGGCTCTAATATCAAATAAGTGATATTAAGCAGTAAAATCTAAAAAGTCGTTTTAAATCATGTGCTTTTACCTTAAATAAAAATATTATTTTCGAAATAACACAATAATATAAATCGAAACGTAAAACCAGCATCTATTATAATTTGCAATATAAAAAATTATTAATACCGTTCTCGTTGTTCCGAATAGTTTTCGTTGCGGCGCGTTTTATGGATAGACTCTTTGATATAAATTTTTTAAAATTATATTCGCGGATGGGAGAATAGTTCTAACTTCTAACAGCTGCCCTTTACTATAAATTTATTATATAATCATAGGCTACTTATAATCAAATATTATGCATTAAGTAATAGGTATGGAAGCGAGGGCACTTTACACTTTACATTGCATACATTAAAGCCATAATAAAACAACAATATCACAATCGTTCATGAAAAAGGCCACTTCTATTTTTCAGGCAATTTGCATACAAATAACGTCATTTATATTTCCTGCTTCTAACCATAACATCTAATATATTGTAAACGTACTTGCACAGCCGGCGGTGATCCGTTGCCGAGTTTTTCCTCCAAAAAATATATCCTTAATTTTAAATGAAAGTTCTCTTTTCGTAAACCTTGTAGTTGTTCCTCATATTGTTTCATGCTTACTCCGCTAGTGTTATTGACATCTGAAACATGCATTGTGACGAATGGACGTTATTATGCTTTCCTAAATTCCTTTCTATATCCTAAGTAGTAGGATACCCGACTGTTCAAAGAGTTGACAATTATCAAGTCAGTGTGGTTTACATGTATATTAAATTTCATCTGTAGCGTATTTGTAATTATGTATTTAAGTATATTATTATATTTAATTTCTCTACTGTACGACATAAAAATACTGATAATATTTTGGATAAAAGTATACATTAAGAAATACTTTCCAAATTTGGTAATAGTAGTATATCGACCAAGACATAAATATCTTATATTCATCACATCATACGATGTTAAGCTCAATTAGAACTCATAATGCCGTTATGTAGGTTAATAAAGTGGTCCGTATTTATTATTTTTAAATAAAAAAATAAATAATTACCGGGTCCTTCCATTGTGGGCAACGACATTTCTTGTAGTTTGCGTGGACTAGTACTGTAAAAAAAAAAAATAAAAAAACTTAAACGAAGTCTAAAAAACCACAACTAACAAGTACTAGCATAGTCAGGACTATAAATTGAAATAAAGGAAAATTATTTTAACAATTTTGGTAATTTAACTCTTAGCCACATAGATGGAATTCACGAAATAGTTTTAACAATATACATGTCTTACCAAAACATACATCATTTGGAATAATATAATAATAATAACAATCTTATTATTTGAATAGATATTATCGTTTCCTAAGGCCCATTTAGCTTTCAACTTCAAAATTGTTCACAACTTCAACGTTGAAAATAATGTTAGACAATAAATAACCACAGTATTTGTAGGGGCATTATTGGCCAACACTGAGTTATAGTATCTCTGCCGGAGATATTCTGATCCGCGTAAATGTATGAAAAGTTTAATAAACCCGGAGAACATGGTGTGGTGATGGCTATTTAATAATTTACGGACAATTTCTTTTTCGCTTTGATACTTACAGTTATAAAAAAAATCTACTGTTTTTAAATACTTAAATACGTAACAAATATCTTCATTAAATATTAACTTAGTAAAATTTTAAGAAATTACGATTTTTATAAGCTCCACATGTTCAACAACATGTGTGTTTTTTGCCGTGAAGAAATAGTGCAAGTGGTGTGATACTCATCCGCAAGATGAAGGAAGTAAGCTGGTTTCTTAATAGAAAAAAAATTGTAAGCAATATAGTACAGCATTACTTAATTTTTTTTCTTAAGTTTTTCCTGTGGTCATAGAATATATTGTCAAGATAATCAACAACGTAGATAAAATCGCAGATATCAACTAGTTTTTTAGTAATACAAAGAAGATGAAAACATTTCCAGTGGGATATCCTTAGGTAACGGGGATATATCATTCTAGCATTTTCTGTTATCATTTTAAGATGTACAATTCTGTAGAATATTATTTTTATGTATCTCATAAGATTTAGTTGGCGTATCAAATGTGAGCTCTTGGAAACTCCTTACAACTTTCATATTGTTTAGTCGTGAATCATGGGATTAATATTTGGACTGCAAACTGGCCACGATAACGTTGCAATACCGATTTCAAGAAGATATTCAATACGACAAGCGCGACGTGTGTGTGCTCCTGCGTATTTCATAATGTTTGATCACAATGTGAACTGATGTTTATTAAACATGTGATCTAAGATGATAAACACGACGGCTCTCTAGTGCAGCTGACCAGAAACAGTAACAGGTCATTGGAGAAAGATTTAACCTTTTTTTGATCATATAGGGGGCAAACGAACATGCGGGTCACCTGTTGTTAAGCGATGTTGATAAGAGTCGCAAGTGCGTTGCCAGCCTGTGTGGGGGAATGGAGAGAAAGGGGGGAAGGGAGAGGGGAGGGGAGATGGGTCTCCGGCGCTCTCACTGACCGAACGAAACGCAATAATGCAAGCACTGTTACTTCACGTTGGTTTTCTGTGAGAGGATGGGGCTACCCCGGACGAGCCGACCCATTCATGTTGAAACCAATAATAGCTTCAGCGTAGCTCTACCACCTACTGATGGTACACCTACAACCTAAGGATAGTATAGCCAAGCGGGTTTAAAAAACCGTATCACTATACTATGGTTTCAACACTATGTCTTCCTTCACGGAAAGTTTAGACTGAGTTGGAAGAATTCGAATGTTGACGCGGTACCCCAAAGCGCTAATGATATATAGCTATGTATTAATACGTGAAGCAAAAAAATTGTACCCCTTTTTAACCTATTTCCCGTCGACGGGTGAACTTGAAATTTGGCATAATTAAAGTTTATATGGCGGAGAAGTGCAGAAAGCTGTTTTTTTTTTATATAAAATGCATTAGAAGTACATTAAATAAATTAAAATATGCACTACTCACACTACTGCTTGAATTTTACACAACATATACACACATGTAAATAAAAAAGACATTTGACAGCCGTTAATAATTACGAAGTTCAAAAGAGGTTGTGAAGTAGGTTGCTATGCTCGACTATATGTATTTTTTAACTCTTACGTTCCAATTGCCATTTTTCATCCTACATTCAATAATGATATTATAAAATATAACTATTATTGTAATGTTTATTATTATTTATGGTGAACTCACTTCAAATGATAAATTAATAAAAAAAAGGGCCAAATAATACTTTGTATAATCGAAATAAGAATTTTGTTCATAAAAGTAATCCATGACTTAGACCTCCCCGGTTACAATGTTGCAATTTAACCTCGTGTATCAACAAAAAAGAATTTATTTTCAAAAGCTAATGGTAGTATTAAAAACGTTTTTGTCTTGGATCACCATTTGATTGTATTGTGCATCCATTACTTTTCCAAACGATGATACTGGGCATATCACTATTTCTCATAATAATAAACAGACTACATTTAATCCAATATCACCCAAAAATACCACCCATGGTTTCGTGTAAAATTAATAGAAAAGTGTGTCAAGGGTTGCAATAAATTTCTTTATTTTCGTAAAGTTATGTTTGGTTAAAATTTGAGCTTTACCACGTGGTTTTTGTTTCAAATTTATAATTAATTTTCATTTTCATTTAGACATAATTTTTTTTTAATGATTATATAATAAAGATCATGGCAAATAACTGAGTAGCCATGACGAAAACCTTTGATTATAGAAGTATATTATACCCTTTGACAAAAGAACTCTAATAAAGTTCAAACTTTAAAAAATCAAATAACTATGGTCGAATGTCGACCACTGGGCACCCACTAGTTATAACTAAAAAGCTGTAGAATGTCATAAGAGCTTCGGCAGCCCTTTGTAACAAATTCGCCCCCTCAATCCACACCCGTAACTAAACAACATATAACTATTTCTTTTTCACCTACGATATTTACAATATGTCATCTTACTTCCACATTTTTTATAAGAAAGTGTGGCGTTACATATTCCGTAACGTATGTGTGTGTTATCGTGCCATTTGTTTTATCAAAATATCATGTAGGTTACAGCGTTGTAGTTTTGATATCATTTGAAAAAGCTGAAAACTTTCACAACGTTCGATTCAAAACGAATTAAGTAAAGCAATTCTGCTTTCGTCCGAGAACAAAACGCCCTTCTGTCACTCCATAATCCAATTGGAATATTTTTGCGTAAATTGAAGTTTTGTTCTTCGGTGTTGTGAGAGCAATTGTAGTGCAGGGATCGCACTGTTCAAGACGAAAGATCGGTTCTGAATTTTTTTAACGTTCTTTCCCTTCTACGCACTTTCCCGACAAATAAAAGTATGTTACGAATTCAACAGGGTTACAAATGCGATTTCTAATATATTCGATACAAAAAAATACGATATGTCTAGACCAAACTACAATGATAGCGACTTTAACCTTGTATAAAAACCAATATCTTTAAAGCGTCTGATTACATCTCGAACAGTTGCCTACATCAAGAGTACAAGAGATTTGCCGTCGGCTATAGCCAACTTCGGCAAGTGTCGCCGTCCCAAATACTCCAGTTACGTCAAGCGGCATTATTTTATATTTTCATGAATCAATGCTCGTTTAATAAACCATTTCACAGTTTAAAATGTCGATAAACACAAACTTCTCTAGCTACGACATTTCAGACAGTACTAAAGTACCTACTTGAGATGGATGGACGGTTAATTATGCTTGCAGCGAGTGTATTATGTGACTCATCATCGTTGTTTATCTACCACTGTCTTTTCTTTTAATGGATAGTATGAACAAACATTATTATAATTATTACGACGCGACGCTACGTAACGAGATTCGTAAACAAGAGCAGTAAATTTTACCTCCTGTATCACACCTAAATGTGATAATTAATTTGAATAGATATCATATTATGTCTGCAAAATAAAGCAAACACTTTGTAATTAACAACTGAATAGCTATTATAGATATAAGTCAAACTAAAAGTAAATAAGGAACAACTATATTCTTCCATTAATTAAATGCAAAACTCTAGCCTGAGGTCAACCACCATTGTCAGAACATTATTCATACACTAATTTTGTCGACTGATAATGCTCTACCAGCGCATGAGTGTATTCATAGCATTCATAAACAAGACCATTTTAATAGCGTAACTCGATAAAAATCCATTTAACCTAACACTATTTTACAGCTTTACAAACTATAACACAATTTATTGCTTACCTAAATGGAGCAGATATGCTAGATCCATGCTTAGAAGCATGCATTCTAGGTAAAGTTGCCATTCTTCTATAATAAATAATTATTAATATTTATACTGAACCCATAAACAATTTATTAATGGTCATTATCAATCACGAGCACCTTGACAAACTACAATTGTACTATGAACTTTTGTCCTTACAATATAATAGATACTATTAATACCAAATTGGTTTGATAAATATTCTCAATTTTTAGAAGCATAATACTTGAAAAACATTTACATAATCACTAAACTAATTAAATAACACTTTGGTAACAAAAATTATACACGTTATCTAAAAAATATAAACAAACAATAACGTAATTAACACATCTCTTTGAAACGAAGTTCGATTATTAGTCACGATTCGCGAGGGGCGCCCGAAGAGTGTATACTGAAATTAGGACGGGATGTGGGACTTCGTGTGTATTATTCGGGAACGCTCGTTTATAGTCGTATATATGCTGCTCCCAGACACGGCTATGCAGACAGCATACAATTTACTAGTTATTTTATCAGGGAATAGGGAACAACAGAAAGAGAAAAATAACCTCGCTAGAAAGAGACGAAACTAACTCAAGACGGATGCTGTTTGCTGCACAAAATACAAAAATAGAAGCGGTGGCGGCCCGCCATTAAATTTGTTCTGATCCAAATTTTGAATGTATGTACTACTTCCTGTATGTATGACGATGTTTACATGATTTGATTAGCCATTTTATTAACCTGACATCACAAAACATGATGAATGGTTCTTATTTCCACGAATTAATATAACATGAAATAGTAAAGCTGTAATATTGTACCTTACAACATGCATTTTATATATTCACCCCGTAAAAGAGATATAACATGAAATGGAAATTACCCTAGATCATTGTCTAAACGTATTTAGATTCAAAAAGGCAGTTCACTAAATAATTAATGAAATATAAAAAAAAAGAAATAGATATTGCTATTCAGTTACAAAAGGAACTCGCGAATTAATTTGTATCTACATATGCATAGGCTATTTCTATACCTATTTCTCATTTGTTATACTACAGATTTTCTTGGTTATTGTACATCTATTGACGAGTTTTATTTTTATGATGAATAAAAAAATGAAAATAGTTTCTGAAGTGAAAACTTCTTCAATCACGTTGTGCGATTTTTCGTGGTCTGGGGGTAAATTTCACTCCCGCACACCAGACTAGAACCCCCCTTCTTCAAGCCTAGGTCCGTTCTCTCGGCGTGGAGCCCTTGAGTACGCTGCTCGCGCGATACTGTGACACAAAATCTTACAACACTGCAATATTACATATATGACCTCCACACACGTGCACGCATGCATGCTTCATGCTTACACATGAAAGTGGAAGGGTTTCATTTTTTCCTTATCGAACTGAAATAGTTTAAAAAAATTATCCGACACAACATACATATAAGAGTTGACGAGGTACGTATGTTTGGTACACATATATGTTTCAATAACTCATATAGGTATGAATATGTAGCTTAAGTTAGCTCAGATAGGTCGCGAATTGCATATTTTAGGCAACAGCCCAAGCCGAGGTGTGCCGTGCACACCTGCATTTTCCGATAATAAATATATGGAGGAGTTGTTGAGGCGTGTATGCTTGGTACACATATACGTTTCAACAACTTCTACATATATGAATAGTTAGCTAGGTTAGCTAAGATAGGTCGCGATTTTGCATGCAACAGGCAACAGCCAGGCCGAGGTGTGCCGTGCACCCTTGAGCTGGTTGCCAGAATGGAATCGGCTGAGTGCCTTAAGCGCTCGCCTTAGTAGTCCGGTGAAGCTGTTAAGACCTTACTGGGTCAATAGCGTAGATATTTCGAAAAAAAAAACCGGCGGTCTTTTTAGAGTAAATTTTCTTAGAATAGTATAATGTATACATAAAAGAGACACGAGTAGGCATTTTCGCTTGCTTGAGTACCTAAATATGTATATACGTGGCATATGTGTACATACTATGTAGAACATGATTCTTACAAGTGCAATATCTGGGAAATAGTGGCTCTTAGAGACAAAATCATGAGGACCATTTTTATAGAGAATTTTAGGATCTACAACTTTGCTCTGAAGTACTTTTTCGATAAAACTTACCGTTTTCGAGAAAAATCCAAAAAACCTAAAATTTTGACCTTGGGCCCCGAATAAGTCCCTTAGCGCACATAGGACTGATTGGGACTTTTGACACTTTATTCCTTGTGGTAAACCTAAGGTCTCTACGAAGATTTGGCTCTGTCGGAATTTTCTTTATTTCAATTGTCTGAATTGACCGGACTATACATCCCATATATAAAACAGCATTAAAATTAAAAGAGAATTCTCTTTTAACATTATTCTGTACAATGTTTTGTCATGTAATTTAAAAACTAAAAATATTATTGATATTTTTATCTTTACAACCAATTATTTTCCGCACGACTTTCTGTGTACATTTTTTTATTAGGAGAAAGAAAGTATATTTTTTTTTATATTTTTACGATTTCTAATTGCTTGTCAACGTACCTCACCAGTTTCAGTTGTTTTTATAATAGTCCTCAAGGAAAATTCCACATCTTTACATATAAATTACTTCTGTATGTGTGATGTCACTGAACTCCTAAACCGCTGGACCGATTTTGATGAATTTTCTGCGAGTGTTCAGGTGGATCCGATAATGGTTTAAATTCACAATTGGATCCGGTAGGAGGCACGGCAGTTGAATTTTAGTATTTTTTTTATTATAAAGGCAGGACAACGTTGCCAGACCCGATAGTCTAATATTTGTCTCGTATCACGGTATTAGTGTTCGAACGGCTTGGAAACGGCTGGACCGATTTTTATGAAAGGGTCTAGCAGAGTTAGTATGGGAAATCTGCACCACGGCTTTTACGTCTCGCACTTTGGGGACTGATTTGGAGTTGAATAAAAATAATACACCTAAATTTTTAGCCCTTTATCTCAAGCGTTTATCGAAATTTTGAAAAAAAAATTTTTATATTCTATCTTTATGTACACAGTAAAACTGAAAAGTTATTAATAATGATTTTTTCATAATTTACGAGTTCAAGACATTATGATTCTTCTACAATAAGGCAATTTTTAGTGGAGGAAAATTTTTATAAAAGGTGTCACTTACAAAATTTTGTCAGAAAATACTTTTATACTCCTTTATAATCAGATTTTTTTCAAATTTCTAAAGTGGTGCTACTATATAAAAAAACTCATTTTATTTTAGAAGTGGTGCAACAACATAAAAAAACTTTTTTTTTTTTCGTCATCACTCAAGTCAGGGGACAACCAAAAAAACAATTAGGTCGTAAATTTTGTTTATACTCTGGTCAGTTATACTTCTAGTAGATATGGATGTCTACACACATTTTATTTTTCGAAAGATGCTTTATTGCTGAGTAATGAGCTTTCAAAAATTTACTAAGAATGAAGTCATGAATTTTTGGATGCTTATTAGCTGCTTTAATTGATTTGTAAAAAAAATTAAAAGATATTGTTTGCTATTGTGAAAAAGTTGAAGTTTTAAATTTTTTTTTTGGATTTCAACCTTGAAATTTTTTTTCATATAGTAAACTGAAAGTGAAAATTTCATATCGACGTTTTAGTAACTGAAACACTTTAAAATATATTTTGACCTTGAATTAAAGCATTAAATGTACTAATTTTCTACAAAAAAAAAATAAGACATGATCACCAGTAGTTTGACTTAGAGCATATAAAGTACATACACGTAGCTATGAGCACTTCCTAAGCAATCCGGTTTATGTGCTAACATGTTAAAATACTATGCTATTAATATTTTATTCCTTCAATCTAACATGCAAATATATAAAATCTATTGGACTAAACACCAGCTGCAAAAGTAATACAAGGTCAGAATCATATTAATTTTTACATGGTTAGTATTTAATCTGCCTAGTAGTTAATTTGCATATTACTAGAGACAATAAAAATAATAGCATATATGTAATATCACTTACAGGACCATGGTGTCTGATATTAATTCTGACATTTTGCAGTTAAATAGGTCTGCAATCAATCTGAAACAAAATCATGTTTAAATGAGTACATTAATAATGCAACAATTTTTACACTCTTATAAAAATGTTATAATTCAATACAATGAAGTAATGATATGTTGGTAACAAACTTGATCACGGAGTTAATAGACATGGGTTTCAATTCTATAATGACCGCATATTTTTCGTGAAGGAAAATAATGGTGATACCATAACACTGTGATATGACATGGTTTCTTTTGCTAAGTTCCTTTTAATAAACCAGACACACATATCATCCTTGATTTACATCTCTTTTACTCATATCATATTAAATTGTAGGCAGTATTAGATTAAATTCTATGCTAAAAAAGGATCAGAAAACATTTTTAATATATGTTGCCTTGCATAAGATTATATGACACTAAATCAAAAAGCAATTTTACTTCTGGTGAATACTTATTACATTATTTTTACCAAAACATTACAACTCCTCAAAACTGATACAGAAAGAACAGAAAAATAAAAGGTAAATAAGATCTTGATTATAACCAAAGTAGGAAAATCTACATGGTGAAACAACACTCACACATGATTAGATCACATGTATGGAAAATCATCATATAGAATTATTTAATATCTAATATGATAAATGCCAGCTTTGTAGCTTTCATTAACGAATTTATAGCTATTTGCAACTGCTCTTGGATTGAATATCTCCTTGGTTATTATAATGTTCAGTGAAATCTTAGTGGCATTCTTTTATATAAACACAATCACTTAGTATCACTTTTGTAGTCTAGTGAAGTTGTTAAGACCTTGCAAGGGCAATAGCGTAGTCAGATCGAAAAAAAAAACAATCACTTATCATGTGATAGTTGAGCTATTTTACAGTTTGTGAAAAACAATAAATTAAAAATTTGTTGGTAAGAGAGTAATCATTTATTAATCTGGTGGAAATATACATTAAGAATGGGCTTCATTATTTTCTTTTGCTATAAATATCACACAACCATTTATTTATTTTAAAACCATGTGTATGAAATTATAGCAACTAGATTCAGAATGTAGAAATTTGGGAAATTAATGAAAAGAACATAAATATCGTTACTTTCTTATTATCATACATTAATTTCAATTGAATTAAAGAATATTTAATAATTTATATACAACAAAGGCAATAAGTTCATTGTGTAAAAATAGAGAGCAAAGCCCAAAAAGTTTATACTTTTTTTTTTTCAAAATGAAAATGCTGTTGACCAGGAAAGATCTTTACAGCTTCACCAAACTACCGAAACTTTATACATAATTGTTGTATGTAATAGGGATCTAGATAATCAAGTAGTAGGAGCCAAGAACTAGTTACCTAAAAACAAATAATAATTACTTGATTTAAACCACTGTTGGTAATGATAATATAATGATTATCAACATAAATAAAAGAAAAATCAATCTGATCATTGTCACAATAAGTCTTTTGGTAATAAATGATACACAAGGAACAATTTATGTATAGAATTAAAAACTTTATGTGGATTACAAAAGCATTAAAGAAGACCAGTGAATAAAACATTTAATATATATCTTTATAAGAATATAAAAGAAATTACCCAATTTATCTAGTGAAAAAACAATCACTAGTATTTTAATAATTAGATGATTATGTTACTACAAAACAAGATATCAAAAAACATTGGAATTTATGAATTACTTTAAGAATTATAAAAATGTTTGTTGCACTATTGTTTGAAAATTGACCCTTCACATGAAGTACTCTTTTTAGAAAATGAAGGTAGGTACATTAAAATTAATTAAATGTCTATATTCCTTCATTTATGCCTTCAATCTACCCCAGTGCTAAAATATGTATTTATACTTTGTTTCGTTAAGAATTCATATTTTTATTCTATTTTTTCAACAAAATTCTTAGTAATTTATTAATGCAGGCGTTCTGAATTGGTAAATACATGTTGAACAAAGACACTAAGAAGTTTTACTCTCATAAATGGATCTCATTAGGTATTATGTTAGTATAATGGTCAATAACGAGATTAGCCTCATTTTAAATTATTTGATATTGTTTTCAGAATCACAACCGTTACACAATTCCATACAATTATGAAGGCTTTTAGAATTGAAATTTCATACATGATTTATTTAGAATTCGGAACATAACGTGACAATAGTCGCAATATTTCATTACAAGAGATTTTAATAGCATTAAACAATAATAATATATATACGTATCTAATGGATGATAAATTACTAAATATTTTAACGACTTACTATACTTTAAGAATCATCAAATTTTGTTTGTTTGCTTACTGATATAAACTCAATTTATGTGCGATAGAAAATATTTATGTAACACTAATGAACGACGAAAATAAAGCGTAATTCACTGATTTCAAAAATTCGAAATTAGAGTTTAAATGTTAACGGCAGAATTATCAACACTCAAAAACATTTACCTCTAAACTAAAGTCGAAGACACTTAAAATCACCACAACTACTTCAAATTCCCTCTAAATTTAAAAAAAAGCATAATTAAAATACTGCAATTGACAAACATTTAGTGATGTTAACTCTATACATATAATAAGAATGTAAATCTAATATGTCTGTACTTTTGCGATTTTCGTGAATAAAATTGTTGCAAGTGTCTAGAAATAACTAATAGAATACGTTTCAATCATTTTTAGAAATAAATGTCTGTCTCTCTGTCTGTCTGTATGAACACGCGTCACTGATAAAGTACTGGGTTCATAATAGAACCTCAACACAAAATTCATAGAGCATATCCTTGTAACTTCGTCTTTGTTTCATTAAAATCATTCAACTCTATCAAAAGTTATTGTAATTTGGATGACGGCTTGTGCTAAGAACGAGAAAAGAATGTAATATTATAGAGCTGGAAGCATTATTTGTTTTGTTTGTTGATCGCACCAATATCAGGCTTTGTTGAACCAATTTGAAAAATTCTTTCAGTGTTAGATAGCTCACTTCTAAAGATTTATCATCAAATATTTGTAGGCAAAGTAATTTATTTACTAATATGATTCCATAAATTTATCACATGTCTGTTAATATAAATAATATGAAAAAAGTGTGTCTGTATTTATATACACGCGTTAGAAGTTATCCTTTTTTGACGTAACAAGATAAAAACTTTTCAAAAATTTTATCTTTCGCCTTATTCTACGTTTGTAGAAAAAACGACACTAACAATAGAAAAAAAGTATTTAATATGGTACATTGAAAGATTAAATACAAACAACAGATACAAAGAAATAAAATGTTGACTATAGCTAACTTCAGGGTGTCGGTTTTTCGTGACGGTGCGCGCACGTATCGTAAAAATTTACTTTCATCTTTTCCCTAACGCGCCAAAAGAAGTATAATTTCAAAAATCCCTAAAAATATAAACCCTATAAAAAATCCTATCCCATGATTTATATCCTAAATTTGGGGGATACCTATAAATTGGGAACCCTGATTATGTGTTTTTTCTTCATTTTGTCAAAGCGTGATTTATGTATTCGCCGTTGTCTATTATTTTTTCAAAGATTTTTATTTCTCTGGCCTATATAAAATATCTATTATATATAACCTCCATTATATTTCTAAAATCAAGGACAGATACTTGCAAATCAAATTCAATACATAGTCAGCACTGCAAATATGGATTATCGAAATTTTCCTAAAACCTGATCTATATTACCAATTAAAATGATTTGGTTCGTGAACTCAGTAACATACATATATGGAGCTTATTTTGATTATAATATTTACCTAACATTTAATAATTTCAATTTCCTGGGGTAAAGCCTACGGAAGAATGAAATAAGTGGAGTGCTAAGGAATTATGTCGCATCTACTAAAATTATGGATCTTCTTATACTAATTTGGTACTTAATCGTGTTTCAGCATCACAAATGCGTTTATAAATATTTTAACGTGGTTAATGTAAATTGTGTATAATGGTTTATTATCCAGTTACGAAATGTTATTTAAATATTAAATAGATATTAAATAAATATTCGCTAAATCTTAAAGTATCGATGTACAATTAACATTGGTATCTAAAATTGTTTAAAAACATAAATATTTTTAAACTGTTTAACCTATTTATTAAATGTTTATTATTATTGAAGCTAAAATAGAAGAAAAAATTTAAAAGTCCTTGTATTTTTTGGGCTGTAAAAAAATTAACTTGGTCACATGTTTTCTGTTTTGTCTATTCCGTTGCTGATACAGGAGTTCACCAATCACCAACTTTAGAAAAAAATCTTTTCTGGAGCTCGCTCTTTCCCTTAGGAAATGCAGGGAAATAATTATTTGTAGGGCTTATTTCGATTACGTTGATCAGTATCATCTAATGAGAAAGAGCTAAACTTGGTACTTATCTAGTCCGTAGTTATCTAGTTGCTAGATAGTAGATCCAACGCTAGATAAATATTCTATTGACATTTTATCCTCATAATATCGTTATGTAGAAATTAAAACATCTTTATCTAAACATCGTGTACAATTTTAACATCGATTAATATCGATCATCCCTATACCTAATAGATATTCTAGTACAGACTACAGAGTACATACTAGAAAAGATATGAATTTCCTATAATACTTACTATACTCTTTGAAGTTTGATATGAATATTGAATGGAAAGTAAATAAGACAACGTTTTTGTAGGTTATAGTGATTGTACAATGGCAATTAGAAATTTTAATCGAACATTTATCAGTAAGATTGTTGATCTTCGTCCGAGTATCCGTTTTTACAGCAATCAAAGTGATGATGCCGCAAATGGAAATGAAGAACAAAAAACTGTTGACCCCGCTAAGGACAGAACTAAAATTATTCCAGTAGAAACAAGCATTAGATATATGCTAAGTAAAGCTTATCAGCAAACGTACGAAAATAATTATGTTTGGTCGTTCTATCGTCGGAATCATAGGGGTGGTTTTGCCCCAAGGAAGACAAGAAGATCTTGTGTTAGGAATGGTATGATTTCTACTGGAAATCCATGTCCCATTTGCAGAGATGAATATTTGGTGCTAGATCATAGGAATACGAAATTGCTTGAGCAGTTTATATCGCAATATACTGGACAGGTGAGATATTAGCATACAACTAACATTTCTGTATATTTTGTTGTCTACCACTGGTGAAATGGTAATCTGTTTATGAATGCGTTTATAGCTATTGTTTTCAATGTCTTGGAGACAATTATAGAGGTGTTGGTATATATTTCTTTTATAGCAGTGACTAGATTATTTATTATAATTGTACACGTTTTTCTCTTATAGGTTATCTTGGAAATTTGGTTAGAATATGCAAACCCATTATTGCGAGTGCTAGGATTCTAATTTGATCCCCTTTACTCATAGCATTCTATCCTAAATTGTATGTATACCCCTGTCATGATCATCAGCCTGTAAGAGACCCATTGCAGTGCCATAGGCCTCTTCCCGGAGGAAGATATGGGCGTAATTACTATGCCAGCCCACGACGTATTGGCAATTTCAAACTCTGAGAAATCCACAGTTCTATATTTTTCCCAAATACAGTAATACTACAAGAACATTTCTCAGGTTCAGGTTTCCTCACTATGTATTCCTTTACTGTCAGCTGATAGTGTTACCAGTTTAAATTAGTAAATGTACAGGAATTCTGAAAAAATTGTTGGTACATGCTGGGGTTCAAACCTGTGGACATCGAAATAATATTCCACCAGGCAAACCACTAGGCCACCAGGACTTTATATTTTCTTTGTTTTATTTAATATTCATGTAGTCTATACATTATTTAAATTCTATAAGCATGTTACAGTTACGTGTCACTAACTTAGGTGGTATTAAGTAGTTGTTATTTTCTTGTATACCCAGAATACTCCTGATTCTACTCCATTGAACAAAACATCCACAAACATTCCATTGAACAACCATCCAAAGGTTGCCTGGAAGAAATTGCTAATAGCAATAAGGATGCCCATTGTACCAATCACAAAACTTGAAGTGTTCTTGTAATGAATGTTTATAATTGGTGTACAATAAAGCTTAAATAAATAAAAAATGTTATTTAAGAGCTTCAAAAAATTTTGAAAATTGACTAACTGCATTTATGGATGGAATTAATGTTTATATCAAGGATTATCTGAAATTACGCACCTTGTAGGTTACTCTGTATAAAGTATTCATACTAACTCTTATGATAAGAAAAAAACTGATTATTTATTATTGTAGCTTTGTTATTTGCATATTCATTTATATTATTTTATAATGAAAAATTGTATTATAATTACAGCTATCTATAATATTGTTAATTTATTAATTATTTGGCTATTGCTGATTATTTACTCCTATTTCGTTCAGAATTACTCTAAAACTATAACCATTACATTACATTAGAAAAGATGTTGCATTTTTTCATATGAACTGTGTTATGCATATTCTTATTCACACAAAAAGTTGAATACCATTCATAAATAACTTATTTATAACCTTTCTTTTGTCTAACAGCTTAATAACAGTTATCAAATCTAATATAAATATTTATTTTTAGTTACTTGATGCCTTCGAAACTGGTCTTTGCCAAAAGAAGCAGAAAGAACTGGCGGTAGCTGTTGAAAGGGCTTGGGATCAAGGTTATCTAACTTATGATGTACCATTCAGGGAATATGATTACAAATTGTATCACAAAAACAGTGTTGCTTAGTTAAGAAAACAGTGAATTTGAGGTGTTAGTATAATAAAATATATGTAGTATTGTACTATGTTTTATTGCACATTACACATAGAATATTGAGACAATATATTTAAATTGTTATTAGTTTTTATGGCACATCCCTCCATATTATAATATTAAATTTAATGCCACCACCTAGTTAATGAGAATTGAATAAAAATATGGTTATGTAAAGTTTTCCATAATTTTTGATCTGTTTCTCTGCAATAGCAACTCTCTGATTAATGCAGATTTTTCTCTTTCGAGGACTGAGATTCTTTCATTTTTTTTATTCACTTCCTGAAATTAAGATTAATATAATTAGAAATTATGTTACAGTTTATTAAAATTGGAGCTTATAGACTGAAGAAGTATTTGGTGAAGGATATTTGAAGAAGACGTTTTTGTCATAAAAATAGTAATTGGTGGTGTTACTGTTGTAAACACTGATTTTGACATATAAAGTTATCTATAAATATAATAAAATCGTAACTATAGTGTTGTTTATATACAAATAAAATATTTTTTCATTTAGTTGCAATCAATATTATTAACAATTTTTTTTAGTCTGGTGAAACTATAAAGAGCTTGCCTGCCCAACAGTTTAGTCAATTAAAAAAAAAAACAAATTTAGGAAAAACCATTGGTTGAAAAAAATCTTATATATTCACATTGTTCTTTCAACTTCCTTTATTTCTATCTCAGTACAAAATGAGTTCTTGCATAATTTGTACTCTCTGCATATACCTATTTCTTTATAATTAAGTGGCAACTTTCAAATGACAGCAATAACCACTTTAACTTAGATATAAACACAACTATTGGTTTCTTTATATTAACATTTATCATAAAATAAATCACTAGAAATAATAACAAGAAATGTAACTCATAAGTTATATAAATGAGTCAAAACACGTCAAGCCCACCCCCTTTTCCACTTGATTATTAAATTCAGGTATGAATATTTGTTCATGAAGTTATTTACTATGAACAATTATTCCCCAGAACAGTTATTGAAAATTTTTATTATCACATTTTTTTAACATGAAAATTTTTATGACTTTTAATTAAAAAATCAATAAATAAAAAGCTATTAAATTTATTTTAATGAAACTTTCAGGATTTATAGTTTAATAGTTGTACTTTGATAAGATATATAAAAGTTTAAAATATTTTTTTTATATTGTTAATTAACTTTTTAGTTAACAAATGCAAATTTCAATGACTTCTCCCTCAAAAAACATTTTTTTTTCTCGATATTATGCATTAATCATTTAAGTAATAGAATCCGCAAAAAAATGTGACTGCTCGCGATTAGTGAGCAAAAAAATTTATTTATAATGGGCGATGAGCGTTGTCGGTATGACGCGTTGCCGCGCGTTATTCACTTACCTTTTGTTCTACTCAGTAATTGTAAGTAAGAAGCAATTCTTTATTTTTTTAAATAAAAATAATGTTATTTAATCGATAATTTTACTAAAACACATTACATAAAATTAATTAATAACATGTTTTTATTAAAGTCAATTTTGGTTTCTGCATGACCAAGACCATGACTCTCATGAACAACAATATAAATCCCGGCATGAGCAGTCTGTTACAATTAAATATACAGGACATTATTATAAAGCTTTAGATAATACATCACTCGAGTGCAATTTTTTTTTCCAAAGACATTATTATTGATACAAAAGTCTTAGAAAAAAAACGCAATACCGATAGATTTATAATTAAATTATATCTTTATAATATATTATCTTTATAGCTTTATAATTAAATTATATCTTATTAAATTTCTTTGTTTATTTAATAATAAAAAAAAAAACATTTTATTAATTGCTTTTATGTAATATGTTTTAGTAAAATTATCCATTAAATAACATTATTTTTATTAAAAAAATAAAGAATTGCTTCTTACTTACAATTACCGAGTAGAATAAAAGGTAAGTAAATGACACACGGCAGCGCGCCGTACCGACAACGCTCACCGCCCGTCATAATTTTTTTTTTTTTTTTGTTCAATCTAATCGCGAGTAGTCAACATTTTTCTGCGGATTCTATTACTTAAATGATTAATGCATAATATCGAGAAAAAAAATTGTTCTTTTAAGGAGAAGTCATTGAAATTTTCATTTGTTAACTAAATAGTTAATTAACAATATAAAAAAATATATATTTTAAACTTTTATATATCTGATCAAAGTACAACTATTAAACTGTAAATCCTGAAAGTTTCATTAAAATATCTTTAATAGCTTTTTATTTATTGATTATTTAATTAAAAGTTATAAAAATTTTCATGTTAAAAAAAATGTTAAAATAAAAATTTTCAAAAACTGTCCTGGGGATTAATTGTTCATAGTAAATACTTCATGAACAAATATTCATACCTGAATTTAATAATCAAGTGGAAAAGGGGAGTCCACTTGACGTGTTTTGACTCAAGTGAAAAAGAAGTAAATAGCATATTATGCTGAAATTAAGTATTTACCACTTTTGGATTTACCTCTGCAAGCATACGATTTTGTGATCTAAGAACAGCGACATTCTTGGGTGCAGCAGGTGTTCCAGAAAGTGAAGATGCTGGCAATGCGAGATTCATGTGCAGTGAAAGCGGTCCATGTCGCCAACCTGAGGCTAACGCTCCTAATTGCCGATTGAGTTCTAACACTCTTGCTCTAAGCAGTTCCAGACGCTCTTGGTGTGCTTCACTCCAGGGTTCCTGTTTATTGTACAAAGTCCTTTTAGTTACACATTTAAACATATTATAAATGTTATAATCATATTATGAGCCTTCGTTTAGAACAAAATATAATTCAGAATAATGATACAGTCAAAATCTGTTATCAGGGCATCGAAGGGACTACTCATATTTAGTCGTAAAAACTGGTGATGTTTTCAAGATATACAGATGATGTCGCCATAAATGAGTTTGACTGTAATAACAATGTAATCTGTTATTATTATTATTAGAATGGTCTTAAATAGCATCCTTACGGTGTAAATGAAAAGGTTGAACCACATATTATAACAAAATATTAAAAAGCTGTAAATACCTATGAGCTTAATTAAATCCATTACCACTGACAGATTTTAAAAGTTTTTAGGTGAAGGAGATCTCATTGTGGTAACTTTACGGCCCAGCCGATGGATGACTATTTTTAGGAAACTTTATTAATTGATCTTCAGTTAGGTTTTCAGTTCATCGCACAACTAATGGTGACGTCTCGTCTAGCGCGACCCTTGAGCCGACCCTATTTATTTTATTATCATAATGTAAGTTCCGTATCCTGTTTGAGTAGAATCCAACTAACTAAAGTCACGTATTATGTATATGAAGTGTATGTTGTGTATATAATATCATTAACTAAACGATCGATATTTTCGTGAAGGAAACATCATGATAAAATTATAGCACAATCGCGGAGTGTTTTCTAATGTTTGTCAGGTTAACCCTGAGGTTGAAAATCTCTTGTCACACACTTTACGTGCCACTCCCCTATATAGGGTGCTTTACCACCGTTGATTATATTTAAAACATCGCCTTTTATTATGAGTAAATGCTAATCTATGTATAAAGAAAATAATCATCAGTAACACATACTGTTTCACATGTATATTACAGATGATCCATAGAATATTTTAGTTCTGCGAAATATCTATCGATTTTACGATTTACAATCATGAATAAGATTATGTGCACATAGAGTGCATATTAATTCGGTATTATCATTTATTGCTTTTCGCAAGAGTATAATTTTCAACATTACATATATTGAATTATTTTAAGTTTTATTTTATTCATGTGTGGTCTTTGTTTTAATAATAAAAAGAAAAAAGTACAAAAAATATATATATTGAAGATTAATAAGAATAACCATACATATGTACATACATACATAAATAATCATTTCATTTTTACTATTTTCATTATTGTAACATAGTAATAAGTCTAGTTACGTTTTTATAATAATGTGAACCTATATAAGGTCTCTTTCTTTTGTTAGAGGATTTCCTTGTTACCCAATAAATAAAAAAAATATAAATGTAAAAGATCTTACATAAATATATAAGATATATCTTTTTGAAATTTCCTATTTATAAACAGACTGCTACACTCAGTGTTATCCAATAAAACCAGCACTATGTATACGCGGGCAATTGAATAAAATAAAAGGAATTATTTATTATTACACTATAACAAAATACTTACAACGTATGCTCCCATTCTGCCAGCATATCGAATTTTTTCTTGAACTTCTGTCAGCTGCTTTAAATACCATTCACGAGCTTCCTCTACTGCTGACAGCCCTTGTAATAAAATATCTTTCTCCTGTTCAATTTGTTTCATTCGTTTTATAAGATTATAATCGACACCGTTGTGCAAAGTATGTCTACGAGGTTCTCGACGACGCGATGGTCGCTGTAGTTGAGAAAGAGTTTCATTCGCTGATCGTCCATCACCGAGTCCTCGGCTTTGTTCTTCAGCTGTTCGTGATATCTCATGAAATTCCAATTTAGCTTCATTTATATCATCATTATCAAATCCTATTTCTTCGTCTGATTTGTAATTGGGTCGTAAAGATTCCGATCTCTCACAAGGTGGTTTATCTAGTCTTGGTGGTTTTGGAGGAGCGTACACTCTATGATCATGGTTTGAAGTCGCTCTATTATGTCTAGATTCTTTAACTAAGGCTTCATTTCGTCCTACTAGCTGAGGCATACTAACGGTTCTGTGTTGCGATGCATTTTCAGAACTTTTCAAAAGATTCCAATTTCTATCTACTGTAGGTGCATCATCAATATCTAATAATGGCGCTGAAGGGGCTCGATGTGACTGAGAACCTAATTGTGATGTTAAAACTAAATTTTCCATGCCACAATCGAGCCTTTCGACCTTATTAGTTCCATTTTCCACTTGGTTACGGAGCAGACAAATTTTTAAACCGCTACAGAATCTTTCAAAAGTTAACAATCCATCGTGGGATGCAACCTTCTGTAGACTTTCTATGACTCCTCGTGGTAAGCCTTTAGTGCGATCATCACGCCAACGGTTTTCAATGTCGGTAAGCCTAACGTATCCCGTATGCTTGTCATCCATAATGTCAAATAATGTTCTCATAGCTGAAACAAATTGTTTCGGCAAAGATTCCATATTCTTAGAAGTAACATGTGTCATGTTATCTATTTTGCACCAACAGCTTAAATTAATTCGAACACCGCGTAACTTTAATTCATATTCATTTGAACTTCCAACACATTCTGTAGTATTACACCATAATCACCAATTCACTAGATAAGTACGTATTCATTCAATCAAATAGTTTTCTTTAAAGGTAACAATTAAACAGGTAGCGATAGATTATCTAAACAAAAATAACTAACAACAATGTATGTTATTCACCGACACATAACCATTTGACCGTTTTGTAAACGGTACACGAGATGGGCGAACGAATCGGCTAGTGGGAGAGAATTTGCGAGAGATAATGGCTTGTGAGTGCGAGTGGGAGAACCGGTCAAACGAGATTTCGGGCGCTTAGTCAGTATGTGACTTTACTGATACCCTGACATCGAATAGCGTTTGTTACAAATCCTATGTTAGGTTAACGCCGATTAAATATCATTAATTGGCTTTATTTTTTGTATTATATTGTAACAGCTACTAAAGGTAACAATTATTATCTAATAATAACGTACAAGGAAAACTACGGTTTATTTTTTAAAACTTGGAGTAACATTTGACTTTTTTATTGTGTTAATGCCTGTTATAATAGTAGACACCAGCCTTAAGCGTGTGAATCCACAAAACACGGTGTAATTGTAAGCTGATAATATGCAGCTTAAGCTGTTTAAGTATTGAAAATACTCATAACAGTAATAGTAAGTGTACGAACACAATGACAATTTTGAACTCAATTGTCGTTGTACGTTTGTATATCTCCAAATGTTTATCATGAGATTATCATATCAAATATACGACCATAAAAAATATTTGATGGTTTGTCATTATTAAAAAAACAAAAAATTATATTTTTCTGTCAAAGTTATTATGCATTATGTGAATTTCTTCTGCTGCAGTTTAACAGAGAAGTTAGTGTAGAGCTTAAATCGACCTTTAAACTTGTGCCGCTCGATATTAGATTCAGTGAAAACTCAGTCTAGATTTTTAACCGAAACATAATTAAATCTATACTAATATTAAGAGTTTGTTTGTTTGGCTGAATGCGCTAATCTCAAGAACTACCGCTCCGATTAGAAAGTTTCTTTTAGTGTTAGATAGCTTATTTATCGAGGATGGCTATAGGCTACATATCATCACGTTTAAACCAGATATACAGAGTGAAGTGTTCAGCTTTCACATTAAAGTGCTGATCCGCCTGACGGGTCGCACACGTGCACCGCAGCTGTGGGCGCCCACGTGCACCGCAGCTGTGAACACCTGAGTTATTTTTCTCGAAATTGAGTGAGACCCTTCCTTTTTATATATTTATTGCTTTGTTTATTATATTATATAGGTACATTTATTTGTTTACCCATTAGTTTATCTATTTATTTACGTAGTTCTTTACCCTTTACAGTCGTCCATTCCTTTATAACTTTATTTATTTCAATTATTTATTTGTTTAGATATTCATTTATTTATTTGTTCTATATCTATGCAAATTATTTACCCTGCCTGTCTCGCTAACGTATTTCCTGTATTGCTTTCTCCTTCTGACTCATTTTAAACAGCTCTCTTGATCTGCACCCAGGATAGACCCGTGATTAACCCGTTCGGCGTTAAGGCAGGGAGGTTGTTTCGCGGCCCCTCCCTCTCCTCGATCCACCGCGATGGATCCGTTAGTTTTGGTAGAATTATACCGCAAAAATCTCCTCGCGAGCGGTCTAGACCAGGAGGTTATTAATTTAACCTTCCGCAATGTAACGTCGCAGGCCTCCGAGGGCCTTTTTAACATTCCGACCGCGAACTCTTTCGTGATCTTATCGCTGCAGTCTTCTCTAGATGCGCGCGACAAAGGCCTACTTGAGGCCTCGATACCAAGCTCCAGCTCGGAGACCGGCTCCGAGATGGAGCTAGACGTGACGGCGTCCGCCAAGCCTACCGCGACCGCGACCGCAATCCCCGCGCCTTCTGCGCAGTTAGACAAAGACGGTTATACGACCGTCTCGTACAGTAGGCGTCGTCCGGCCAGCCCGACGAATTCGGGTTCCGTAGGTCCGGTCAAAGTCGCCAACATAGGTGGCGCTCGCGTGCCGGCCGCGGCTATACCGTGTAGTCAACCGCGGACGAAAGGACCTAGCTCCGTCTCGCTTACTCCATCTCAACCTGCGGGTTCCGCAGGTAGGAAGCCGCGCCTCCCACCTCCAGTCACGATTCAGGACAAGTCCCAATGGACTGCGATTTCTAATCGTTTGAAGACCCTTAAGGTCAATTATACGAATGCCCTTAGCACTCCGGCGGGCATTCGCGTAAAATGTCCCACGTCCGAAGACCATGGCGCGCTCATACGATTCCTTACTGAATCGAAACTCGCGTATTTCACGTACGCTCTCGAAGAGGATCGCCTCCTCCGTGTCCCGGCCGAAATCTCGGTCGAGGATGTCACCCTCTCCCTTAAGGAGAAGAACTTTCCCGTGCGTGAGGTACATCGCATGTACCACCCACGCACCCGCGCTCCCTACAACATGGTGCTTGTTCTCCTCGACCGGTCACAGGAGGGCAAGGCCATCTTTTCGCTCACATCTGTGTGCGACCTCAACGGCGTCACCGTTGAGCCCCCACGTAAGACCCATATTCCGTCGCAGTGCCATAACTGCCAGTGTTATGGGCACTCGGCAAAGAACTGCCATCTTCGCCCCAGGTGCGTCAAGTGCCTGGGAGACCACGCCACGAAGGAGTGCGCGCGCACTCCTGGCACTCCCGATCCTCCCAGCTGTGTGCTCTGCGGTAACGCGGGTCAACCCGCGAATTATCGCGTCTGTCCCCGCGCGCCGCGCACACAGCGTCCCCGCCAGGCGAGGCAGGCGCCCAGGGCGCCTGTAGCCGCCGCCCGCCCTGCGCCTCCACCTCTCATGTCCGTGGAGGCCTTCCCGGGCCTGTCGGGCGCCTCCCGAGCCCCGGTAGCGCCCGCGCCCACGACCTCACCGCGCTCGCCACCCTCTTTGCCGCGCGCGGCTCAACCCGGGCGGGCCCCTATGGCCCCCTGGGCACCCCGACCTCAGCCTCAGGCTTCTTCTAAGCCTCAGGCGCCGCTGCCACAGGCGGCTTATGCTTCATCATCCTCTCTCTCGGGTAAATTCGACTGGATGAAGCATTTACTCCGTGAACACGACATAAAGGAGGTCCTCGCCTTCTACGCCATCGTCGAGGTAGAAGAGGAGCTAGGTCTCCTCACTGCTCTAGCGCGCTTCCCGGGTATCGGAGCCACCATTCAGCGCATCGCCCGGTCACCCTCTTTTAAATAAGTCTTTAAATTCACGGGTCTTAATAAAGTAAAACTACGCGGTCTATGTCTCTCGTTTTTCAATGCGAGATCCCTTCGGTCACAGCGCGATCTAGTAGCTGACTTTTTGCGCGATAGACAGATTGACGTTTTCCTCATCCAGGAAACGATGTTAAAACCGAGTATGCGTAATCCGAGAATCGCGAATTACTGTATAGTCAGGAACGACCGTGTCATCCGCGGGGGTGGCACGTTAATCTATTTTAGGCGTTCGTTGTACTGCATGCCGTTAGATCCGCCCGCGCTAACCAATATGGAAGTGTCAGTGTGTAAATTAGGTATGACCGGTCACTCGAATATTATTTTAGTTTCCGCGTATTTGCCACCAAACAAAGAATTGCTAAGATCCGATTTGCAGGCGCTACTTAATTTAGGAGGTTCAGTTATTATAGCGGGGGACCTCAATAGCGGGAACGTTATCTGGAATAGTCCGTGTACCTCTCGTAACGGGAGAATACTCGACGAACTAGGTAGGGTTCTCGCTTTTGACGTCATAGCCCCTCTGGAACCCACGCACTATCAAGATCATTGCCGACCCACAGTATTAGATATAGCTCTCTTAAAAAATATCACGCTTCCTGTACGACTCATACAAGTAGTACACGAACTTGACTCAGATCATCGCCCGGTTGTTTTACAATTAGGTCACAATTCAGACTTCACCCCGCCGTCGATTAGGGTGGCTGATTACGCGAAACTCGTTCAATATTCTAAAGAAAATCCGTCGTCTAGTAGTTTAGACAGGATTCCGGACGTGTTGGTGTCTAAAGCCGACGTGGATTCGGCCATCGATTCCCTGGTTGATTACCTCCAGACCGCCGTCAGGGTGACCTCGATAGAGGTACAAGCGGCGAACGATCGCCGTTTTATACTCCCTGACGACGTGAGAGCATTGATCATGGAAAAGAACGCCGCGACTCGAGCTTACGACGCTTACCCGTCTGCAGAGAATCGCGATCGTTTACGTTTGTTACGAAAAACAGTCAAATTTCGTATTTCTGAAATCCGGGGCGACAGGTGGGACAGACTCCTGGAGGGTCTCCAGCCGTCTCACCTGTCGTACTGGACTCTAGCGCGAACTCTCAAATCAGATATGGTCACTCCAATGCCTCCTCTCGACAGAGGCCCCGGGTTGCCTCCCGCGTTCGATAGCATAGATAAAGCGGAATGCCTTGCCGCAAGCTTAGAGAAATAGTGTTGGCCAAACACTGATAACACTGACCCTTTCATCATAGAGTCTATCGAAACAGCCGTAGAACATGCACTCGCGTCTCCTCCGGCGGATACCCTAACCCCGATAACGTTTGACGAAGTTTCGGCCGCCATCAAGCGTCTCAAGCCTAGGAAGGCCCCAGGTCCCGACGGGATCAGGAACGAGGTTCTGAAACTCCTTCCTGATCGCATCATAGCTCTATTGGTCTGCGTTTTCAATGCGGCCATGTCCCAGGGTCACTTTCCAGCCGTCTGGAAAAAGGTCGTAGTGATAGGTATTCACAAGCCCGGCAAGAAAGCTACGCTTCCCGTTAGCTATCGCCCCATTAGTCTGTTAGATACCTTAGGAAAACTTTACGAGCGGCTCCTTCTGAACCGTCTTCAGTTCTCGATTACAGATTTAAAATTAATACCACCTGAGCAGTTCGGATTTCGCGCCGAACACTCTTGCGCGAATCAAGTACACCGCCTCACGGAGTACATTTTCTCTAATTTTAACGCCGATCCGAAACGTAAACCGAAACGCACAATTGCAGTCTTCTTCGATATCGCCAAGGCCTTCGATAAGGTCTGGCACGGAGGGCTCATCCATAAATGATGTAAATCTCGCGTACCCGATAGGTTAATTCATATTATCCGCGATTATCTCACTGATAGAACATTCCGCTTCAGAGTGGATGGTGAACTATCGCTGCCCCACCCGATACGCTCAGGTGTGCCACAGGGCTCCATACTCGCGCCCACGCTCTTCAATCTGTTCATCAGTGACCTACCTCGGTCTTGGGGGGTCGAGATAGGTTGTTACGCTGACGATACCGTTATTTACACTTCCGGCTGGCGGTCGGACTTTCTTAGGAAGCGCATCGAAAAAGCCGTTCATACTCTCGGTGAATGGTTTCGTCGATGGCGCATAGAAGTTAATCCCGATAAGAGTGCCGCAATACTCTTCGATCCCACTAAACGCGTTAATAAATATGAGCCCATCAGGCTATACGGAATCGATATTACTTGGGTCGAAGAAGTCAAATATCTCGGTGTCACATTAGATAAACATTTAAAGTTCAATTCACATACAGACAGAGTGCGAAACAAAGCCGCTATGGTCTTGGGTCGCCTCCATCCGTTACTCTGTCATAAGAGTAAGATTTCCCTTAGACACAAGCTCACTTTGTATAAGACGTGTATCCGTCCCGTGATGACATATAGCTGCCCCGTTTTTGCGCATATGTCCAAAGATAACTTTCATAAGCTGCAGGTTCTCCAAAATCGTGTTTTACGTAAAGTGACCGGTGCTCCGTGGTACATTCGGAGAGTCGATCTCCATAGAGACCTAGAGATTCCTTCTATCTGGGCGTACGTAAAATCACTTACGATTAGTTATTTTGAAAAAGCTGGGAATCATCCCAATCCCTTAGTGGTATCCGCCGCAAACTATGAAACCGTACCTAACGCTGCGCGTTATAAAAGACGTCCGCGATACATTTTTACCGACCCTCCTGATTTAATCACGTCAGCGAACGATCAGTACCAGCCTGTCCCTCGAAACAGAGCGTGCTCACGCCCACGCCCGCGTAACCACAGATCACGCCGCCGTGGTCTGGGGGTTAATTTCGCTCCCGCACACCCGATTAGGCCTCCCACGGCAGCGGCTCAAGCCTAGGTTCGATCCCTCGGCAGGGAGCCCTTGAGTGCGTTGCTTGCGCGATACGGTGACACACAAATATACATCACTGCTACAACACACACGTGCACGCTTACACATGAAAGTGGAAGGGTTTACTTATTTCCCTCGTCGAACTAAAAAACTCTCAATTTTCCGATAATAAATATATGGAGGAGTTGCTGAGGCGTGTATGCTTGGTACACATATACGTTTCAATAACTCATACATATATGAATAGTTATCTAGGTTAGCTAAGATAGGTCGCGATTTTGCATGCAACAGGCAACAGCCAAGCCGAGGTGTGCCGTGCACCCTTGAGCTGGTTGCCAAAATAAAATCGGCTGAGTGCCTTAAGCGCTCGCCTTAGTAGTCCGGTGAAGCTGTTAAGACCTTGCTGGGTCAATAGCGTAGACATCTCGAAAAAAAAAAACGTTTAAACCAATAGGAGCTGAGCACTAATGAAGAATGTCTCAAAATCGGGCTATTTTGGAAGCTTCCGCTGCGTGTTAATGGCAGTATTATATGCGTTGCCTTGGTAACGCGATAATATTCTATCGCAAATATTTTCATGGTTTATTTTGTGTTCCTATTTAAAATGTTTATTCTACGACACTTTTGTTTCCAATTTTTAATTATACGTGGTACTTTTATATCGGAAACATTTCTAAAGTTTATTTTGTGTTGCTACTCAAAAAGTTTAGTAGTAATAATATTAGTGCAATAAGATAGTCGAAGAAATTAATCCATACTGCCGATTCTGAAGTTATCAACAACTAAAAAGCCAAGTACTCTGTATAATATTTCGTAAATTTTTATCTTCTTAATTTTCAAGACCACAGAATTCAGGCTTCGTAGTATTATTTTTCTTTCATTTCACTTATGCACAATAAACGAACCATATTACATAAAACATCACCAATTTAACACAATATAGAGACAAGTAACAAGAGATTATGAATAAAATATAAAATCCACTATATGACAGACTGAAATCCTGCCAAAAACTTTATTCTACGTTAGTTTTGTTCCCAATTTTTGATTTGTAATATATTACGTGTAATAAAAGTAAAGTGAGTGTATTTTATATTGGAAATATATGTGATGCTACAAATATCAAGATTTTTTAAATTCTATCAATATGTCTGTTTTGTTATTTGTTCCGGGTAATCTCCGAAACGGCTAGACCTATTTGAACGGGAATTTTACGAGCAAATAAGTAACTAATTAGCTGTTTTATTTTAAGCTAGCGGGTTCAGCAGACGTTGCTCGCCCTGATAATAAGACGAACTATACCTATACCTTGCCCAAGAATCATTTTATATATTGGTGAAAACGACATGAAGATGCGTTCTGTAGTTTTTGATCTTATCGCGAACATACATATAGACAGACTCTGAATAGGACTTTGTTTTACACTATGTAGTGATAAACTGTCATCCGTGCAATCGTCGTTCGTGTGACGTGCGCTGTACTGGATTCCAAGAATAATTTTTTTTTTACGCCAAAAGGCAGCAAACAGGCTCACGGCCCACCTATAGTAAGTGGTTACCATCGCCTATGAATAACTGTAACACCAAGGGCATCGCGGTTGTGATTGAAAGTCATATGTTTATATGCGATCTAAATTTTAGCAAGGTATGATAATAACTTAATTATATCGACACATAAAACATAAATATCCTATAAATTTAAGAAAATTAATTAACAATAATCTGGATGGTAGAGAAGTTGTAGTTAATTATTGCGGAAAGACTTTTATAAAAACTACTAATAAGGGATGCATACAAGGTTCAGTCAGTGGGCCGTTGTTCTGGAATATAGTCATTGATCAATTGTTACAAAAATTAGATGAAAAAGGTATGTACTCCCAAGCTTTTGCAGATGACGTTGTCTTAATGTTTTCTGGTCACGATATCATTCAAATTCATTAATTAGCCAACAGCATATTGTCCTTTGTATATGCATAGGGTCTGCAAAACAAACTCAACTTTGCTTCACACAAAACAAATGCACTTATAATTACCAAAAAACTTAAATATAATTCACCAATTTTGCAAATGGGAGGTTCGACAGTTAATATAGTTAAAGAAATTAAATTATTAGGTGTAATTATAGATAACAAACTAACTTTTAACAATCATATTAATTTTATTTGCCGAAAAGCCACTAATATATACAAACTTTTTGCCATGACTGCCAAAATATCTTGGGGCCTTAATCAGGACATAATTAGAACCATTTATGTAATGGTTATCAAGCCAATGACATTATATGCAGTTAGCATATGGTACAAAGCAGCAACTAAGCTGTTAGCTATTAGACAACTGAATTCCGTTCAAAGAGGGTTTGCACAAAAGATCAGCAAATCATACAAAACAGTATCACTAAATGCCGTCCTGATCCTAACGGGGTTGCCTCCTCTTGACCTCAGAGTTAAAGAAGCCGGATTACTCTATGAGATCAATAAAGGGAAAATCAAGTGATCGGATGATAGAGAATAAAAGTAGTTTTTTAGAATCTCAACATTCCGTTTATGAATATGAAATAGAGTATGAGTGCATTGACTCTAATGACAAAAAAATAATAGATTCCCAAATTAATCCTGGTGTAACAATTTACACAGATGCCAGTAAAATTGACAATAATATAGGTGCAGCGCTATCCATTTTTAATGATGGTGTTGAAGTTGAATATAGGAAATACAAATTAGCACCATTTTGTACAGTATTTCAGGCAGAATTATATGCTTTACATAAAGCAATTGATATGGCAAATCAATTTGAAACTGTCAAAATACTTTGTGACTCCAGATCAGCCTAGAATAAGAATTAAATTATTAGAGCTACGAAATCTTAGAAGAGAACTTAAATTTTATTGGGTCAAAGCACATGTGGGTATCACGGGAAACGAAAGAGCAGATTTTCTGGCCAAAGAAGCTGCACTCTCTATCAAAACAGAACCACACTATAATCTATGTCCCATATCATTTCTAAAGAAGAGTATTAGAATCACCGCCTCATTGCAATGGAATGAACGTTTTATCTCAGAAAACACGGCTGAAACGACTAATCTATTTTCTCCTAACGTATTCCAGGCTTTCCGAATTATCAAACATACTAACTTTTCCCCCTCCTTAGTTCAGGTGCTATAAATTTAAAGTTAAAGATCATGTCCTTCACGTTCTAAAAGAATGTCCTATATTTTTAAAAATTAGAACTGAATTAGAATTGCAACTTGGAATCACAGTATGCAAAAATGAACTCAAAATTTAATAAGTAGCAAAAACACTAGAGACAGTTTTATAAAATTCTGCGTAAAGATTGTAGAAAAGTTAAAAAAATGTAACAAATAAATTAAGGCCAATAAGCTTTTGTATATATTTTATTAAGAACTTAGAAACGGTAGATAAAGGTACTTGAGGTTTTTGTTTATTTATAAAATAATTATTTTAAGTTTTATTTTATTCATGTGTAGTCTTTGTTTTAATAATAAAAAGAAAAAAGTACAAAAAATATATACATTGAAGATTAACAAGAATACCCATACATATGTACATACATACATGAATAATCATTTCATTTTTACTATTTTCATTATTGTAACATAGTAATAAGTATAGTTACGTATTTATAATAATGTGAACCTAGATAAGGTCTCTTTCTTTTGTTAGAGGATTTCCTTGTTACCCAATAAATAAATAAAAAACTATGGACATATTATTTCTATATAATAAAAGGTTTAACACATATTGTTCGATAATGTTTAGCTTAATATTTTCATTACTTTCTTATATTGTGTAAGTGAGCACTGAGGGTGATATATGATAGTTTAAAGTTCCAGCTATGTTGCTGATGACAAATCCCATCCCATGCGATACACTGTTAGTATTCACATATATTATAATGTACATGTTACAGTAGATGATGTGCGTGTGATACTTACAAATATTTTTGAAAGAGTATTATTGTTATTTACACTAGATGTGTGATCACAATTTTAAATACATTTAATATATTTAAAAAATGCGTGCGAAGCCGCGGGTAACAGCTAGTCATCTATATATACTCTATATAGGCTCTATATAAACCGCAGAAAACCATAATATGAAAATTCGGAAAGAAAACGAACCAAAACATGACTTTGACTTTCACCACTTTTTATTAATAGTTATATCCTTGGATCAGATATCAGATTGACATTGACCAATTGTGGTTGAAAAAGTGGTGTAAAGTTAAATTTCAATTTTTTTATAACTGGCACGCAGATTTCAAGTGTATCAATTTTGCAATTTGGCTCCTGCTAATTTAGAAAACGGGTGAACCTATTTAGGCGTGCGCTTACTGAAATATAGATGATTATCTTCAGCTTTAGGCTTCGCTCGGGTGAACGTAGATTTAGTCTTTCCCTCAAGAAAATATGTTTTTTCTAGACAAAAGGTGTACCTTATGCTTAAAAAAATTCTTGAGGATACTTACATTAATTTAAGCATGAAAACGAAACAAATTGCGTTTACAAATATAATAATAGTAAGGATTAGGTTACATAGTAGAATTTTCCATGTGCGTTAAGCAGTAGTGATAAAATTTAACAGAAGTATTTTGAAAGTGGTATAGAAATAATATTATATAGAAAGCAACATAAAATTAATCCAGATAGTTCATATAGTTACATTAAAATAACAAAAATAATTTGATAAGAATTAAGTAGGTATCAGTTAATGCTTGCTGTATCCACTAATATTATAAAGGCGAATCTCAGTTTGTTTCTTTATTACGCTTTCACGCAATAACTACTCAACCGAATCATGAAATTTATCTTACACGTTGTCAGGAGTAGAAAAAGGACATAGGGTACATTTAACCCAGAAAAAATAATGAGTGTGCTTTAGACTACACGACTGAAGTAAAACTTATATAACTCCATCTATATGTATGTATAGATATGTACTCGTATATATTGTATTATATTTGCATATTTGAATACTCTACAAATATTTAATCTATTATAGGTTTTATTAACTATGGGTTATCTTCACTTACTTATATCTCCCTCTCAACTTCCGTTTGCCTCGCCCGATCACACTTTTCGTATCGTTTTCGTCACGCATTCACCAGCCTACACTCCAAGTCAATCATACGTAAAGAAGTTTTACTTCAAAAAGATAGATCAAATGTACATTAACACGAGCGAAGCCGTGGGCAAAAACTAATTTGTTCATAATATTGAAGTAAATGTCTTTTCGAAATACGGAACTTTCTCACGCTCATATAGTTATTTAGACGTTATCAAAAGCCAAATATGAGCATTTTTTCTGTCCGTATGCTTGTTTCTTTGAAACAACTAATGGGTTTTTAATGACGAGTAGAGGTAGTGGCGGATTTGCAGACACCGCTTTCTCAGCAACTATCATATTGAGTACATAATGTATTTACTTTTTTGCCAACTTTTGTATAAGTGTTAGTTGTCATGGGTTATCAAATATTTGATTGAAGAAGGCGTTACTTTGAGGAAATCCATCATTGCAAAGTAGCATCCACCTTAGTATTCAATGGTTATCAGTACTATGAAGAAGAGCAGTATTTATACGCTGTAACTATCATTACTGCAGTTTTAAATGTCAACATCTAATATTATGTAACATTACGTTTGTTTAACCAACGAACGCACTAGCGAGTATTTTTAAGGATCGCGCGTATAACAATATTCTTCCTAAATCACTTATATATACGAAATAACTTATACGTACATTTTATATGAACGAAATAATTACTTTACATTCCATTATCTATATTTTATTTATAAAAAGTACAAAATTGATTTAGGTAGATTATTGTTATACGATGCGGTGCAGTGCGGCCCACCATAATGTGCGCGAGCCTTTAGAAAATTTACGTACTTCGAGTTATTTCTTGTTATCATCAGTGAATTTTTTGTCACGATTGGCCGCCCTACGCCCGGGACTCCTGTGCCTTAGGGCAAATCCGCTTCTTAGTAGAGGAATTTTTAAAGGGTAATCAAAATAAAATTTGAAAGTGATTATAAATAAACATAAAATTTTAATTATTTTGAAAAAAAGTTAATTGAAAGGGCTATTCCTTAACAAAATAAGAGCGCCTTTTACGCTTGCATAACCTAAGTCGAAAACGCGTTTATAAAATCATCTTATATCAATTCAGAGTTACCGGTAGGCTTCGGTGTGAGTAATAAAACAAATTAATTCACTTCAATCAAATTTGAAATGTGAAAAATCTCGCGACTGAGGCAACCAACAAACACGCATACCAATCACAGCTCAACCATCACAATAACGAAGCAATTTTGAATTAAATCGCTACTTGTCAGGAAATGGATTCTTTGCGACAATCGAAAACGTTCATCACAGTGGTTGAAACCACGAAAAACGACCAAATCTTGTTCCAAACGAAAGCTGACTCAGAAAAAGGTGCTGGTGAGTGTTTGATAGACCAGTGCTGGTGACATACATTCAGCGTCCAATCGAAGTTGGTCCATTTGTCTAATCCACTGCTGCTTTTGGAAACCGCTAGATATTGGAATATTTACTTATTAGAATTTGGATTATTTTTTACAAGGAAAGCAATCAATTCCGATGAGACAGACCAAACGGCCTTCAAAGTTTTAATTGTTTCTCGCTTCCACAATTTTTACAGCAATGATATTAATGAACTACCTATTAGATGGCGAAAGCATATCGATTTAATTATACTTGCTTCTATTAAATAAATACTTTCATAATTATTCTTTTTACCTTTCCATAAAACGCTAATGTCGTATTTAATAAATAAATATATAACAATATAACAGTTTCCCTCAGATGTTAACCTTGAGATCCGGGATTAATATAAGTCGTAAAGTATTAAAAGTATTATTTATTAAAAAATAAGTCGTGTTATATTTTTAGGACCAACAGGATAGTGTTAGTGGTTTGCCGTAACTGTTAAGAAAATACTAGTTTTATAATGTTTAAGTTAGAAAATGGAACTAAAAATAAGAGTCGAGTTTTTGGCGGGATCTTGGGATGTCATGCAGTGGTTTTTGTACTTTATTCATAGTTTTGTGTTATTTGACTTTGTACTTTGTAATATTGGTGGTAATTTAAGTAATATAGTCCGGTTGTGGTACACAAGTTAAGTGGTTGGGAAATAATACCACAGAGCATGGATTTTGACTTTCCACAAAAGCTCCCTGGAAAGTTCTAACAAGACGGCCACCATCTTGTTAGTTCATCGAAATGATTGTAAGAAACTTGTAATATTATTACGTATTCGACAATGGCAGTAATAATCCACTAGAAGATATGTTTGCCAAAAAAAGAATCAAAAGTATAAATGAAATACCTACAAGTTTCACATTTGGGTGACATACATATAATGTATAAGATATTACATAACTACCACTGGACTCGTGGATCTGGCAATGTTGCGTAGAATATATGGAAGTCCTACACTCCATAATAGAGTAATCACATGACCTATCTTGCAATTTAAGATGACAGAATCAGTATTGCCAAAATATTCAAAATTACTCTATTTTCATGTAATTTAGAAATTTCGGCCCAAAAATAATATTTTAATAGTACAATAAAATTCATCATCATTATATATGTGTGTAAAATAATATACATAACTATTTTCCTTTTTCTATTTATTATTATAATTTGCACTAAATAAGAGGTTCTTTCATTTTACAATCTTCTAACGAAACAAAGACGTTTGCTGTGATCTAGACTATCCATTGCTACTGAATGGTGTAAACCAAATTAAATCGTTTGCGTTAATAATTAAAAAATCTGTTGTAAGTTATATCAGACTGTGTTTTTTTTTTATTGAAGCACGACAAAGTGACTGCACTATGCCTGATGGTAAGCATAGTACAATCCAAAAACAGTGGTGACCACCGAGAGACAGATTATCCATCGTCGGTCGCCGCTGTCATGCCGGCCATAATGACGATAGTCACCCGGTATTGGATATGCACAGGCTGATCCCGAAACGCAAACGCAAAAGCGAGTCACTATGACGGGCTTTTTCGCCATATACATGGTGGTTGCGACCCAGTCGGGCTGTAAAACCTTACCACCTCGCTATCACCATTGCCTCGTTCGTTGATCAGCAGGGTGCACCACGTGCAGGTGAGTTTGGCTTGAGTGTCTCAAGTCTTAAGATGTTACTCGACACCTCTTACACCCCAACTATATAACTATATTTGTCGTTTGAAGAAAACTATTTTCAGTGATGATTTTTTTCTGATCGCGTTATATAAGTTTTTAATGTTATTTTTGTTGACTTTGGCTATCAATCTTCCAGGTTATTACTGCCATTCTCAAATTGGTAACAATATTACAAGCGGTTTTGTGATAATTGCAATGTTCAAACGAATAATCTCTCATACATTCATCAGTATAATTATGAAACAATTGTAGATATGATAATAAAATGTATGTACTTAAATTGGTTTTTATTATAGAGATTGAATGTACAGTTAATATCGCATATAATTGTTGTTTTGTTAAATTGAATGTTATATACAAGTAAATAACGAGGAACATTCATATACTTTATTATTTATTAGTTACTTTAGACTATACTTGATCTTATACTGGAATACGACTTCATCCTATTTCTAGGCTACTGTTTCTATGACTACATATATTTGAAACTGTATTATTATAACCATAGTTCCTTATGGCTTTATTATGATTAGGAAAATATAAAACAATCAAAGAATCTTTTACACCATGCAAGTTAATATGTGTGGTCTGGTAACACAGACTACCTTGTTTTGATCACAGACTATCTTACAGGTAGTTTTGATAAATCCATTAGGAATTGACAGTTTTAGAGCTGGGTGTAATTCATTAGGTTTTAAAAGTATTATCCTACGTGTTTTATAATTCTTAGACGTTATAATACACAATATTTATATTGTATAAAAGTAAAATGAGTAATGGAGAACGTATAAATATACCAGAAGTCAGTGAATTAAATGGCAGTGTAAAGCAAGATAAACCACGAACAGAATGGGTAAAGTTTGATGACGATTCTTCGCAGAGCATTTCCTTGCCAGAGAATGAAGCTACCCCAAATCGTCCATCTGTTGCTGTGGTGGGAACTTCTAAAAATGCCAATGAAACCTTTCCCGCTGTTCTGAAAACTGAAACGGTCCATGTTAACATAGAACGAAGTGATAAGGCAGAGTCTGCGTCACAGGTGAATTTAAATAAAAGCATAGAGTTTGTCAACGTGCGTCAAGGATTTTGTAAGTAAATACTAAGTTAACAAGCTATAAAATTAATGTAAACAACATTCATAGAGAGAAAAACTCGTAGTCCGGTGAAGCTGTTAAGACCTTGCTGGATCAATAGCGTAGTCATTTCGAAAAAATAGAGAGAAAAATGTTTATTTAAATTGTATTTTATAGACATTTTAACATTATCAACCTGTTAAACAATAAAATAAATAATGATTCAAATATTATACATAAGTTAATTTTGTTATTTTTAGCTAATGGCGATACTATAGTTACATTACTACCAGTGAATACTAAGTGGCCATGGATAACTGCTGCGCGATTTCGCCCTGAATTAGTCCCTGAGGAATTAATGGCTCAAGGCTTAACTGTAAGTTGGTATTCAATTATTACATTATGTTATATCATGATAAAATTAAAACATTTTCTATCATATAATTTAAACATTTTAATCTTATATATTATAACACAATTCTAATAGACAAGCAATTAAAGAAAGAGAGGTCTAAAAATTACATTGCGTTGTTTGTAAGGCTCATTATAGTATACTTGGATGTGGTGATAGATTGTTAACAATACCCATAATAATAAAATTTTACTAAGAAAATATAGCTAACTAATAATAGCTTAATTTAATTATCTATACATTTTAGTTTACTAGAAATTAGTACAGCTGAATAAAATATTTAAGCCTTTGCACTCAAGGGCTCTAGAGGGGAGCCATTTAAAATGTTGGACACAAATGATGATTGGGACTTGCGGATTATTATGCTTTCAATAACAGCAGACAATCACGGTTTCAAATTGCTGGTAATACAAATTAAAAAAAATCTAAGTGCAAAGGGTTAATTGATAGGTTCAGTTATATGGTAAAGATGGAGTTTTAAAATGAAATTAGTACCTATATATGCAGAATAAATAAATACAATAGATATTCCTGGCTGATATTATAAATGTGAATGTGACTTTGTATAATACATTTTCAAGTCTAACTACTTAACTGATCATGATGAAATTTTGTATAGACATATTTAGAGGTATAGAAAAGGATTATAGGGTACTGTTTATCAAGCAAAAAGTAATGTTTCTAAGGGTGAGATTAAATCTATGTTAACATAAGCGTAAGTTAGTACATTTAAACAGTAATTTATGGTTATGTGGCTGTTTGGGATGTAGCTGTTGTGTTATCATTTTTCAGTATAGAACAGAGATTGTAGTAAATTTTACTTAATATTGATCAGAATTACATATATCTTTTTCAGCTAACAGTTGAAGAGTATGTACAAGCAATGGAATTACTCGTGAATGATGCTCGGTTTACACTTTACAATATTTGTTATAAGAGAGTTCTTGTTTGTTGGATAACTCTTGCATTCCTAGTGCTGCTGGCTTTGTTATTCTCTGGTTTAACTGGTCTTACTTTATTTTCTCTGGGTGTATTGTGGCTAGTTTTAAATGCTGCTGCGATTTTCTTATGTATGTGGATAAAATTACGGCTCTCGAAGGGATTAGAGCAGTGTCTAGCGAGTGTAAACAAATTACTCAATAAACACAAGCTAATACTTGCTTTAGATGACAGAGGAAAAATTTCATGTCATAAAGTACACCTCTGTTTTATTTATTTTGATTCTGGACCTTGCGTTGCTCACATACAACAATTTATAAATAGTGAAGAAGGAAGAACAATAATGGAAGGATGGGAACATAGATTAGATGTATCAGCAAATGATATTGTCATCCAAGGAAGCCAAACAACAAGACTATCCAGAAGACAGGTATGGTTAAAGTATCTCGTATATTTTTTCTCATATTAATATGTGGAGATGTATAGAACATAAGCTTTTATCTGCTTATGATCCATCCCATATTATTTTAATAATAGTATGTATTATTTTAATACATGTAAATGTTTACAATGTTTAAAACAGCTCAAATAGTAGTGAGTAAAGTAGGTGTAAGTAAACAACAGTATTCTTTGTGATATTGTCAATTAAAATAACATTAAATTGAATAGTTCCGTGAAGCTGTAAAGACCTTTCCAGGTCAAAAGCGTTTTCATATCAAAAAAAAAAACATTAAATTTGTGTTCATGCTGTATTCATAAAAAATACCTTGTTTTATTGAATATGCAGTCAATTTTGATATATGCCACTTATTTCAGTTGTTTGTAAGTTTATGTATAATCAAATAACAATAATTTATAAAAATAGACACAATTTAAATTGTCATGGCTTTGTTTTACTTGAATATAAAAAAAATGTAGTTACTATTTCGGTAAGGGTATTAAGGTACATATTTTTAAAACTTTGTGACATGGTGCTCCATAAAATGCAGTTAATCAAATCAAATTGTACTAAATTCTATGAATAGAAACCCCTTATTACATGATTCCTTTCAAATCCTGATCCAATTCCTAGATAATAAAATGAGAAGCAATTACAGTTTTTATTAATACTACATATAGATATTTGTTCTTCATTTCATGCACATAAAAGCATTTAGTTACCCTTGTTTGCTTTAATTATTAAAAAAAACATATTTCACCTTACATAAAACAAAAATAAGTAACTTAAATATTCAATTTTGTGGGAAAATTGCTTTTAAATTTTGACCATGTTTAAGGTTTGAATTTAAACTTATGTGTATAACTTTATATAATTTAAACTTAAATGTATAACTTATTACTTATATTTATACTTATATTATAAATAGAAGCCCTTTAGTCAATTCTAAAAGGAGAGATAAATAGTGTAATTATATTGCTATTTGGTCCTTATAGAAAATATCATCATTTGTAACAACAATGTTTAAGTATTTAAAAAAAATTCTAGTTAAGTCACTTTTTATAAAATCTTATAACATAAGTTCAATTCAAATATATTAACAAAATAATGTACTACTACAAATTACCATTATCAGAACCTTCGTCAGCAAGAATAAACTCATTTTTCTATTCATCATATCTCTGTTACTATTAATAAATGACTTGAAATTGGTGGCGTGACCTGGTTTCGCGCGTTATTATATCCACGGAGCAAGCACGTCGGATATCACGTCACATTCAAGGTGGCACGTTTTAAAAGTTTATCCATGCCTTTACTATTGTACCATATTAGCAACTGCAAGTATTTTCTTTTGAAATGAATACTTCTGATTTCGACAATCTCCTCAACAGGTGCGTTAATGAGCAAATAAGATAAAATAAAGAGGTAAATTTATAGTAGGTAATCTCTGGAATTATGAATCCCATTCTAAAAATTATTCGAGTAATAGGAAATTACATTAGCTCTAAGAGATGTAGGCTATTTAAGTTTGCTATTAAATTTTGTATTGTACAATGTTGCCGACACGATGGTAAATAAATAAATAGCCCTTATCACAATAGTGAATTATGCCTTCACCGAACATATAGAAATATTTTTTGAGAAATACATCCGAAAAAGCTATGTTACATTTTGTCGAATAAATATAACGTTGTAATAGGCTATTGGCGGTACACTCTTAATGGTATTTAAAAATGCTGATTGGGTATATGCCATACCTTAACATTCTAATGTATTGAAATTCTCTCGATTTCTGAAATATATTATTATCTAGATGTCATATTTAAAGTGTTGTTATCTATTTATTTATTAATCCTCGTAAGAAATGAACTGAGATTTATTAAATAAATTATTATTAAAAAAAAAGTAAAACCAATATAATACCAATATGTAAATATATCTCAGAAATTGATTGTATAGAGATAGCATTACAGTAATAACTTTAATACTGGTTTATTTTTTGGAAACACTTTTGTTGGGCTTAACGGTTTAAGGTTCTAGATTAAAATATTACTGTTTCTAAAATCGTTAGTGTAAACATACTTAAAATACTTTTTGACACGACTGCCAAATAAGATATGAGTTCAGTATGTATCAGCCTGATGAATCATATTCTTGATGCTTACATTGTTACCTCTCTCATTAACGTGAAGTAACTGTATGACTTAGGTCATATTTAACATTTTGTTCGATCACCCTTGAATATTGTTGAAGAATTTGTGTTAATTTTTGCTTTTTTATCCAAAATCAACTAGTACTAAAATCTAAATTTAACTTAACATCTAAACCTTGGCTAATTAACAGTATCCAAAATCGAACTTTTTGAATGTAACGCATACATTTCTAATGAATTTTGTAAATATCGTTGATTGATAAGTATTGTTGGCTGATTAATAAGATTAAAACCTATTTCGGACAATAATCGAAAGTATTCAGCTTAACTCTACGAATAATTCTTCTTTGTTCTTTACTAAAACTTGTTATTCTGAATTCATACTGGTGCTGGGTAGTATTTGCAAAATATATAAAAATGCCATTGGTGTTGGTATTGAATTTATCTGCACAAAACACAAAAAACATGAATTTGTTCTTGATTTTACTATTAAATCCGTGGTCGTGAGTGATGTCATATGAAATACTGTAAAATTACAGCTAAAAGAAACTATGAAGTTAAAGGTTGTATATAGTTGATTGCATATTGTTTAGCTATTTTATTACTGTTTATCTCTACATATGTAGATTTGTATTGGATTAGTTTAGAAAGGTAAACGTATAAGACTATTGGTTTTTTTATTCATTAGTAGTATAATATTTTTGAATGTAGAAAAAAATAGGCTAATTATTATAAAGTTGATGAAGCTGGTTTCTCAGTTTATATTTGTGTTTTTTTTTATTTCAAGAATTGTTGATCCTGATTCATTTTTCAAGTAATTCCAAATAAATTCATTTTATTGGTAAGATTATATAGTAAATATATGTATTCCTTAGTTTCACTAGGATAATTATATTAAATTCTGTTACATTTGTACGATCTCCATAAACAATAAAACACTTAACTCCACCCCTTCTTCACATGCTTATACTTATTTTAAAATCTAATCTGTTCCTCAAGAAATTGTATTAATGGAACTCTTTACGTAATACCTTTATAGTCCAAAATATTATTACGATGTCCTCTTCTATCTTCAAAGTTACTAATAATTATAATGTCGAATTGTAAACAATAAGCTGATAATTATTTCTATAATTGAAAATAATGAAAGAGTGGAAATCTTGCTAAATTTCACACAGATAAAGTCGCGGATAACAGCTAGTCTTGTATATAATAAAAACCTTGGATCTAAATTATATGAAATATTTAGATATAATCTTTTACATTAATTAAGATGTGTGTTGAGAAAATTAGCATAATTTTGGCACTTTTTTACAGTATAGTGAATATATAAAATATTATGTAGCTAACAACACCTGGTCTATTATAACCGCTTCCCTTTGCTGCATATAGAAAACATTTAATCAATACAGGAGATATTTTGAAAAATTTTAGTTTTCCTAGAAGATTTAAACGTCTTAACCTTGTCGTGGAACTCATTAAGTAGTTATGTACATAGACTAATTTATTAAAGTTTTTCAGTATTGTGTTTTGAACACATTATGTGTAGTATCACAAATTTACTTTTTTGTTGCTTTTTAAATTGCTTACTGAAAGGGGCTTTCTGGTTGTGTATTAATTTTTGTAAGAATAAAAAATTCCGAATATATATTTACTAAACTACTTTTTATAAGATTATTATATCTATTCATTAATCTATCTTTTATGGTTTAATGCTTATTAATTTGAAACTAGATTTCGTTAACATTCTTGTAGATTATATAATGTAATTAAATACGGTGTATAGTATATGTGGGTATGGGGGCGTCCATAAATTATGTGAGGCGATTAAGGGAGAGGGGTTAAGGCGAATCTGGCAAATATCACATGAGTTTTTCGGGCTGAAAATAGTGTAACAGGTTGATTAAAAGTAAAACATATTTCTAGATCAAAATATGTCTAAATCTGATGCGATTCTTCTATTTGTTTTAGTAGGTTCAATTTAAGTATTATAGTGATTTAGATTGTGATCTAAACGATCTCAAAAATAAGAATAATAGAGCAAATTGTATTTTTTTTTTATAAATGCACCTTGTTTATAGTGTTAAATTTGGAAAGATCTCAAATCAGTTTAGGGGGGAGGGGGTCGAGACACCATCTGGGGTCAATATCCTCAAAACATCTCACGTAATTAATGGACGCTCCCTAAGCAAGGCAACCGAATGTGCAGGGTATGGCAGAACAAGTGTACCTCCGGTACCTGCAGCGGTGGGGCAAAGACTTCCTGCGTCGGCGACTCGACTGGACATTAGACGATGAGGGCGGCAACCCCGCGGCACCGCGCCATTTAACCGTTGCGCTCTGTCCATGTCAGTATGTAGAAGAAGTGTTGCGCAATAAAGAACCCAAAGATACACACGCTTGTTGTCCACTCTGCAACAATTGGCTAAAGCGTCGCGGTCTTGATTGATGTCGTACTCTTCAAGTTGGCAAGTTTCTCATTATTTACGTGTTCTAATATACATTCGTAGTTTTAATTCCATTTGTAATTACTTTTGTTTTTCAGGAGAGGGGGCTACTTTTATATTTACGGTATGTTGCAAGATGGGGTGCGTACGCAGTAAAAAACAGACTAGGTCTAAGCAGTATCGTTCCCGGCCGTCACGGTGAGAAATACGTCTGTCCCTGTCAATTCATAGAAGAACATCTTAAAACAAAACCACCTGCAGGTATCGCTAAATTTTTTTCATTGCCTGAACAAAATAATATTCAGATTTATTAATTAAACTATACACACCTAAATATTTCTTCAATATTTTCTTAACAATAACAGTTTTTTGAGATTGAGCCATTTAAAATTTATCATGTCAATTTATTATTGAGTTCACATGGGATTATATCATATCTATTGCATGAGTGCAATTAAAAAGTTCTTTGAATTACATTAATTCCTAATTCAATAATGCTTACTTTAAATCTTACCTATTTGTTCTCAGTTTCTTATTGTTCTTGGTAGGTCGATCAATGTATCGATTTATTTCGTCCTATTGTAACATACTCGTGTAATCTGTTTTCCTAATCTTTTTTTAAATAATTAGTGTATTTTTTAATTTGTATATCTGTACTTTCTATTTACCTACTTAATCATATTCAAGAACTTAGATTCAAAAAAAGGTATTTCATGGATATGAATTAATCTCCTGTGTTACTGGACTCCATTAAAATAATGTATATTATTAGCCTATGTTCTTAGCATTCATTTTTTAAATTTTGAATCTGCGTTATATCCGCATCTCTAAATAATAAGAATCTCAAACAATTCCGTCCACTTTGTAACCATTAAAAATGCTTTCTGAATCGTATTATTTTTCCGGTCTTTGTTGTAGTATTTGTAATATAGGATGATTATCACGTCAGTTTGTTTAGTAACCTGTCCCAATAACGTTATTCAAAATTCACAAGAAATTGAAAGAGAAAGATGAGTGCAATGTTGAGGATACCAAATTATGAATATGATTAGATTTGATGCGATACATAACCATTATATAATTTAAATTATATTTCATCCATATTTTGAGATTAAACTAATTTTAGTTTTGTATTTTAAACAATCGACGTCCATTGTATTTGGTAAAAAAACACTGTTTTATATTTTTTTGTATGCCGAAATTCAAACTACGAAAAAAAGGCAGTTAATATTTAAGTTCTCGTATATTCCTGGTCTATTTTTAGTAACTCACGGATTTAGTACACCACATTTCTGTTAATTTGCATTTCATTTAGTTTCTGCAATGTTGTATGCGCGTGACGTCACCGCACCGTCGGTATTTATTACCTCTTTACGTAAATCAGGTGTTTTGAGTGTATATCAGTTTTGTATTTCTCGAGATAATTAGTTGAAATATTAAACATCTATTTTTTCATTGATTTAACATTGGAAACGTGTACTCAGTAATCTCTGTGAATATTGCTACTTTTTAACCGATCAGGCGGTATATGTAAAGTTGATATGTAAAGATATGTATATTTAAAGATTTTCGATTTATCATTATTATTTAATTTTTTTAGAGTTACCGCCTGCCTTTTGCGGTTATCGTAAGTTGAATTTAATAAGTTAAGTAGTTTTAGTAAAAATTAGGGCTTGAAAAAATGTACCATGTCCTTTTCAACGACATACTCGACTTTTATGCCACACTTCAACATAATCCATCCAGCTGTTCAAAAATGATTGAATGAAAACGTACTTTCACTTTGTAGTCTTAATAAATAGTAAGTTTCAGAACAGCACAAAAATTTATGTGGACAAAAAAAAATTATAATTTGGCGAGTAGTTGCCAAATTGAGAGGCAAGTTTGCGAAAACTGAATAAGAATCGCTTATGAGTGACCCATTATTTACTGTTCCAAATATACCACATATTAATTTGATAAATGTTAAAAGTATATCTTAGGTTTTCGTTTCATAACATATCACTTTATAGATATTAGTCTAGGCTAAATCATAATATACCGTCCAACCTATGACCATATCACAGTATTAAGTAAGACTTAGCTATGTTTGTTGTAATCTATTATGCATAAACATATTTTTGGAGGTTATAGTGTGAAATATTAAGATAAATATTGAAATGTCTCAACTTATTACGAATTACTTATAGTATGTTTTTTTCGAAGAGTTGTACTTCACTTAGCCTTTTTGTTGTTATCGAAAATAATATTTCTGTAGAAAAAAACTAACAGGGATCGCGAAGTAATCTATAAATTCTAGATATAATAAATTGTTTATACATGTATATTAGTATTTTCGACCAATGATCTTTAGTCGTATAAGGTTTAAATTCTACATAAATTTTAGGGGACCATATAAAACAATATTTTAAAATAAATTTATAAACGCGTCCATTACAAGGAAGTATTGTAAAGTTTTAAATGGTGCACCGGGTACCATAATTCGCATTCAAACAATGATATTATAACTAAAAAGCTGTAGTGGATACGTTACCTACATATATTTAGACAAAACAAATGGCACGTTAGCGCACACATACGTAAAGTTATATTGTAACGCCATACTGTCTTAGATGAAATGTGCAAAAGATGGCATATTCTCAATATCGGTAGTGGAAAAGATATAGTTATATGTTACTTAGATCTGGGCGGATTTACGGGACACCCGTCAAAAATAAGCTAACTAGCCAGGTTTTAACAATCCGTTGTCGAAGCGATTATGACGTATCTACAGCTTTTGTTATAATATCATTGCATTCAAACTGCAGTAAAGTGCCTGAAATTGTAGTATTCATAAGGGCCATTAAAATATTACGTAAGCATCGATATAGGTTGAGGAGGGTTTGTTTAGATTATTTTTGAATGGACAAGTCTTGGATACGAATGACGATTACATCAGAAATATTATTTCACCTTTATATCAAACTCTTAAATGTGAAAATTATGCAAATACTTACGAAGTATAGGAGTGCTTTGTAAGACAAGTGCTTACATTTGACGTGACGGAGCCAAAAGTGAAAATGTCGAAGTTCAGCTTACGTAATACTTGAACCCTAATCAGTAAAATACATTTAAGGCCCTTTTAGGAATAGATTTATACAGTAAACGATCTGTATGTTACCTTAATCGTAGGATTAATAGGAAAGTCTCAGAATCTAGAGCTTATTAACCTTTACAATATTTTTTTTTAGTTGTTCATATAAGAATATCTTCTTTTTGTGTTCATTATTAACTGTTAGATTATAAAATATACAGATACTAATTTCATTTGTTCCATATTAATTACTTATAATTTTGTAACTTTTAATAATATATTGGTTATTATATTATACTCTATAACCCTTTTGAGACCGAAATGTATCAGTGGCAACTTTTCCTGTACACTTTGTGGTTATTCAAATTCACACGAATGTATATTTTCAGATAAGTCAATGTATAAAACATGAGATATGCTTTATATCTAGTGCTATATTGCTATATCTATTATATCTGTTTTCTATTACATTTACATTTTTATTAAGAGAAATGCATTATGCCTATTAAATTCTCATCTTATTACACCGGTCCATACTATGAACGTATCAGGCACGAGCAACACCATTACACACACTAGCATGTATTATCGGAAGTTAGCTTTCGATTCAATCAAGGTATAATACGGTGTTAGTCGCTGACGGAACGGTCTAGTGGGCATCCTTTCAGATTAATTTATATAGAGAATATTTTTGCGTGATTTGGTATGATTACGTCTTTGTTATCCAATTTACAATATCAAGACCTTAATCATATTAGAGGAGATATTTTAATACTAAGTAAAATAAATATATGTATTTCTAAAAATCTTCAAAGTTGAATAAAATCGTAAAAGATGAACGCACAACTAGTTTTTCAATGTAGGGTTACCGATCTGAGTTTAATTTATCAAACAATCGATTTTTAGACATAGAAAAATTGTTAATTAGGATCGATATCAAACATCCCATCGATTTCTAACTAGATAAAAATCATACCATCCAATAATTCATAAACAAAAAAGGTGATAAAGAAATAAGATCTTTTCAAATAAAGGACATAAAAAAAATAAATTAAGAGGTCGATTTTTGAATAATCAATCCACTAGACTTTTTACAGGAAAAAAAATTATTGACTTAAAAGTTTCAGATCGAATTAATGTATTTATTAATGTAATGTATTTGAAGTATATTCACTCTTTGTTTGAAAATAATGTATATAAGCAATTTAAGACAGTTTTTTATCAATATAACGGGTTAGCGTTTGATTTTATTTTAAAGCAAATGTATTTCCTTACTAATATGTAATAACTGCATATTACAGATAATGTTTTAAATATATTGAAAGATATATATATAGTGCCTTACATAGAAAATATGTTTAAAATTCATTAGCAATATACATGTATACAGATTATGCCTTGATAAATTTAAAGAGCCATATCACAGATTACTTATGAGTAACCATGAAATAATATAAAAACCATTATTTTATTGTATTATATACCATTGTTACTTAAATTGAAGTAAACCAAAAACGTTTCAAATGTATTAATTTATAAAGGAATTTGAACGGAAATGAAAACATATATAAGATTTAGAGTTGGCAAATTATGGATTTTCAACAATCATAAGAGTAGAAAGAAGAGGTGTCGTTAAATATATAGAATTTTCGAATTATTGATGTTTGTCCGATGGATGCAAAATATTACGAAACCATCATTTCGTCCATTGAGCAATTACCAACATTTAAGCAGCACTGCATCTATGCATTTTTAAATAAGCTGGTACATAATTGATTATTTAGTAAAATATATATTTCAAGCTACACCACTTTTTAAGAAAATAACTTACAAAAGTTTGGGATTGGACATAAATAAAGAACACATGCATTTCGTGTAGTTAATAGCTCCCTTCTTCAGCTAATGTTTACTAAGAAAGTTTCATTTGTTTAAATGTGGATTGTTTTTTTTCTGGCAGTAGGTATTGAATTTCAGATAAAGTATTGTGTTCTAAAATTATTTATGTAGTGTTCATTAAAAAGTCAACATATGGCCATATATAAGGTTTTTGTTTTGTAGGTAGTATTCTCGAATTTTTATTTCGTTTTTAAATGTATCATGTAAGTAACACATATTACAATTATATACATAATTAAAACTATATTATAATTAACAATTATATTTTATTTATAAATCCTGTGTTGTGTAAAGCTGTGTTGATATCAATAAGTGTTTTTTAAGGTAGGTTCAGTCGTAATTTTTTGTGATGAAATGTAACTTCTCGCTAATTAGGTATTCGTCTTGCTACATAATAATTTACAGTGCATACACCAAGTATTTTTATTGATATGATCACGGCTTTAAATTGTAATTTTAAGTGTAAAAGTGTAAACTATATTTTACTTGTTACATTACTTTTGTTGTATAAATTAAAAATATAAATATGTTTTTATAATTTAACATAATAATAATACAATATCTATTGATGTCGAATTTTCAAAAAATATTGTAAAAAGCAGCCGAATAAGTAACTAAGTAAAAATAGTGTACATAATCATATATTTCTTGTATTATACAGGTTTTGTAGAGTTGTGATTAACATGTACTATGTAAACATTCCGTCCTAAGCAATAAGTACTTAATAGTTTTAGCCTTCAAATATTCTTTGTATACACGATTTTAATGTAAGTTGTTGAAATTATATTATTATACTTATCAAAGAATGTTTTATTTAACCCGAAACCAATTACGTGTTGTCCTTGTGGTAACAATTTTAACTATAATAAACCTATTTCAATATATTAAACAATTTTAAAGATACTAATTATTAATTGATACTTATCTCTTGAATTTCTAAATTTTCAAAACAAGGTTGTAATTAAAAAGTATGTTCCTAATTATTTAGTACTCTGTTAATATGTTACTAGCTTTTGCCTAGTACTCCTTAATCTGACATATCCGTCGAGATCAGTACATTATTTTAGATAAAAGTTATTCAACTTCTTTTCTATAACCTTGACAATATGTATGCAAAATTTCATAATAATCGATTGTAGTTGAAGCATGAAAGCGTAACAAACTCTTATTCGCGTTTATAATATTAGTAACGATCATGTTATCTATATACAATATATTTTTTCCACAATACCGGCTCGGTGGTATGCTTAAAGGAAATGTCGCGCACAATGATTTGTCAGTGTACAAAATTAATAGTTCAAATAAGGTATTTTTTTATTTGTAAATTATAATTCTGGTGACAAATGTTTTATTCATATGTTGATAGCTCATTTATCGAGGAAGGCTATAGACTATATTATATCATCATGCTAAGATTAATAGGAGCGGCAATATTTTAAAATGGGCGTTTTTCCTTTTGAAAGCTTCCACTGCGTGTTAGCATTAGTTCAAAGTAACTATTCCACGCAGACGAAGTCGCGGGTAAAAGCTATTACTTTATGAAGAGGATCATTCAATTGAAGTACGCGATCACCCAAAACTGACCAACAACGTGAAGATCAGATGTTATCTATTAAACACTGTGTATAGAATTCAAATTATTCTAGATTTCTCTATTACATTATTATTCAGCTACAATGGTTTATTTCTAATTTTTACTTTTATTATTTCAGTAGTAATAGGTAAATGTCCACTTGAATAACAATTAATTAAAAACACATTATATTGCACTTATAATATCGAGAGATAAATGACAATTTTAAATTTCTATAATCATATTTTGAATTGGTTTTGTATTTACATCTTGACTGTATCAAGCACAAAGCTTAACATAAGGTTGTATTCAGAACGGCTAAAAATTTGATGCGCACATATGTACAAGTACAGTATTAGTTAATAACGCGCTACGGTATCATATCACATATTTCTTTAGTTTCGCGTAAGTGCACGCATACAGCCTCTCTGTGTGATGGTATTCCCATTCCCAGTATATAGTATCTTATCTATGGTGTAGTCCGGTGAAGCTGTTAAGACATTGCTAGGTCAATAGCGTAGTCAGTTCGAGAAAATAAATCTTATCTATGTTCCCATACCTGCGTGTATCGGCACGAAATTTTGTCTATGGTCACACTAAATGCAGATGTGGAAAGACATTACCATCATGCGTTACGAACTTTCGGAATGCGTGACGATAGACCCAGCATAATAACTCGGCTGACGGTTTTTACATACATCAAATGAGTTTAGCGGATGCTAATTTGGAGTCATTGGAAAGAAAAAGGTGTGGCAACGTATAATCTTTGCCTTTATCGGAATGATTTTTAACGTTAATTTTAATGCGACAAGTATTCGAAGCATTGTTTCGCAGATATGGGAGTAGCATAAAAGGTTGCGAACGGTTGTCTGTCATTAATAATACACTAATATAGGAAACTGCATATTTGGGAGATTAGTTGCTATACAAAACAGACGCCAAACATTTTAAACCTGCAACGAGTCTCGCAATAATAATTAGTTTTAACTTCGAGGTGTATTACTCGGCACTCGCAATTTCCGTTTCAATTTAGAAAATAACTCGACGATTTGTAATAACGGTCTCAAAGTAAAATAACTTCATTATTTATATTGTGTCTAGTCGTAATATATTGCTAAAGCAAATTATCAATTTGGTTTTGATAAAGTCTGAAGAAACAACATCGTTATTCAAGCGTGTTCTGGCTGTAAATATGTACTTGACATGTTTTATGAAAATGCAATCAAAAGATTTAATAATTATCATAATAGCTTTTTCTATAATTAGCAAAATTTTATTATCCTTTACTTAAATTGCTTTGGCAAAACGTGTCGCTACAGTAACATCCATAATATTATTAAATGTAAAATTATACTACCTACTACATTCAAAAATGTAATTATACCAAACTTGATTTTAATTCTGTAGTTATAGATGCTTAAAAGATTGTTTACAATTCTGATGTTACCGAGTAGTAGTTGGTAGAGCCACGCTGAAGCTATTATTGATTTCAGTATGAATGGGTGGGCTCGCCCGGGGTAGTACCACCCTCTCACAGAAAACCGACGTGATGTAACAGTGCTTGCATTGTTGCGCTTCGTTCGGTCAGTGAGAACGCCGGAGACCCATCTCCTCTCCCTTTCTCTCCATTCCCCCAAACACAGGCTGGTAACACATTTGCGACTCCTCTGGGGTTGCTAGTGTCTATGGACGGCGGTGAACGCTTAACAACAGGTGACCCCATGTTCGTTTACCTCCTATATGATATAAAAAAAAGTATCCGACGCTGCGGTTTGGGAAGTAGCAAAAAAAACAATAATTTACTCAACTTCTAATATATTTCTGTTCACCTAAAAACAATAAAAGGTTAAAATACTTACATTATTAAAACAGCCATAAAGTTTACGCATAAGACTATAAAAATATAACAATTACCTTTATTCGTTAGACGAGGTACCTGTTATGTCCTTCTATGCACAGACATAAGAGAAAAGAAAACAAATAAATTTTAACTATAATTAATACATGGCATTTTGAATTAATCCTTTGTTAGTATAGCCAAATGGAATGCTTATATTATTATTTGTATAGGCAATATAAGCGGCATATTGATATACTGAAAATAAAGCTTATTTTTTAAGAATTTGTTTTGACCAAAGTTTTGGGAAAAAGTGATACTTAATAATAGTAAAGATATATTTTTAGTACAAATAAAAAAAACGGTTAAATCTAATAATACGCGGAAAAATTGGTTGATCACAGATAATACAATTCATATTGGCTATTTTATTAAATTAATAAAAAGGGCTAGTACCAAGGTCATAGAATATTCAAATATAAACGTTTTTATGCATCTATAGTTAACTTTTGACATCCGAAATTATTTAACTCTTTTTTAACTATCATAGGTACTATATTACGTTAACTGACAAGATGTAGAAGTGCTACAGATAACATACTAATATAGAAAAAGTAGTACAATGATTATAGTCTACGATGGAATACCCTAAATCTAGAATAGGGTAAAGTTTCATACCACATAGGTTGGAATTACAGGACTGGATTTACAGGATTTGAAAACTTTTTTTTAATATAATCACAGGTACTACTAGCATAAAACTAGTGATAATATGAATCTAATTCTAAACTAAATTCTTTTTTATTTAATAATTCTACAATTATCTACATCCGTCAAATCTTCTTAGAACCCAAGATTAGTAGTTCATTTTATATTGTAAGAATATTTAAGAATATACAATGCACATATTTTAAACAATAATAATATTGTTGTAAGTATTGTTCTACAATATGTATAATTATACAACAATATTTTTTTTGTGTATATGAAATTTTTATTAGATATTTTACAAGATATCATAATTAAAAAAATTATATAAAATATAAGAAGGATATTTAAAATCTGATTAAATATGGGATATATTAAATTCGGATTGGTTTTTTTTATTTATATTTTTACAACATATTAAAACTTTTGTAATTTGAGCAAATACATGATATATGGTAGAATTTATCATCAAAGCATATCGTTGCTTTCATCTTGACGTGACTTTTTCGGGGAATACTTCGAATGATCTCCTACTGCGAATAAGCCTCTAAACGAGGTTAATTGTTCTTTTACTTGGGATTCCTTATCAATTGCTTTAATTATATCCCGGGCACGTTTCAAATTCTTATCACCGACTTCATCCCTGATGTCGATAGAAGAGGCGAGGGATTCCAACGAAGTTACTGTTGAATGATCTTGAATTTCGTTGCGGGCTGATGCTAGATCTAGGAAGGGCCTATTCCCTGATTGATCAATGTTGAGAATTGATATCGAGCTATCACTTTGGCTCTGGGTTTCAAGTGCAGCGAGTCGCATAACATCTCGTTGTGATTCACGCGCCTCCATCAGGAATATACTTTCCTGTTTATTGTTACAGGAACATAAATAAAAAAAAAATTAAAGAATGCAGTAATCTATAAAAATAAAAATTAATCATCGAATGTTATTCAGAACAATTTTGTACCTATTTGGGATTTTTTTTTGTTGTTTTTGTATTTGTTAGGACAAGGTTTGCATGAAGGAGCAAGTCTGAGAAATCGTAACAAAAATAAATAATAAAAATTATTTAAAAAATGTCCATTATGATTTAGTAAGTGAGTGATATAGAAGATGGTAGTAGTTTCAAAAATATTGACTGAATTTACGTTCTGCTGTTCAGTTGCCATTTTATTTCATTACATTGTACTGTAAAAGAAAGATTTTGTGTCATTTTCTTTATTACTTAAACCAGTATGAAGCTAGGATAGCCGCTAGTATATAAATAAATCTGGAATAAAATGAAGTAAATCTAAGATTTTTAAGATTATTATCTAGACTGTGTTCCTTTTTCCATAGGTAACCATAATGATAAACATTAAGAGTCAATGAATCGACAAGAAATACATTAAGCAGTAATGACATAATTACAAATTAAAAGAATAGTAGTAGTCCGATTTAGCTGTTAAGACCTTGCTGGGTCAATAGCGTAGACATTTCGAAAAAAAAATAATTAAAAGAAGCAGTCTGTAATAAATCGGGAGAGTTCTCATGAAACAACAGAACCATCTTTAAGAGAATAAAGTTGCAGGTAGTAAATACTCATAAAATTCTGACTTATAGACAACATACAGTTTAAATTAATGAAACATGAAAGTTTATAAAGGATCAAGGTGTTAAAAAACATGAATTTTAAGACATTACTGATAAGAGATGTCATAACATAGATATAAATAGGGAACTATAATTTTTTTGTAACTTATCCCACAAAATAATTTAATTGCAGCGTTTATATAGATTAAATCAGTGCTTCCCAAAGTGGGCCCACGCCTCACAGTGGGGCAATTGAATAGTTAAGGGGGGCAATTTAAAAATGGACTCGACATGGTTTCAATCCTTTTGCTTTGGGTTATTTAAATGCAATGCTAGATAACCGTGACAAATTTAACAAAAAAGGCAGATTCTTAAAAAATTAAAAAAAATAATATATAATTTCGACTGACGTTACTAAAATATCAACTGAGTAATTAGCGTCGTCAAGTAAATTTTTCATTATATGTTTAGAAATTTTACTTTCGATGTTTAAAACTTATCATTTATATTTTTTAAGGAAACAAAACAATAAAGGTGAAAAATTATGTATAGGGGTGGCATATCAATTTTAGAAATGTTAAGGTGGGACATGGCCTAAAAAGTTTGGTAAACACTGAATTAAATAGATGTCAGTATTTACCTTGACTTCTTTAGTTATATACTGATCCAGTTTATCATAAATCACAGCATGAAGACCCATTTCTTTTAGTTTCTTTATAGTATCCTTGTCATTATTGTCATCGCCCCAACAGAATATGATCAAACCCGCATCAGTAGCTAGCTTCACCTGAAACAAAAAACGCAAAATTTAGGTATCAAATAGATATATTTATGTATAGATTTCTTCAATCCAGGATTGTGTTATTTGATTTTAAAATTATTTCCAGAGTATCAATGAAATGGAATATACTATTTTCTCTTATTGCTTAAGCTAAGAGGCAAGTTACTTTAATATCATTAAGTATTATTGAATAGAGTTTGATAGGTGTTAACATAATAAAAAAATGTACATTTGTAGTAATGAATTTTATTTTCATTTAATTTTGAAAAAATTATGAAGCGTAAAATAAGGAATTTTAAAACTTTTTTACCCTGTTCATATTTGAAACTAGATGACACGAAAAAAAAACACTATAAACAATATATACATCCATAGCATTTAAGGTACTGAGATAGAATACATACAGTGTTTCTTATATTCACAGTTTTCACTTGTATTGTGATATATGATTTAACGGGTCTAGAATGAGTTAAGCACTTAGTTTGAGTACTCAACCGTACATCTCGGGATCTTGGCCTGTATACTTAGACTCTCAAATCATATATTATAATGAGTGTACAGAGCAAGAATGTAAAGAATTCTTACTGCACTATATAATCACTCAATCTTTGTTAAATTTCGAGCACAGTATGTGTGTTAGTATATATTTTTCTTGTATTATTCACGTGTATCATTTATGTGAATTAATCTTTAGTGCTAACATAATAGTTAAATGATCTCAATACCACAAACGGTGAACTTCCAGTGCATACACAGACCATTCATAGTAATCTAGCACATATTGAGTGCAATGGACAAGAATTAGATAACAATAGTTCTTACAAATGGTCAACATTTATAGGTAGGTATAACACTCATTGTTGGATAAAAGCAATCAAATCCTAAATATCCTATCTGTAGAATACATAATCTAACATTTGAATCTATGTAATAAGAATTTGGATATCTTATTGAGAGATTGATATAGATTTGTTTATCTTAAAACTGTATATACCTTTGAAATGATAAGGTCACTATTGTAAAACTGGAATATATTTTCGAGATAACAATAGGTTTCTCTGTGATAGATTAGCAAGTATACCATTATATTAAATGAAAACATGGGAATATTTTTTAGGTAATGGCCAAAAACCTAAGAATTGTTATTGAAACAATCGTAATCTATTCAGTAATTTCAACAATGATTAAACATGAAACTTTAATAATAAAAATCATATGTTAATATTTTGGAATAATGCATACCGGATCCGTAAATTATTTTTATCTATATCTCTTGTATTATTTCCTTATACAGTTTATCAGTTACGCTTACCGTGAGAGTGAACTAAAATTATAATCTGTATATTATAGAAAAGTTTGATTGGTCTGAAAATTTCCGATAAAAACATGGCGTTCACTAGTAGGTACATGTCATACTTTACATGAAATTAATTAATGAGTTTGTCTACGGCTTTTTGCTTGTGTTAATGTGGTTTGATATAATCCTAGGGAATAATAATAGCACTTTTTTTCTTGAATACCTAAGACATATTTTTTCTATACCTCTCACAACATATATGAAAAATTTCATGATAATCAGTTACATAACTAAAGAGTGAAATGTATAACAAACAAACTCACATTCGCATCTTCACTTCCTTACTATTTTTACATAGTACAAAATGAAGTCGCTACCGCTGTCTATCCCTTAGATCTTTTAAACTATTCAACCGATTTTAATACAGTTTTCAGCAATACATAGAGTGATTTAAGAGAAAGGTTTATATATGTAATACATTATAGTATAGAAAATCCAAAAAAATTCAAAGATTTGTAATGTAATGTCACAACAAACATATTTTTGTGTGCTTAAACTGCAAATGCTGGCTAAACTTTACGAGGTAGATCACAAATTATTGTAATGAGGAATTGTATATCTTAATTAGACGGATAAAAAAGTTCACGTTGGTAAATATTTATCTCTAAAGGATAACCCACAGAAAACATTTTTATTTTTTTACAAAACAGATTATGTGTTGTTTGCCAAGCTACTTTATACAATACGGTATTATTCCTTATCCAATTAAATACATTACACATGTGATACATGTGATGTAGATCAAAACTGGCCGTAACAGTATCTTGTTAAAATGAATATCAACATTGCACCCATTCGAAGCTGGGGCGGGTCGCTAGTAAGTAATAAACCAATCATAATGAAATTTTTCATTCACTTTGTTTCTTACAAATTAGGTAAAAAAAATTACATTCACTCATATGGATTTATAAACATTTACATTACATATACCTACAAGAGATATTTCATCCCAAAAAAGTATTGTTCCAAGTAAGGTATAAGTCAAATCTACATTATCGTGAGAGAAGCCACGAGGAAATACTAGTTTATAATATCGGTACGGGTTATTACTAACCTGTGTGGGATCTCGAAGTAAGTCTTCTGTGTGAACAACAATACCGAGTATATCAGAGCTGACAGCGTTCTGCACTGCTGCTGGGATCGAGAGGCATCGGGGATCGCGGTATGGTTCGTATTTGTTTGTGATGCCCTGAAAATTATTTCAAATAATATTATTATTATTACAAGAAAACAAATATTTATCACCATACCGATTTGTTTTATTTTGCGGGTGAATTTGACATATTTGCTGTATAGACATTCACCATAATCAAATAAATAAGGAATTCTACCATACATTAGTTAATACTGATGCCTTAATTACACCCAGACTACTAAAGCGAGAGCTTATTATATATAAAGCCTTTATATATATAAAGGTTTATGGGCAGTTGCCTTACCTTGGGCTGTTTTTTTTTTTACGTGGGGAAATCCCTTATGGACACCCACCCTCCCGAGGGAGAGGGCAGGCTATGCCCGACTCGCACGGATCAAAACCCCACGGTGTGTCGACAGACCGTGTTGTTGGGGCGGCAAGTGATCGATATAGGCTATTCCCCTTGTATAGCCGTCCCAACGGTCCGTCCGGCGGAAGGTGGCCGCCGGGCTCCTACCCATAGAGACAGACTGGGCACACACCAGCTGCCTCTCCTCATCCGCCGGACCTGTGCAATGAAGGGATGAGCCCCCCGACTGCATCTCCTCAGGTCTGACTATGGTGACGGGAGGAGTTGGGCAAAGCGCCGCCTCCTCCTGCCTGTCCTCCGTTGACGGAGAGGGCCACTTAGAGGGTTTGCCTCACAGGCCCTCTCCGCCGCCTCCTTCTGCGAGATGACCTCCTCGCAAAAGGAGGCCACTGCTCGCCACACCTGTTCGCTGCCGAGCATGGTCGAAACCACACACGGCAGCGTCAAATCACCTCCCACCGCCGCCGCCAGAGTGCGGCGCTCTTCCTCCCACGCAACACACTCGGAGAGAGTGTGCTGCGCGGTGTCTACTTCGGCGTCGCACTCGTGAGAGGCGGCGGTCGGCTTCCTGCGAGCGATCCGGTGCAGGTACCACCCGAAACAGCCGTGTCCAGTCAGTACCTGCACCAGTCGGAACGTTAGAGAGCCCCACTTCCTCCCGATCCAGTTCTTCAGGACCGGGCGGACGGCGTCGACGGTATACGTCCCAAAGCGCGCGTCCGCCAGTTCCTGGATCCACCTCTCAAAGGCGTCCTCCCTCAGACGCCGTCTCCTCTCCTTAATTTCCCTGGGAGCCGGAGGCTCCCCACTACGTTTCCTCGCCGCCTTGAATTGGTACACGGCGGCGAAAACTCCAGCTTCCAGCTCCCAGGGAAGGGAGCCGGCGAGCGTGAAGACCGCCGCCGAGGACATCGTCCGGTACGCCCGGATTGCCCTCAGTGTCACTGTACGCTGCGCACTGCGCAGCGCGCGCACGATGTTGGCACCGAGGGTGTCTGCTCAGACCGGTGCCCCGTAGATGGCCATCGCCCGCACGACTCCCATGTAGAGTCGTCGGCACCCGGCACCCGGCCCCCTAATATTGGGGAGCAACCGGCCGAGTGCCGACACCGCCCCAGCGATTCGTGGTCCGAGCCCCTTAAAATGGGGCTCGAACCGCCAGCGCCCGTCCAAGGTGAGGCCCAGATACTTCATGTGGGCCCCCACCCTGATCCGGGCGCCCTCAACCATTATATGGGGCCCAGGTGGTGGCCCCCGCCGAGGCCCATAAAAGAGTATGGCCTCGGTCTTCTCGAGGGCCACCCTGAGGCCCAACCTCCCTATGCGCCTGACCACGAGGGTTGTGGCCATCGTAGCCAGGCGCTCCACCTCCTTCCAATCCACCCCCGGGCTACGACTAGGGTGTCATCCGCGTAACATATTAGGCGCGCTCCATATGCCGCGGAGCACCCAGTCGTAGCCCATGTTCCACAGGAGCGGCCCCAAAACCGACCCCCGTGGAACTCCCCGCTTCGTCACCCACCGGACCATCCGCCCGTCGCCGTCCACGCAGGCGACCTCCCTGTCCTCAAGGTACGCTTCCAACAGCCGCCGCAGATACGGGGGCACTCCAAAACAACGAAGCGCCTCCCGAATGACCCCGTGCGGCAGGCTGTTGAAGGCGTTGGCGATATCCAAGGACACCGCCAACACCCTTTCCCACTGGGAGATCGCCTCCGCGGACAGCGACTTGAGGAGGCACAGGGCGTCCACAGTTGAACGCCCTGTCTGGAAGCCAAACTGCGCGTCCGATAAATTCGGCCCCGCTCCCTCTAGGTGCTGGGCGACTCGGGAAGAGACGACTTTGCCATCAGGCAGTGCCTCCCCAGCTTCCAGGGCTTCGGGAACCGTCCAACCGCTAAACACCGGTCAAACAGCACCCGAAACCACTCCCCAAGATGGCCCAGCGCAAGGCCAAGCACCCGACCCAGGACCCCGTCTGGGCCGGGCGCTCTCCGCCGGTTGAGGAGGCGTTCGACAGCCCTCCCCATCTCCTCCTCCGTAATTGGAGGAGGACCGTCAGACACCGCCTCAAATTCCGCCCGAGCCGGCGGCATGGGAGGAGCCGGTAGCGGGGGGAGGGTCTCCGTAACCAGGGGCGCCTAGGATCGTAACTTCTTGCGTACAATCAGATATGGACAAGTATCCCCTTCCAGCGTTTGCAGCAGCTTACCTTGGGCTGTTGCCTTGACCATAAAAAACGCGTATCGAGCTTAAGTAACCCAACTAGCTAAACTATCACACATGCATTTTTTTTTCTCGAACTGACTACGCTATTGACCCGGCAAGGCCTTATCAGCTTCACCGGATTACGCTCATCATGTATGTATACGTTTGTAAGACATACTAAGATTCTACATGTGTGTCTTACCAACGTGTACATGATTTTATGTGTTTCGTATCTGACAATTTGAGTAAAATTAACCAATAGGAAAGAAAAAATAATAAGGGAAAAGGAATAAAAATGCTTCGACAATATGTGTACTTAAAGCGTGTGTGTGTGTGTGTATAGGTCATTGTATCGCCATAAAATCGCAATAAAATTTGGTTAAGAAATTTTTGGTGCAATCTTGCAATGTCATGTAGTGGACTTTATATTTTATCCATAATTTTGTGTTATTTGACTTACTTTACAATATTGGTGGTGCGAGTTTTTGGCGGGATTTTAGTGAGTCATGTAGTTGATTTTATATTTTATTCATATCTTGTATTATTTGACTTTATATTTTGTAAATTTAGTGGTGTTAGTTTATTGTGCATAAGTGAAGTGAATGGAAAATAATACCACGGAGCATGAAATTCTGAGATACCACAAAAACTCCCTGGAAGGTTCTAACAAGGGATCCACCATCTTGTCAGAATATTGACTCACACGACGCAATATTGAAGTGATTGCACGACGCTTGTAATATTATTGACTACGCGACAATGGCAGTAATAATCTGAAAGATTGATTGCCAAAAGTAAAGTAAAAAAAAATATTGATGGCGATTTACGTAATATAGTTTAGTTATAGTAAACAAGTGAAGTGGATCGGAAATAATACCACGGAACATGGATACTGACTTGCCACAAATACTCCCTGGAAAGTTCTAACAAGACGGCCACCATCTTGTTTGTTCTTTGAAATTATATCAAGAAACTTGTAAGATCGTTACTCCCTCAACAATGGCAGTAATAGTCTACTAGAAGACTGGTTGCCAAAAATAAAATAGAAGAAGATTTTATATTTTATTTTGATTTTGTAAAATAGTAGAAATTGGTTAGAAAACTAGTCATAATAATTGAAAACTCCAAAAAGTGCACATAACAGATATTGCTTTCACAAATTACCTACTTACCACTGTCAGGAACATAACAGGATATTTGTTTTGCTTCTGCCTGACCATAGTGCAGATATCAGGATTGAAACCGGAAAACACAATGCGACGTTCTCCAGCGTATTTCAGCACAACCTCTAAAACCTGTCATACCAAGTATACCAATTAAATTATTTACTAAAGATCAGGATCATAAAGAAAGTATATTCAGTCAGTATAGTGATGTATTCTACCTACATTAAAATTTTGTAAAATATAATATTTTGATGACACTTTCCTACATTAACTGCACAACCCTAATGGGTTGTGGTCATGTGAAGCTTACAATGGACGTCAAAGAGAAAATAACAACAATGTCAAGTATCATGTAAAACTGATTATTTTATAATAATACTAGCAGGACCGGCGCATATTGTCCCACCCCAAATATTAAAAAAAACATTGACAAATTATACACCAAAATCTTCCTCATTATTCACTTTATCTACTGCTGAAAACTGCATGAAAATCCATTCAGCAGTTTTTGAGTTTATCGCGAACAGACAGACCGAGAGACATGGCAGAGGACTTTGTTTTATACTATGACTAGTTGTACCCGCAGTTCCGCACGCGTTTTTTTAAATTGTGTTAATGAATTGTTAAATTATGAAACTATGTAGAATTATAGAAATTTTCTTTAAAAACTATTGTAAGTACGACACACACGCTACTGACAGTAACATGTTACGTGTACATTAAATACTAACAGTGTAATTAATGAGAATTATCATAACCAATATATTTGGAACATAAACTAACCATATAACTACCTCAATGTCAGTGCCCACTTACACTGTACAAGAGCTATTAAAAAATAACTTAAAAATAGATGTGCCAATATTGTTAATAAGTTTATCATCTAATATCTTATTAGAAATACCTCTTCTGTCTTCACAATTACTAATAATTATTATCATATTAAATTGTAAACAATGAATGTGGTGACGTCTTGAATCTTGCATATATATAAATCAAGATGTAACATTGTATATACTAAAACGCGGTAAATACGCACATGTTTACACGACAAAGTCGTGGGTAACAGCTAGTATATTATGAAATAAAATAACCTCAATTACTATTTATAAAATTTACTGTCTACCAATGAAAGTCCCGTGAACATTTGTCTAACAGTTTTGGAGAAAGTTTTGTGGGCGAAAACACAGTGAACAGCTATTATAAACAAAAATTACCTAAATTGCTTTTATAAAGTCAGCTATCAGCCAGAAAAAGTCTCGTAAAGATTGGTCTAACCATTACGGAGATAGCATTTTGGGCGAAACTACGGTTAATAGCTAGTATAAACTAAAATTGCCTAAATCATTTTTTATAAGGTCAGATATTTATCAGTGAGTGTCGTGAAGATCTTTTTAACCGTTTTGGGGACAGTATTGCGAACAAAACTACTGTTACCAGCTAGTATAAACTAAAATTGCTTGAAATACTTTTTTATAGAATCAGCTATCTACCAATGGAAGTTTCGTGAAGATCAATCTAATCGTTTTGAAGATAATACTGCGGTCGAAACCACTGTAAACACCTAGTATATACTAAAATTTCTTTAATTACTTTTTTATAAAATCAGCTATCTGTCAATAATTATGTTTTGAAGATGAGTTTCACCGTTTTAGAAATAATACTGCGGGCGAAGCCATAGTTAACAGCTAGTCTAAATTAAAATATACTTAATTACTTGTTAAGGTATCCGTTATCTGTTGGTGAAAGTTTTGTGAAAATCGGTCCATCCGTTTTGGAGATAGCATCGCAGACGAAGCTGCAGTTAACACTTAGTCTAATTTGGAATAGCCTATGTCACCCGCAGTAGTTTCAGTTATCTGCTAGTGAAATTTTCGTCAAAATCGGTCCAGCCGGGACAAACATACAGAGAGACTGACAAAAATTCTAAAAATTTCATTTTTGTTATCAGTAGCATGTATACATTCATACCCAATCAGTCAAAAAATTTTATTTCACTGTTACATACAGACAATTCATTTTTATATATATAAAATAGATTATCGCAACTACCATAGCCAAATGAAGAGTAAGGTGTCACTCACAACCTACATATGCAAACAAAACTGTTACCTACAATACATATAATGGACAAACAAAAGTAATGGATGTTTTTTTAATCAAGCTGTAATTAATATACAGACTTTAGACAAATTTAGAGATAAAGATTTATAGATTATACATTTTTAGTAAACTCTCTCTTAGTTGTTAAATATTGCATATATTTATAGATTTCATTTACAACAGTCTCATCTTCTAGTTATTAATAAGAACAAGATAGTAACATGCAAATCCTACAGAGGGGCTGACTTTAAATGCACCTGTGAAAATCCATTTATTATTTATAACAACAAATTTTCAATCACAGCCATCTCAGGCGGGCTTTATAGAATAGAACCAACTTATCTAATTTTTAATCATTAGATGTTTATAAAAGTATCTAGTTTATCTAACTTTACCTTATCAACATAAGTATTCATGTCAAAAGGGTTGTTTAATTCAAAGGTACCATCATGCATCTCCATGGTCCACTTCAATTCAACATTAAAACCAACATGAATGTCTATAGTTTTGAGTGCATCTTCTAATGTAGGAAACGGTTGATGTTCTTCTAAATCTTCATCAAAGAACAAAGTTTCATGATTACGTCCTTCAACTAAATGATATACCTGAAAATAATAATATCCATCCTTTATTCTTATTCAATAGTGTGTTTTTAAATTAATAAACTATTCATGATATCAAAAATGGACTCTATGATGACATTAACATAAAAGTCAATGAAATCATGTACAATAAGAAAAAAAGTTACAAATGTGAAATATAAATGACTACTACTTAACAGGATGCTAATGTAATTACAGGTAGGAAAATGTGAACAATCTTTTAAATCTCAGTCTTGAGTATATACAAAACAATAGCTAGAATTTGAATTTTTTATTACACTAGGTGACTAGATGGTTATAAAAAAAGTTTATTTATGAATATAAAATATATATAGATATGGGATAACTTTTATCAAAAATATGCCAAATATTGGAGAAGTTAAGGTTTGAATTTGTTCAGATAGATCAATACATTCATAGATTATGACAAATAAAAGAAATTGTACAGATGACCTTCTTAATAATCATCAGTAGCTTTTATTTCTTTATTTAATCAACAAAATTAATTATATTGAATGTATAAAAGCATTATGAACAGTGCATATGATATGAATATACATATGCATTGTATATAATAGCACAGGCATCGTTAGTGTCCAATTGTGGAAACAATTGTAATAATTAGGAACATTTTGCCAAATAATTATAAAGGCACATTTAATAGCCTGCACTTTTTGAATAATATACCTTAAGTTTCTGTAGATGTTCCAAAGTCAAATCTTTCACAGGTATTTCTAACATTTCTGAATAGTCAACCTCTTTCTTTCTTTTCATTGATATACATACATAAAAATCATGATAAATAACTGGTATCATGTCTTTACTTAGCTGAACATCAAATTCTAGCAGATCTGCACCACTCGCAGCTGCCTTTTTAAGGGAAGCTATTGTGTTTTCACGAATAGCATTTCCTCTGAAAAGGATCATAGATTACAGAAACAAATTTATTCAAATCCTCCAAGACTACAAAACTGCAAATCATAAAATATTAAACAAAAATATGTGACACTTACTCTTTAGTTTTGAAACTTGCACCCAATCCTCTGTGACCTACTTCCAATCCTGTCCAGTTTCGACCCCAATACTTTGAATATGAAACCTGCAGGTTACAAAGCTGTTTTGGCATGGAATTAACAATTAAATAATCAAAGTTAACGGTACCTAATGGTCTATGTTTAACATTACATGACACAGGTAACTCTAATGTACCCTCAGAGGGTTTAAACATATTTGGCAACACATATGTGTACCCAATGTGACATGGAGGGTCTTCAGAAGAAGCTCTTGTGCTATATGAGTAAAAGTCAATAAGGTATGCAAGTGCTTTTGGATTGGGCACTGTAATGTTAATTAGAAGAATATCATTCGGTTTGTATTCGCTTCCAAACTGGTCTTGAGGTTTCAGATTACATAGTTCTGTATCATTGTCAAGAGTTGCGACTTCTACAGAAACATCGGCTGGTATATCTGCTTCGGTTGTATCAGTACTTAAAGAAGAATCTTCTAAGTGGGACTCCATTCCAAATGATAATTTTACTGGAGTAACCTTTATATTAATTAACCTTCCAGCAAAACGACTTTTAAGCTTTAGTGGGTTTTTAGTGAACTTAAATTGTATTAAAGTTTGTGAAGTTAGCCATCCAGTACTAATTTTCTGCTTTCCACCATATTCTCCAAATGTATCTACCGAAGAGTGTAACATATTTTCGTGAATCAATCTGGGGTGTATATGGGTTTCCCAACGTCGGATAATGACGTCGTTGTTTTCTTCAGTTGGTAAACATATGGCATAACGATACAATATGTCACAAGTGTTGGGTATTGTTATCGTCTTACACCACAAACACAAAGACTCGTTAAATTCCAATGGGACCATTCTTTTGTAGTCCCACTCGCCCAGTTCTGGAATACTTCCAGTTATGAACACCCTCTCCTTAGGTCCTAAATTTGGCACTGATACAGAAAAAACCCATTTCTGCGAAGTAATTTCAACTTTCTGCTCTGGTTCTTTAGAAGACATTTTTGTTGGTAGTTTTAATTTTGGTCTCTTCCGATCTTCTAAAAAAAACCAACGTTGCATATTTATCAAAACACCAGGTATGAAATTTATATAGATGTTTTTTTAAAATGTCATTGATCAAAATGAACCAAGTTCAAAAATACATTGTAAGCACAAAGAAAATTACGTTGTAAAAGATTTATTATGAAAATATAATAAAATCCAATAAAAGCAATATATCAATATGAATTTTATCAAGTAACATTGTTTGTTATTCAGGTGCAAAATGTAATAATTAAAATAAAATATACATACTAAAATCTATACACAGGCGACAGCCTTCAACAGAGAACCAATGACTATCATAGGCACAAACTAATTATAGGTAAATCACTATTTTATTTTCTTAGTATATAGTATCTTATCTATGATTTTATTTAGTTTACATCATACTACATCCAGTGCTGCCGTGTAAGAAATAAAAAAATCTCCAGACGTCATTTGAAAAGTCGCTAGATTTTGAAATCTACATACCAGTCCGTTAGTGGTATCCGCCGTAAATTACGAACCCGTACCCAACGCTGGGCGTTATAAGACGTCCGCGACACATTTTTACCGATCCTCCCGATGATAATACGTAAGCGAACGATCAGTACCAGCCTGTCCCTCGTAACAGAGCGTGCTCACGCCCATGCCCGCGTAACCACAGATCGCGCCGCCGCGGTCTGGGGGTTAATTTCGCTCCCACACACCCGATTAGGCCTCCCACGGCAGCGTCTCAAGCCTAGGTTCGATCCCTCGGTAGGGAGCCCTTGAGAGAGTTGCTTGCGCGATACGGTGACAAACCCATACATCACTGCTACAACACTATACGATTACCCCCACACACGTGCACGCCTACACGCTACACATTTTGGTGGAAGGGTTTACTTTTTTTCCCTTATCGAACTGAAAAACTCTATTTTTCGATAAAAAATATATGGAGGAGTTGTTGAGGCGGATATGCTTGGTACACATATACGTTTCAACAACTCAAACATATATGAATAATTAGCTATGTTATCTAAGATAGGTCGCGATTTTGCATGCAACGGGCAACAGCCAAGCCGAGGTGTGCCGTGCACCCTTGAGCTGGTTGCCAATATAAAATCGGCTGAGTGCCTTAAGCGCTCGCCTTAGTAGTCCGGTGAAGCTGTAAAGGCCAAAAAATAAAGGCCAATAGCGTAGTTATTTCGAGAAAAAAAAACTACATAATTAAAAACTCTGCCAGAAGTCGCTAAATGTTTCATAATATTTCATTATATAAAATATGTTGAAAATATTATACTGCGAATATTTCACTGTGATAAAACGAACAAAAGGTTTTAGTTGGATTAGTTATGACAACTTTTATTCATTTTGTTATTACTCTTCTTGCTGTTTTCATTCTGGTTGACCCTGAGATCAAACGTCATTTTGAGGGAAATTCCAAAAACAACATCAGCAGTTCATGTTGTTACCAGTAATTACAATTAAATCAGTACCAAAATACTTAAATATTGAAAATATTCAATTAGTCGCTAGAAGTCACTATTTTTTTTTAAATCGCTAGATTGAAAAAAAGTCGCTAAACATGTCCAAAATCCGCTAGATCTAGTGACAAAGGCGCTAAAACGGCTACAGTGACTAGATCCATAGAACTATATCAATAGTGTAGACTCTAGACTTTCCAATAATATAAAGTACTCTATGGTGTAGACCATATAATATCTATATATATATATATATATGCAGTTGTCTTACCAGAGATATATTTCCATATCCCGGTCTTTATTTCTCAAATTTATGGAGAACAAATCCTGATAGCCGATTAATTCCAACACAATTATTTCCATGCTGATTCGATAAACAGTCTTTGAATCATATGGAATCAAGACTTTATATTGCCAAGTCTCGTTACGACTATCTTGAAAACAAATTTTGTTTGTACGTTGAAATTTGGATCAGCATAGTTTTTACATTTGGGAGTCAGTCGAAGATGGGTCACAAAAATGTACTCATTACTAAATCAAAGGTTTTTTTTCGATCTGATTACGGTATTGACCCAACAAGGTCTTAACAGCTTCACCGGACTACGGTAAATTAAAGAAAAAATATACAACATAACTATTACAGCAAGCTTTGCTATTTCCTTTGTTGAAAAATTGATTGAGTAAATTTCAAAGCTTTCCCCTATTTTTAATGTTCTTTCTGATACTCGTTAAAGACATTACAATATTTGTAGAGATTGTTATATTTAATTTTAAAGTTTTTTTTAATAAGTTTAGCGATTGATTATTTTTAGAAGTAACAAAACACTTAATTTTTTGGAATAACAAAATGCTCTACTACTAAGGAGTTATGGTTTTTATAGTCACAAGATTAATAAATAGTAAAACATTAGAATTCCCTCATTTTCCCTTCATATTGCCAGTTCTCATACGAGTTACAATATACTTTCGCGTAGTCAGGAAATCTCCCAACAAATATAGAGTATAGACTACTTTTTACATATATACGGAACTGTATTATAATCATAATAATATTTAGTATACTTTTTGTATACAGCAATCTGTGCATAAATCCTTGTTACCAACCGAACAATTTTAATATGAATAAAAAGTATGCATACCGCTATCTGACATAATAAAAGGTGAATAACGATGTTTTAACAATTATTCACATCTCACTGAATATATTATGCAAAATATAAAAATACATCTAATACATTTAATAAAAATGAAGTGTCTGTGTATAATATCAAAATAACTTTTTAATGATTTGATATGAAAGTGACACAATAAGGCAGTTGTCAGTCATTTTGTTTCGGGTGATCTCCGAAAGGGCTGGGCCGATTTTGATCAAAATTTCACTGACCTTATGCATTAATTTCGGTTTTTTTCTTCTATAATATTGCATTGAATTCAAAGAGCACATCCAATTTTTTTAATTTTAAAAGCTGTTTACAGATAGAGATGTGTTTTGTATTTTGATTTATATATTAAAGCAAATCTGAAAGATTTCAGCTCATTTTATATTTTTAAATAAAACTATGATTTTCAACTTATTGGTTGCAATTCAACATTACAACTAACAGCAATTTTGAAGATAGAAGAGCTCTTTCTAATAAGGTCACAAACGTATCTATTACGTTAAGAGTTCCCTAATATATATTTGATGTACATGTTATATACTATAGTAGGTGATAAGCGTGTCGTACTTACAAATGTTTTTGAAAGAGCATTTCCTGTAATTGTATATCTTCTCACAATTGTACATTTCGTTAACACACAGAGTCCGATTTCTATGATGTGTCTAGTAGAATTAAGCTTGTACTTGGTATTTTTTAAAAACGAAAGTACTTACTTCTAATTGTAATATATAGATGGCGCTAAAGGTAGTAGTTAAGTTGTTTTAAATATTCTGAGGGATTATATGGAACAACATAAAAAATAATAACACTTATGCAGAGATATTTTTATATATTTTTAGAATTGTAACTTTGATATATTTTGCTTGATTTTTGATTTCTATTAGCACTACATGTAAAATTAAAGTAAAAAAGGTCTTATTCGTAATACCATCGATGTGGGTTCAACACCGTGTGATAGCATTTTGTAAATACCACATATTAGCATTCTTATGATTTTAAGGTAAGAGAAAAAAGAAAATACCTTAGCAATTCACCAATTTTTCTCCGACTGAACACAATTGTTACTTCTTGATGGTTCATATCATCATAGTAACGAAAATACGGTAAAAACTTCTACATTTTGTTTAATATTATTTAGGTGATATTAGAGCGGCATATGGCAGAAAGTTAATAGTGTAAGAATAGTTCTTGTTGTTACGCGGGTTTGAAATGAAACGTTTTATAATCTATATTTATTAAATATGATAAAATAAAAAAAAAATCTATAAAGTAGATATAGTTTAGAACAAAATATTGCAAAAATAAATCATGCGAATATACTGATTCTCTGAGGGTAACTTTTTAGACGTGCATAAAGAGATGTGGTGGCGGTGCTCCTGCACCTAATTGATACTTTTTTTTTCGAACTGACTACGCTATTGACCCGACAAGGTCTTAACAGCTTCACCGGACTACTAAGGCGAACGCTTAAGGCACTCAGCAGATTTTATTTCACAACTAGCTCAAGAGTGCACGGCACACCTCGGCTTGGACTGTTGCCAGATACGTGCTACTCGTCACCTATCTGAACTAACCTAGCTAACATTCTATGCTATTCATACAAATATAAGTTGTTAAATTGTGTACCAAGCATACATACCTCAACAACTCTTATATATATTTAGTAACGGATAAATCTCTAAACTATTTCAGTTTTATAAGGGAAAAAGATAAAACCCATCCACTTTCATATGTAAACGTTTATACGTACACGTGTGTGGTGGTGATATATGTAATATTGTCGCAGTGATGTAAGATTTTGTGTCAAATATATTGCGCGAACAGCGCACTTAAGGGCTCCACGCCGAGGGAATAGACCTAGGCTCGAGCCGCTGCCGATGGGGACCTAATCTGGTAAATTGCCTAATTGATACTTGCATAGGCTTTACCACTCTTACATCACATTATTATTAAGTCTTGAATTTAAAGATCTCTCATTGCTATTACCACTAATAAAAGAAATCGCATTAAAATTAACTAAAACACTTTTATTTAGTTGCACTTAAATTCCCATTGATAAAATCCTTAGTAGATAAAATAGTTCCTTGTAATCAGACGAATAAAATTGTTTGTAAATAGAAAGATCATATAGAACAGTTACATTCAAAAGCACGAAATATTGTGTCTGCTATAATATGGTAGATATGCATATTTAAACATATACCGGTATGCACCGTTGTCTCGATTATTGTAGGTACTTCTTCTATGATGAGGTAGGTAAGCAAATTTAAACATATACCGGTATGCACCGTTGTCTCGATTACTGTAGATACTTCTTCTATGATGAGGTAGGTAAGCAAATTTAAACTTATACCGGTACCTAGGTGTTTCTATGTATTACTCTACGTTTCTAAATGGCTAATTATGGTTGCGTATTTGTAGTATGAGTAAAAATGGGTATTAGATATGTGTTGACACGATTTTTTAACTTCGCGACTTTTGTTCTGGTACTTTCTTTGTAGTAAAGTGGTCCTGCATCCGTATCGACCATATCAAATTTATATTGAACCGAAAATTGATTATTGGACTACCTGTCTCTTATTCATAAGTTTTGTAGAAAATGTAGGTAAATTTTGGTATTGAACTATCGGCTTCGGACCGTATTGTATTGTGCTTTGGTTTTGGGTAAAATATCTGATAGTAAATGAACGAGTATTTGTTATCTCACTATTCCTATTTGAATGAGTACTGAAATAATTTATTTACTGGAAACTAAAAAAGACCGCTACGTAATAATCGTCGCCGAACGAAACCATCAAGATAATTTAACGTTCTCTTATTATCGATAGGTAACAAACGACATATTTATCAAATTAAATTCATAGTTTAGGTGAGCTGCTTGTTGTTCAAACAAAAAAGGGAGGTGCCTGAGGTGCGGCATATTTAAATGGAAACAAATGATTCCGTCGATATTTAATATTACTAAGACACATTACAGAAGTAATCACAGACACAAGTCACGTAATATTTTAAAAGACCCACTTGCAACCAACTACCTTAGGTACTTTCATTTTATTGCCCCATTGGACAATATTATTTAAAAAGAAATAATTAAAAAATTGCCATTTCTTTTAATCATTCTGTTAAGCCAATGCAGCTAAAAGCTATTTATGGTGTGGTCGACGGACTTGTTGAAAAATAATACGATTTCAAAGGTAAAATTTTTCTTATTGCTTTTAAAAACATTTTTTACATATTTACATTCTTTTAAGTATATTTACATTTCGCAGTCTTTTCGAGTATCTAACTTTAGTAAACTTATATACATAATATATTTAAATCATTATAATTGTAACACATTTTAAAACTTAATCTTCACTTATTGTAAACACTTTTTAATATGGACAATTGACACCTGGATGTAAAAATGTACAGTTATCACCTTGTCGACAGGAACCCTTTCTTTGAAAATATATACAGACAGCTTTACGAGCACCGCGTGAACCGCCTCTACCCCGTTGAGGAACGTCCCAATTCCCTGGTCCTTTACCTCGCCAGTGACCACCAGAACCACGACCTCTCATCGCTCCACGGAAATTACCTGGACCTGGGAAACCTTCACCCGGACCACCTTGTCCTGGAGGCCCTGACATATTGAAATCCATCGGGAACATATTTTGTTGCATGTTAAAACCGTCTGGTGGAACGGGATACATTGGATTCGGACCATTAAACATTTCTGGTCCCATCATCATATTTTCTGGAGACATCATTATACCTGGAGGAACATTTCCGGGAACCATATTTGCAGGATTCATTGGTGGCGGTCCTAAGGGCATTGGTAAACCATTTGGCATCATTTGCGGAGGCATCCCATTGGTCCATTCACCGGGTACCATGTTAGGTGGTTGGAAATTAGGTACGACAGGAAACTGAGAATTTGGAAAGTTTGCTGGAAATTGTGGCATATTTGGTGGGAATATAGCTGGTATATTCAAGTTACCAGTAGTTGGTGGTGCATTACCTTTAGGTTCTGGCCAAGGCATATTACGGAAATCACTTATATTGTCTTGGTTTCCAGTTATATCTTCCAAAGGAATGATTGTTGGTTCTGAATAAGGGTGAGCTTCTGCGTCAGGTTCCAGTGCGGAATCGGGGATCATAGACTTATGGAAATAGAGTGGTTGTAAAGTGCCTTTCTGGCGAATGGCCTGTATATCTTTTTCTTTACTATTTTTGCCATATTCAACCAGTGTTTGTCCGGATGCATCAATAAGAATTAACGGCCTCCAATTTGTTTTTTCCTCCATAACGTCATCAGTACTGAGGTTTCTAGCTTTTTGGAAGGCTTCTCTTTCATGTATCCTTTCTAAATATTTCATATCAGTAAAGGTTTTTGTAACATTAACCCTTTCAGTTTCATCAAGCTCGAAATACTGAATTTCTTCCAGATCTGTTTTCCACTTTATACTCTTCTTAGGACCCTTTTTCTTGTGGTAACATAGGACTCCTTTCAACCCATTTACTGTTAAAGTATGAGGTTCTGAAGTATCCATTTTCTCTTCTATCACTTTCTCAATATCGTTACTCTCTGTATTTTCATCATTTTCTGTATTTTTCTCTTCAGGCTTATCTTTAACTGCTTCGGTTTCAAGAGTATCCTGATAAAATCTAGGTGGTACTGATTTATTTTCACCAACAGGACTACTTACAATAGTTGGTGTATGTGGCGGTGAACCATCACTAGGTGCATTTCCATCTTTAGATCCACTTGTACGACGTTTTCTCTTTTTGGGTTCTTTTTTATTAGATGAAGCGTTTAATGCATCCATGAACATATCACTTTCCAATAACATCATCGCTGTAACAAAAAGAAAGAACATTTAGTTGACATTTAAATGAAATATTGACGAAATCGATTGTTGATACAATAAATGAGACTACAGTCAATTCAGCTTAATTTAAAAATCGAAATTGTAAATTTAAATAAAAAATGCTGAACATATGCATAAATAACGAGTACATAGATAGAAGAGCTTTTTTTTTCGAAATGACTACGCTATTGACCCAGCAAGGTCTTAACAGCTTCACCGGACTACAGAGATAGAAGAGCTATATAGAGTATAATGCTTGTTAATATAATTTGGATTTAATATCAACGAGATTCGTAGGAGAGAAAGTCAAAAACGTATATATAACGGGTTCATAAATTTTATTTCGTAATACCTAGGTAATAATTTTCCAATGTCTTCGTTTGTACCAACGAAAAAACCATATATAATTTTGGTATTATATCAGTATACAAAATCGACACGAGTTCTTACATAAAATTAAAATATATATGCAATTAAACCGTATCAGTTCATGGGTCAGTAAGATCTGAAGATCGCTGTTAAAGAAAGTTGACCACGTGAAACGACAAAACTTAAATACTCAGATTAAATCAGACAGAACTACTTATGCTACTAGTTGCATATGACATTGTAATGGTCGTATGTATGTTAGTTATACAGTTAGGGTAACTGTAAGAGATAACTCTTATTTATTAATATCTGTTTACATAACCAATGTACCAAAACTCCTATATACTTTTGAGAATTCATGAGCCCGGCATCCATTTATTGAGTATTGGAACAGCTAAGTAAACAGTGATTGTGATTAACGTCCGACACAAAAAAAAAAAAACATTTTTATAGAGCGGATCAGCAGATACTATTTAAAGTAACTTGAAAGTCGAATTGATTTTCTAACATGTTTTTTACATTTCTGAAAGCTTCAGCTATGTTGACATAAATCTACCAGGAAAGTAAACTGAGATTCTTCTAATCAAAATGAATGATTTTTCTATGATAGAAATATATTTGTGTTACAAAACAACATCTGTATGTAGCTACAGAATATCGAAATAATATAAGCGAGGTCGCAATACGACTGTAAATAAACACACTTTGTATTTGATTCACAAAGTAAACACGATGCAATTAGTTATTTTACAATATATATATATATATAGTCTCATTATGGATTTTGAAACACATTTTAAAATACTATGCATAATTATATCAGTGAGACTGACAAATCTCTATAATAACTGAGCGGTCCTCATGAATGATCGCACAAGTTCTTTGAAGGTAATTTTTTCGTGTGATTCATTTTATTATAAATCAACGCTTGGTGGCGCTAGGTATTCTTTCGTTATTAATTTTACATTGTAATTTAACACAGATGAAGTCGCGAGCGGGTGTTGTTATTTCATGTCTTGCTTTAATATATAAATTGTCGAAATTATTCAACAGTTTGCTAAAGTAAGAAAAAACACTGCGTAGATATCTAAAGAGTAAAGGTTCTGTTAATTATACTACAAACTGTCTTCCAAGGATTGAAGTCATACACAACGCCACCTATATTGTGACAATATGTGTATGAAACTCTTGATGTTTTACTAATGGAAGGGAATTTAAATCAGCGTAAAGTAGTCCGGTGAAGATGCTAAGACCTTGCTTGCTAGGTCAATAGCTTAGACAGGTCGAAAAAAAATCAGCGTAACCGTTAATTTTTCTACTACATAATTTTTAACGTGGGCGGCATTCAAAATCTTTATTAAAAGAACATGTTTAATCAATAAATTCTGGGACAAACATTTAATGTCATACGCGATATCGCTGTTTTATTATAATACGTACGTTATATACGTAACATCATAGATATACGTTCAAACAACTATACAATCTGAAGATTGTTTTTTTTTTTCGAACTGACTACGCTATTGACCCAGCAAAGTCTTAACAGCTTTACCGGACCACTAAGGCGAGCGTTTGCGGCACTCGGCAGATTTTAAATGGGCAACTAGCTCAAGGGTGCCTGGCACACCTCGGCCTGGGCTGCTGCCCGACACGTGCAATTCGCGACATATCTGAGCTGGCCTAAGCTAACTTATTCATACATATATGAATTGTTGGAGCATATATGTGTACCAAGCATACATACCTCAACAACTCCTATATATATTTCATATCGGATAATTTTCTGAAGATTGGTATATAGCTTTCGATTTCTACAAGAAGCGATATATTTCTCATTTACATATTTAATGATGGGCTATACACTACTTAAAAATTCTATATAAAATAAAAACATGGTTTTAACACAATAGCGAACCATTTGTTGTGTGATTTGTAGATAATTGACTATTCAAATAATTTTATATTAATTTCTATTAACTAATGCACCTAATACTTGTTTTTCCAAATTTGTATAATGTTCAGATATAATTTTTCGAATAAAATGTACTTTATTACAGAAATAGATTATGTGAAACTTAGTAATCGTAACCTAAATAAAAAAAAAACTCGTATTAATTATTATATAATAAAATGGGATATTTAAAAATAATGGTATACGATTAGTTTTTTAAAAATACAACTGAAATCATAAAAATTAAATGAATAAATAATTAAGTTAAATAATAAATCTAGTCTTATAAAAATAATATATAGTAAATATATAATAACAAGGATCTATTTTATAACATTGCAATAAGTTTTGTTGTTAATGATAACCATGTATAAGCATTGAAGTGCTGAAAAATGCGGGTTCTTTTTACCTTCTGGCTTTTCAAAATTTAGGTGGTCACGTACCATAGAAACAGCGCATGTTAATGTGTATATGCGTAAAAGATGTCAGACTACTACAAAATAATATACACAAATAGGTATCAATTTATTTACCTCTAAATACTAATATCACAACTCAAATTTTATAAAGTAATGTAAATTTTGCTACCCTTACTGAAACTTTCATTACTATTAATGGAAATGATAATTGAATACCCTTCTGTTGAAAACATGTAAAATAATATTAACCCTTTGCACTCGATGGCTCCGGAGCGGAGTCATTTAAAATGTTGGTGACAAATGACGGTCGCGGCTCGCGGATTTATATGCTCTCGATAACATCAGACAATCGCGTTTTCGATTTACTGATAATACGAATGAAAAACAAACTTTGAGTGCAAAGGGTTAACATATACCTATAACAAAATGATTACTTGTTTGAACATAATTATTAACTTTGAATACGAGCCAAACTCGAATAGTGGCTGTTAAATAGGATAGCTATATAAATGAGTATCATACAATTTATAAGGTATAATATGGGATCTAAAAATTCGCCAGATAACAGCATTAGGCTACTTTGACTAAATACACTGAACATGCACGCGCGTCTATGATAAACCTATACCTACATTATACATAATCACGAACGTTCGATATGAACGTTGTATTAAAGAATTCCCTAACGAATTAGTCATATTTAAAGTAGAAATTCTATATATAACATTATTTCTCATTACTATTCATAAGAATTTGACTTCTGTAGAAGAGAAAATGATGTGTTACCTGAAATCTGGGTATTTCTTGATTTCTGTATGTTCTATATATTACATTCACTATTTTATATAATAAAAATTGAAGTTATAATATCAGTCGTCTTTATATCCTATACTAATTATTCAATTTATTAAGACAGCTGTTGTTTCTCATATCTGAATTTTTCGAACAATTCCTATAATTACTATGGTGGAGACGTTCAATCCTTATTATTATTTCAAGGTAGGTAGCGTTATGGCCATCGTAAACGATACCCGATCGTAATGTCCTAGGACGCGCAAGCCAGCATTTTTACGTCTACATAGCTTTAGAAATGACGAAAAATTTTAGTTATATAAGATTCCACACTATTTGCTGTTAGGTATCAGCAAAGTGGATTTTCGCATACCGATGAAATATAACTCTAAAGTACACCTGAACATTACTTGACGATTCGTTGCACATTAGAGTCGTTACAATTTAAAATAAAAGAAGTCCTATTTTAGTCGTTCATACGATTTAAGTTCGTTTTTAAAATTGTATTTTAATTCTCAATTTTATATGTATAAAATTTGAAGTTCATAAACATTAATGTTATGATTTAATATCTTAATAATCTTAAAAAAAAAGAAAATTGCGACGAGCTAAAATTGGGCTTTGTCCATTTTTAAATGTAACGACTCGTTGGCGGTAACTTGTTGCGTCGTGGTAATGAGGGAATTATAAAGAAACCAATCAAATTAATGGTTGTATTTATCTGTAGGTAGGCACCTTTACAGACGCGAACACTACATTTCGTTTGGAGAGGGGGAGGAGTAATTGTACTTTCCCCCTCGTAAACGCGCCTGTACATACGAGCCGAACGCAATCACGTCGAACTGTTTCTGTAGGATTTTTTTACAAATATTAGAAAGTATACGTCATAATTGAATAATTCGAAATTCAATATTTTATCAGAACATATACACCTAGTGCCTAGATACCTTTACTATACCAAAACATGCATTTTGTGTTGAAGATTGTTACTTATTTTGATTCTCATTTTGTAGTGATTTTAATGGGAAAATACCATCTTTTCCTAACATTCTATCTCGATATTGAAAAACTAAAAAACGTAAGAAACTGTGCGCGGAGGTTTTTAATTTGTATAAATTACTTGAATACGAGACACCATGTTGAGACTTATCAAATATTGCCCCTACACCAAGGTTAAGCACGTAGTAAACAACAATTTTACGGTATCTGCTATCCCTTGTAGTTTTATATACGAGATATACTTGAGACTTATTATATGGGATATATTGTAAAGTTCGCCTTAAAACCATTTTATTAGATTTTCGCAATAGGCAACTGTCCTATTTCTAAGTAACTAAGCGATTTTCGATTTTAACGATGCACAATTTGTAAACAAAATCAAAGACAACGAAACAGACCAATAGTTGCTTTGTAATGAATTGAAGATATGTAATGACGTACAAATTACCTAATTCATGAAATTTTCATAAAGTTATGCCAGAACGCTCTTAATGATTAATATTTGTTTAAACTGTTTCTAATAATTCACTCTCAACTCTTACACCAGTTAAAAACAATTATTGTATGTCACGAGTTTAGAATTTACGATATCAAAATTTCTTTTAAAATTCCATGCATGCGTTATACTGTTTATTTACAATACTGAAACTGTCGAACTGTAAATAATATCTTTGTATAATTAACAAATAATAATTGAATATGATTTATTTTGAACATAAGTTCCAAAAAATTTTCCTTTTAAAGTTTTACGTCGACATTATACTACTTTTAATGAGTAATATTATCCGCCAGTTTTGCGGAGCTGGCTTTTAGTAGTAAAAAGTATTTCATTCATCCAGTATTTACGATTTAACAAACTTATGTTCGAAATTGATTAAGATGTATTCAGCCGCTCAAGCGTTACTAATATTTCCATATATATAGAATTTTTCCAATGAGCGTACGCTCCATAACTTACGGAATTAAAATGGCGGATGCCATTTATTGGAATGTTTGATTAGTTACATCAACAAAGCTATGGAAACGATTTTAATTTTGATGTTCAATATCTCCATGCCTCTTTTTTTATGTGTACTATGTATCAAAATATCTTGTTTAACACTTTGAAGAACAATAAATTAGCACATTGAAGCGATGGCTCAGTTCATTATTCGTACGGATACAGAGTCGATCGACGTGGGTTCCGAATACTTTTAACAAAGTTAGGCCTTTGTTAGGAAAATATCGTGATTAAATCATTCAACCAAGGCTTTTTTCTAAATCTGGTTAGGTACCGCCTTCGAGTTGACAATATCTGTCGCCAAGCGTTATTAGCGTGTACCAGTAGCTACATTTGAATGTCAGCCTCCCTATGGATTTAGCGTGTTTATTTTCTTAGAATACATCGTCAATTAACATCAGAGATTATGTTAAACGCTAAAACATACTTTTCGCAACGCAACCTTATGCAAATTGTTCCTCTCAATTAACCTATAATTATACACCCATAATTCAGGTTATCTATATGAGAGTAGCAATCAAATTTATCCTTAATATTTATGTCGTAAACTGGTCTGTTTCCTGAATGTCTTTCTTTACCACTGACAACAGAAATAAAACAAATTCATTGCATCAGTTTGTTAAAATCGAAAACGCGTATCTAGTTATAATGTTTTCAATGCACATTTAATTTTCATTGTTAGTTTGGACGATTGTATTTATTTTTGCTTTTTTTTTTGCCCAGAACAAAATATGATTTTTACTTTGCTTCTCCATTTACAGATTGTCGAAGATTCGCATCTGAAGCTGGAGCACCAATCGTTCCCAACATCTCAGCGCAGTCTTCGGATAAGTCCGGGAATCGGGTGGTTCGAAGGTATTGGACACCTGACGCTTCAGTCTTTAAACAAATGTAGGTCAGCAATCAACGGAAAGATTCATTATGAATTCAGCATTTATTTGTAAAAAATACTTTACACTTTGTAAAGATGCTTTAGAACCCGTTATTTTATACATTTTTGACTTACCACAGAAGATAAACAAACCTAAACTATTGTATAATACACTTGCGAAAACCGGCATAATGGGTAAGCTGCTTCTTGGACCTGTAAAAACAAAATTAATTAGTAACATATTCCATTTGATAAATACGGCATACTTACGTTTTGGTTTGGGAGGTATTAATTTTATAGCGCCAGGTTTTTCTATTGTCTCTATCGTCTTAGGTTTTTTTTCTGGAGGAGGCTCGTTGTGTACTGGCGATGGTCTCTTTGGTATTGCAACAGTGGGAGGCAATACAGTGGAAGGTTTTTTGCTTAATAAAGTAGCGCGCGACGGCGGTGGTTTCACTTCCTCTTCTAAACCATGTTTCCTAAATTTAGAGTGAAAAGTTTTTACAGTTTTTGGTTTTGGTTCATCGGGTTTACGGACTTCTATCGATATAGAAGGTTTATCTTTCTTGACATCACTCAACTTGGGAATCTTTCCCAATTTCTGTACGGACGGTACTTGTGGTTTGTCGTCGGATTTTTCTTTAACTTTTTCTTCTTTCTCTTTCTTATCCTTACTTAATGATCTTGAACTCTTTTCATCTTTAGACCGACTGCTAGAACTAGATTTATCACTACTCGATCTCCTACTGCTATCACTTTTAGACTTAGAATGTTTGTCTCTATCTCCTCTACTCTTATCTTTACTACTGTGTCGACTAGAGCTACTACTTTTTGAACTTTTATGCTTATCACTCGACTTGCTCGAATGTTTTGAATTTCTAGATTTTGAATCGCTACTACTCTTTTCAGTAGATTTCTCTTTACTTCTATTTTTATGCTTTTCTCTCGAAGATTCCGAATCTATAGATCTATCTAATAATTTTGTTTCGTTTTCTTCAACATGTGAAACTATTTGTTTACCATCTTTTAAACTAATCTTTAATACGGGTAACGTTTCTGATTCTTGTATATCTTCTTCTTTTTTTGATTTTTCGTCCTTCACAGCATTACTAGTTACACTCTCGTCTATATTTTCATGTTTCTCATCGACACCGTTTTCTGAGTCACTCAGTTTACTATCACAGTTTTTATGATCATTATTATCCTCTACTTTTAATGAATTACCAGAATTGACTTCTAATTGTGCGCCAGAAACTATTTGAGAAATATCAGATAAAGAAACAGGAACAACTTGTTCGCTTTTAACAGTTTTCAACCATTGTTCTACAAGTTTCGATGCCAGGGCTCTGATAGCTGGAAATAAAAGTAAATAACATGTTAAAAAATTGAATACTTTAATATTAATGATTTTGATTTACTTTTAATGAAAAACATTTCTTACCCAAATTATTACCATCCCTTGACAGTTCTTTCACGAGTTTTGGACAATTATTTGTTTTTAGGCGTTCTATATCGACAGGACATAGCAGTAGTAACTCCAAAAGTTCTTTGATGAGAGGAGAGTTTTTAGCTACTACGCTTTCCGTCAACCATGTGTGAACTAAGGACCACCCACCTGACCCCATGAATAAGCCTAACAGTTCAGTTTCTGTGCACTTCAGAATTTGTATATAAATACATTTAGACACCAGTTTTTTGGAGAATTTAGTCATTAGGCTGAAACAACAAATATTTATTAGTTAAGATATTTAAAAAAATGTAATTCTCATGTAGATTTAATTACACTTATTTATTGTAGTATTTATATATAATTATGCGCTCACCTTGCTAACCTCTGAACTTCGTCTCTACTTTTAATACCACCATTTGATGATAAAAGTACGCTAAGACAGTTCAGCAATTGAATTGGGTCAATACGAGGCTGAAACAATAATAAGAAAGGGTTAAAAGGCTGATAAGGCATCAATATATATTTTTAACTATCTTACTTTAAAAAGTTACAATTAACAATATTCTATTTTAATGACCATTTCGCAAAATATGATATTTATAATTGAAAACCTGGAAAAAACATAATTCGTAAACTGTCCATTACACAGGCTTTATAATGTTTATTATATTTAAGTGACTAAATACAGAAAACCTTTGACAAAGGACAACTAAAAACTAATTAACAAGCAATCGATAATTTAACTAGAAACTTAAATAATTCACGAAAAAGAAAAAAGAGTAAATGATAACGCTAGTTAATATATTTATGACGAATACAAAAAGAAAACAAAGATGACCGAGGCACGTTCATTTATGGCTAAGATTTTAAAACAAAGTATTTCGAATGTTGCTGTCTTTCAACTGTAAGTATTCAATATACACGAGTTACGTAGAATCGAATTTACCGTGTCACCATAAATTTAAAACAGCGTCGATAACATGCGTGCTGACGTGAATATCTTCACTGGATGTAAAGGCTAAAGTTATATAATCTAATTTGACAGACATTTTTGAGGCGAAATTGCGTATAAGAAAGGATTGCGATATCAATAAAATGCGATCTTGGGAATGGAATTGTGTCTACTATACAAACAAAAAATTGAAAATTTAGTTAAGTGTTACGTGTTCAAGTGTGACGTCATGCATTGTTGCGAGTCATCTTGCCGACGCTTGTGTCGGTAATTTAAAATTCAAATTAGGGGAAGGTTTTCGAGATAAATTTCACACAAAAAAGATTAGTTTTGTTTCTAAGTGGGTGTTTAATATTCATATGTCTAAAGAAATATACCCATGTATTTATAAAGGAAATCGATCTAATAAACATGACGATAAAAACATTGTTTTATTTTCAACACAGATTTCACTGAGAAAACGTAGTGTACGTGTGGTACAAAATATTTTTAGTTACGAATCATTTAGCTACATGTGTTAAATTTATTTATATTGTAGTACATCCCAATTAAATAAATCAACAACTCTATTTTCTGAACACCAAGATTGAGGGTAAGGTGATATGTTATAGAATAAATCTTGTATACTACAATAAAATACTATTTAAAAAATAAAACAAAAAGTAGACAAATGAGAATTTGCTGAATGTTTAACAGCAAAATGTCTAATTATTTTTCATAGTGGAAAGGTAAACGCTAATTAGACAGATTATTTTATTTTACACAGTCTCTAGATGTCTTACAATCTTATCTACGAGAGTAAATAACGATATTAAATCACACTTTTTATTTTAGTACATATGTATTTGAAAATAGTCAAGGGTAAAGTTGTCAACGATAACCGAACTAACATAATATTCTCGATTTATAGTAATAACTTATGACGCTTGAATTATAATTTTGATGGTTTGTTAACTTGACGAGGGAAAATAGGAACAACTTTCAAATTTGAAATCAGTTACAGGTGGAAAGCATGGAAAATATGCAAATTTTTAAATAGATTTAAAGCCGATGCCATATTATAAGTTGCATAAAACGGCACAAAAAATATGAAAATTATTATACCCTTCATAAAAGAAGCAAAAATTAACCTTTTACCATAAAGTAAGAAATTTGTGCTATAATATTACAGTCCGGTGAAGCTGTTAAGACCTTCGTAGGTTAATAGTGTAGTCAGTTCGAAAAAAAAAAAGATAAAATATTATTAGCCGGTCGCAAGAAGCGTACGGCTAATCGAAACTTTAATTAGTGGCTTTACGATAAATATTTTGTCGAATCGAGCAAAGCAACTATGCTTGCAATAATTTCTACAGTACACCTCTTGCACTGTGGAATTTGATGTAACACGGCTAGAATCGACAGAATAATTTTACATCACTTGAAAATCGATTTCATCATATATTGCACATATTAACTACAACGCAATAATTATAATTGGAAAAAGAAATTCATATGTACATTGATATTCAAGTCGGTATACAAAAACTATTTCAAGTGTAAGTCAAATCTTAATATTATAGTCAATGCATTCAATTTCTAAGATTTCTAAAAAATTGCTCAAACAAAGCATATTATTCCGATTATAAATCCGGGTTCAAAGTCCATTTTGTCCGCCATTAGCTTACTGTAGTATATAATGGCCGCTACCAACGTTAACTTTGGAGCACATGTTATTTTTAGAAATGCCGCGATGGTATAATTATTTTCTATAAATTTTATTGTCAATAAGATATCAACCTAGAATTATCTTTTAGCGAATTTAATATGGGTAACAGTAAAAATGGCTTGGGATTCTTTGACGTGTCAATCTTCATTCGATTTGTTCAGAACCTGCAGAAAGTGCGAATTTACATAATTATATACATTTTAAAAATAAACTTACCATGATTATCTATATGACTTCAAATTAGGGCACAGAGGTGACGTACTGAAGAAAATGCGCCACACCCTAGAAATCTGATACAACATGGCGTCTCATAACGTCGCATGTAATATTTCTATTATAACACAAAGAAACCACGTAAATTCAGTCAATATATTACTGTTTGTATTATTTCACTATTTAATCTATTAAAACGACTAATTACACAAGGTTACTTCAATACTAAGAATAGCCATTTGTGTAATTTCTATTACCTACATACTTGTTTATAACCTAAATTTAAATGTGTATGTTTTAGCATATAAAATATTTAAAAGACACAGACGAAATGAGCTATTTGCTTTTCAGTCCAAAAGCTGTCGACGTTTATTCCGTATAAAACACAGCTGGCAGGCGAACAACCAGCATGAAATTTTTTGGTAGAATGTACAGGAAGAATGAACAAAACGAATCAAGAATATCGGAAGCAGTGTTACCATTGCATACATTTTTATTTACCCGAAAATCTATGGCTGAAATTGCACGATTTTACGTTGAAGTAGTATTGTATCACATCAGGTAATGCTATTTTAAAACAACAGTTCTGTTTGATATAGCCCTGCTTATACAGATTGCCACAAAATACATAACTTTTAAACATGATTATTCTGAATTGTTAAGTTTAATAATACTTAATAACAGTAGGTGTCACTTAATAATTATTCTATTTTTGATAACTTTTGGCACGCTTAAGGATATTTTGTGAACAAGTAAGAATGCATCAGACTCACTTTGGATCAGCCAGTTCGTCTTCCAACTTTTGTAACGTCTGTATTTGTGTCTGTACTATCTGACGAGTGATCTGTCATTACGGCTCAAGCTATTTTTATTTTATATGTAAGTTAAGTCCACATTAAAAATAATATAAAATAAACAGGTTTATTGTATTTCATTATTAACTTTTATACATGCCAATAAAAGCAACCCGTGTTATTATAAGCTCATAATTTATACTTTCATTATCACAACATTCTTTACAACAAGTATCATAAATAATTTTTAATATTCACTAAAAAGCTGGGAAAAAGCTTTAGTATGCCATCATTTTTAACACTTGTCTTAAATAATAGGTAGTTGTGGAAAAGGAAATTAGTTTTCTAATTCTTCAAGCGTAATAGTCAATATAATCACCAAACTCAGTAATATCACTAATGAATGATTGACGACGAAATTATTAAACAATATAATTAACTGCTAGTCGAATTATTGTAAGTAAGCTTGTGTCAAAACTTTAATTAATTCGTTTTTATTAGAGAAAAGAACGGTTTACTTATATATACTGCAAATGCGTATATTGTTTTATTTTTATAATTCGTAGGATCATAATTTAAGACAAACAGCATCCAGCCATGGATCGGGTTGTAACCCATATAAGTAGTAATCTATATAACCAACATTAATTTTCTTTTCTTTTTTCATTTTAAATTGCGTACCGGCTGTTTATTGAATTAATTCTGATCAATAGTGATTTTATTGTATGTAAAATATGTATAATAACATATTGCAGCAACACCACAAAAAATCTAGTTTAATCTCTTAAATTTTACTTAATATCTGACAAAACGAGCTGTGCAAGATGGCTTGGCCGACTTGTACTAAAGCTTATCGAAATTAAAGTTGGCAACACTGCACGAGAGTCAGAGCAGAGACAGAGACAAACAAAACTGTTTATAGAAAAATTTTGTTTCTGGTAATCTGGCTGGCGATGTGCTTCGGTGTTGATAAAAATAGACAAGACGTACCATGGCACCTTCCAAGAAGAGTAATGTATGGAGATTTTACTATAGAACTGAAGAAAAGAATATGCAAACTTTGGAAAAAAAAAAGTATTGTGGCAACACAATTAATTTCATTGATCATTTAAAAATATACACAATACATAGGACATAGATTCTATCCTATTTGATATTTCCAGTGTTCTTTTGACAGACTCTGGAAAATTATTGTGGAAGATTTTCTTTTTTATTTGTTAATTTATAATTATGATAAAATGTTTCTCATACATGGCTTTTACTATTTTAATAAACATTGTTAAGATCTGCGATCACAAACTACTAAGAGGATACTAGGTATTCTACGATGGTTTGCATGAAAAATGGTCTAAAATAAAGTCCTGTAAAATAAATACATCACAAAAATGGTTATAGTTTCTGAGTGAATATTTTTATATGTTCATATAGATTATAAAAAGATTTACATGCATTATTTGATGAAATATTAAATGTTAACTCTAATAAAACAATAGATTTAGCTCTTTTGATAACCTTTTTTCTATGGTTTTTCCTTGGTTCTGTTCAGAGACAAATTTACCAAAAAGGTTGTTCAATCCACAGACTATTAGTCGTACAGGTAGTTCAATTTAGGTTCTTAGAAAACTACTTTTTCGTGATGGACTTATGTTTATAGTCTAAAAATCTAAATTATATTTGAGCCATGGCAAAAGAGTTAAAATTTATCCTGGAAATTTAAAGGCATTATGGCTCTTTGCAAATAAATATCCCACAAAGTTCATTCTTTTAAATTCAGGAATATTACCAAAAATGTTTTCCTGTATACATTAAAAAAAGAAAAGAATATAGTTGTTTTATCAATGTCCATCGTGTAGTATGTATCTATCCATGTGATATTGGCGAAACTGTGTGCGCACATATATGTATATCCATAAAAAAAATTGTTCATTTACTAAATTGACAGTGATTGACAGCAATTTTCTGTTGACTTGTAACCTAAATAATATATTTTCATTTTTTGTAAATTAAAAATGTGGAGTGATTCACTTCTTATTGTTTTTATATCTATTTGTACCGCTTTTTTGGGCGAAGGTTAGTATGTAAAAATCTCTCTTAAAAATTTAAGGTTGTTTTGTATCGCTCGTGTAAAGCTATATTATTTTTCTGAAACAGGTCTAACGTGGATACTAGTGTACAGAACCGAAAAATACCAGAAATTAAAAGTGGAAGTAGAGCGTCAAAGCAAAAAATGTAAGTAGCTTATGTATATGTAGGTTTAGATTCACTATCGCTATGCACCAGCTGGGGTTGATGAATGTACGAGTGGAAGGTAATTTTTTCCTGATTTTATTTAACAAATACAGTACACAGCAGAAAAAAATTACCATATTATTCACATAACTACCTAATATCCACAAAAATTTTAACTACATTTGGAAAGTGATAATATATCGATTTTTTGTATTAAACAGAATATTAGAAAATAGGGAAGAATATAATGCTGAAATTTATAAACATTGTTCACATCGTGTGTAGGGCAACTCTTAGCATTTTAGGTGAATATTTTAGATAATAATATACTTATCAGGTCTATTACACGAAATAAAACATAGTGCTCTGTAATTATTGCACTAATATTCAATTTGTATTTTTTCCCTTCATCGAGTAACCTCTCATAATTATGCTAGTACAAGTTCACAATAATATAACAAAAATATATATCAATTTACCAAAAAGTAACTGAACAATTTTATACTGCTAAAATATGTTTGTGTGAGTAGGCCATGACTTACAAAAAAATTATTAAAATCTACTAAATCTGATCAAGGAGATAATGATTCTTATCATTTTGTTTTTTCTGAGAGAATGGAGAATATCTATTCTAAAGACAAAAATGTTCAACTATATGATATGTACTGTTTCAGTAAATCTTTATGAAACTTAAGCTATAATAACACTCAACAAAACAAATGAAATTGCTGTATATAGCTAGAGTAGATAAAAATATATTTACATAAATTTTGGTTATTGATTTTATTGTACAGATTCTATACATCTCACTTAGGAAACATACATTATTTTGAATAACTATTGGGTTCTTTTCCTTTTTGTTAAGTTGAATTGCTGAAATTTATAAGCATATTGCAAAATATATTATCTTTTTTTTTATATATAAAATGTAAGTTCTAATTTGTTGTTTTCTCTGATTTATTTTAAGTGGAAAAACGTAAAGAGGCTCACGGTGACTCATTAGATAAACAACACAAGAAAAAGATAGAACGTGAGGAAGAACGCCTGAAAAATAACAACAGAGACCTTTCATTAGTGAAAATGAAATCAATGTTTGCTATTGGATTTGCCTTCACAGCTCTACTTAGTATGTTTAACAGCATGTGAGTATTTATTATAATAGGTTGGTGTTTTATATTAATTACTTTCATAAATATTTATTTAAAAAAATGAATGGTCAAAACACACAGATCCTATCAGTCAACTACAAATACTATTAAAGGGTCTGTTACTGTCTACAAATTGCACATTGGTTTATTAGATACTGTATAGATTTATTAGGATCTTCGGATTCGGATAGAAAAAGAAAAAAAAGTCAGGTCCATTACATTGTAATATTATATTTTATTCATACAAGACATATGACAATGTCAAATTTTAATAATATTTAAAAGGAAAATATAGTAACAGCTATACGACAAAGAAGTTTGTAATATATGCTTGAACAGATACCATTGAATGTCACTGGATTAAAGGAAATAAAAAAAAAACCTTCATCTGCTGTTTATTATACATGGAAAAACATTAAAATGAAAAATGGTAGAATAAAAAAAAACTCAATTTTTTAGAATTTTTTTCTTTCATTATGTACAGAAAAATATTTTGCTAGAGTGAAATATAAGTTGTTCAAAGAAATCACCCTGTCTATTACAACTAATGATGCTTGATATAATTATCTTGTAAATATTTTGTAATTAACTTGTTAAATATAATTTTACAGATTTGATGGCAGAGTTGTAGCAAAACTTCCATTCTATCCTATTTCCTGGATTCAGGGTCTCAGTCACAGAAATTTGCCTGGCGATGATTACAGTGATTGTTCATTCATCTTCCTGTACATATTATGTACTATGAGTATAAGGTAATTGTAATTTTGATTATATCACATACATCTGTTCCACTGCATAAAGTTAATGTGCAAGTATCAGCTTATACAAAGGCCTGCAAAATACAATTTTGCTTTGACTTAGGGCCGAAACTATCTCACTGTGCATTTCAAGGTTTATTAATAACTAGCCCATGTCCGCGACTTCGACCGCATACAACAATTACTTTTGTTTAATGCTAACACATAGTGGAAGCTTGCAACAGGAAATAATCCAATTTTTGAAACATTTTTCATTGGTGCTTCGCTCCTATTGGTCTTAGCGTGATGATATATATCCTATAACCTTTCTCAAAAAATGAGAAATGTAACACTGAAAAATTTTTTCAAATCAGACTAGTAGTTTCTGTGATAACTCCTTACAATGTAACAAACTTTACTTCTTTATAATATTAGTATAGATTTCATTTTTTTGAACTACCACTTTTTATTAGCATGTGTACTCATTAGGTTAAAGTGGTTGATATATTTTTTTAACAAAACAGTGTAATTGAATTTTCTTATTTTCAGGCAAAACATTCAAAAACTTCTGGGATTTGCACCATCACGTGCAGCATCTAAACAGGGTGGGGCTCTCTTTGCTGCTCCACCAACTCAGTTTAAGTAGAAAGTATTTAGTTGAAGTAATTTATTCATTTGATAATAATTACCATTAAAAATAAATATTTATTGTTTTTTTTTTCTTTTTGCCAACATATTATACATGTCGGCTAATGTTGTATATTTTGTTCCTATGGTTGAGAGAGGTCATTTATAAACTTATTCATAATTCTCTAAATTATACGTCCTTATTATTTGTTTATTCCATTGCAGGATATTCAATAGTCTGGTTACATTAATATTTCAGATCATAAGCCATATATAAAAACATCCAACTTCCCAGGTTTTATACTGACACAATGAACTTAATCATATTTTAGTTAATGGCATCATAAATATTCAAGTTATATAGATACGTTTAATCAATTTATTAGCACTTTGACATTGAAAAGGTCATCAAAGTAAAAGAAGCTTCGTAATCTTCTCACATAAGTTTTTATTATTACCTACACATAATTTTAAATGTATTATGTCTACAAAATATATAAATTATATTCTGTAACGTAAGTTAAATTTTGTGTATATTTATTACATTAGAATCTTATATATTTACAAAATATACCTTTGGTTCCCTTTGTTCAACCGTGTGGAGTTCTCAGGATAAGCAGTTACGTAATGATTAACCGTGAAGTTTGTTCATTGAACTTAGGTGTGATTATTTATGTTTAAAAGTGTTGTTCCCATACTTTTAAAAGTTTTAAAACAAACACTAACGAAGGTTCTCTTTGTTGTTTATTAGTATTTGTTTTAATATTATTATTTTAGAAGTCAAATATGACCATAAACTACCATACGATAGACATTTAAACATTCACGTGGTATAGAAAAATAAAAAGATTTCGATGGAAATTATAGATTTATCAACAAAATAATTTTATTGAGAACTCAGCTTAACAAACTTGGTCTGTGGTGGTTAAATAAAACTAACTTATCATTCTTATTTGGTTTTATGACTCTAATATACATTAAATTCAATAGCAGGTCGACCAGTTAAAAATCGATCAAACCCAAATCTTGTACAGTCTATTGTTGTATAATGACTATCTATTATAAGTTCTGCAATTGCTCTTCCAATCCCTGGAGCATGTTGACAACCTGGCCAAAATAAAATATTATAATTAATGATATTGAAGAAAGTATTTTATGACTAGTGTACTTAAATTGAATTTCATGTTAGACTGATGGACCTGAAAACCAGGTGTTACTCTGCTATATCTTATAAAGCCATGAATGCAAAAACATTTAGATTGTACTTTTTATGTGAGAAATCCAAACAATATATTTAAAAAGGTTTTGGTCTGAAATTGTTAAAAGTAAACTTGATTTCGCCAATAGTGTCACCTACCAGTCAAACTTAATTTAAAAACCATTTAGTAAATTATAAATGTTTAAAATATATCATCAAAATATGTTGAGACGTTTAGAAGAATTATTAAGACATGCAAGATTTTATATAAATCTTTGTATTTATGTAAATGATTGCCTTATGATATTGCATAGCTACGTGATGAAGCTGAAGCTTCGGTTACTTGTCGGGGCTATAAACTAAACTAAAAGTAATTTCGATAAAGGCATAATAGAATTTCGAACACCTATTGTCATTCGAAAAATAACTAGAAATTAGCATGTCATTTTTTACTTTTTTTTTAAATTCTTTTAAACATCGCAGGCTCCGCAATAAGTTTGATTTGGTCAGATTAGACCTTGATATGTCGGATTACATAAATATGCAACAAATAATAAACAATTTATCAATAACAAAGGAATACCTCAACTGAAGATTAAAAAAGGACGTTATGTGGTAGCATTATGTTACAGGAGTCATAGATTCAACATTTTAGATTAGCAATGCGAAACAGAGAGATGCGACGTCAAATGTGTATATATAGAGCGAGATAGAAATACTATCCTATTTTCATACACATTATCAATATGTATTTGAAACAAACTGAAACCTATCAACTATTTTTTTATAATTTAGCAGTGTTATGAATTAATCATAATTAGTAATTGAAAAGAGAGAACTTTTTATCAGAACTATGTGGCGAATGAATTTGGTATTTAGTTTCGCTCTTATTAAATTTCATATTGTATCTAATCAATACAAAGTCACAGGTGGTTGTTAGTTAATAATACCAAACAAATGTTTTCCATGTATCATACATACCTTGGATAATTGAAGTTATGCCAAGGAGTCGATATTTTATTTCTCCTTTCTAATAATAAAATCTGATTAAAACATCATAAGCATAGTACAATTTTGTTTTCTATTCTGCAGACTCTTGATCTACACCTTTTTTAATTTCGTTTTTATTTTATTGTGTACAGCAACAATCGTATCCGTGAGCAACTATTGGGTATTTATTTATTATTATTTTATATATTTATTTGTTTATTTTTGTGATTTCATTTAACTATTTACTATTTTAGGATAGATTTTTTAATGACGTTATTGCCTTTATGGCGGTTACATTTTGGTCCTTTATAGTTTATAATATAACATTAGGAACTAATAATTACCATATTTCCCAAATCCAGTTGCCAAGTACAAATTATTATGATATGGATGAGGTCCCAATATACCACTATCATCATATGTACAGCAGTCATATATATCAGTACAATAATTGTTTATCTAAAATAACAATAATTATGCATTTTATATGAAACATTGCAAATTAATGAATATATAAAAATGAATTTTGTGTCCACAAAAGTCAGTAAAGGATACTCACCTCTGCTGTGTTACAACTTGGTACTCTATTTATGAGGCTTGGTTTTATAATATTGTGGTAACATTCGTCTTCTATTAAGTCTTTACTGTCCACAGTTAACATGGGAATAAGGCCACATAACAAATCATCTGTTAATTCATTTCGCCTTAACCATAAGCCACTTGTATCCATTATTAAAGGAGTTGTTAAATCAGTCTTTGTAGAATGTTGTTCAATTGAATAAACTACATGTTCTCTAAAATAAATGTTTATTGTTTAATAATATGGTCTCTAAGAAAATTTTATGAGTGTTAGTAAATTGATGGTACCTTTTTTCTAATGGCATTGGTATTGAGAGCATGCTACTGCCTGTGCCTATTTTAGCTAACTTTGAAATTTTCTCAGATTCAACTCCTGCTGCCAATATACAAGCTGCAAACTTGATTTTATATTCTTCATTATCTGAGGTTCTATATATAACTTTCATCAGTCTTTCAAATGAACCTGGAGGTACACCTTCCATAAGGACATCACGTTGCTTTTCAAATTCAAAACCAATTACCTCCCCTTCTATGTATGTGGTTCCGAGTTCTTTTGTTTTTTTTATTAATCCTTTTAATAAATTCCAAGAATTAAATGTACCTTCAGATTCTGTACCCATTGAACCTGGAGGTAAAAAAAGGATATTAGAATCGTTCATTCTTTTTGTGATTAATAAGAGTTATCTATACTCATAACTTTTAGTATACATTTAAGAATTGTCAACAGTACCTTTAAAAATTGTAAAAGAGAATTCAAAGAATATAACATCTCTATTCAAATTATTTTCATCATAATAGGTTAATAATATATAAAACCATAAAAACCTATGAAATTGCCGTTCTGCAGTACTGGCCATTTCAAATCAAAATAATTTTTGTTTGGCTAAGAATTCTGATTTCAAATTAATTTTATTTTAAAAACAGAATCCTTTTTCCAAAAGTAGTCATTTGTTTATTGATTAGTGTTACATTTTCATCGCATTTCAATCTTTTTTGTCTTCATGGATACGTTAAAAATTCGAGTAATTATGGAATATGAGTACCGTCGTGGCAACAACGCGGTACAATCGGCACGCAACGACGTTTACGGAGCTAACACTACAAACCAACGCACCTCCTGTTATTGGTTTGCTCGCTTCCATTCTGGGAATTTCGACCTGAAAAATGAACCTCGCGGTCGTCATAAGAATCGTCATAAGTGGTCGACAATGACGAATTAAAGGCGATTGTGGAAGCTGATGATACACAACTACGGCTGAATTAACAGCAGCTTTCGACGTTAGCGTCAAAACAATATTGGTCTATTTGCGTCAAATTGGCAAGGCAAAAAAGCTTGTCAAATGGGCGCTTCGTGAACTCAATGATCACCAGCGCGAAGTACACGTCGAGACGTGCCTTGCACTGCTCAACAGACACACAAATGAAGGAATTTTGAACCGCATTGTTACCTGTGATCAAAAATGGATTCTGTTTGATAACCGTAAGCACTCCAAGTTGGTTGGATCCTGGTTCAACACCATAACAATGCCCTAAATGAAAACCCCTGGAAAAGAAGATGGTCACTGTTTGGTGGTCTAGCACCGGTGTGATTCATCACAGCTTCTTACCAAACGGGGTGAGCATTATGCAGATGTGCAGATGTGTTCTGTGAAGAACTGAACACAATGATGGAAAAGCTGGCACATCTCCAACCAGCATTGGTCAATCGCTCGTCTCAGCTGCTCCTGCGCGACCTCATACTGCACAGCAGACAGTCTCCAAGTTGCAAGAACTGGGGTTGGAAGTTCTCCGTCATCTGTCCTACTCACCAGTCCTTGCGCCTACAGACTACTACTTTTTCCAAAATTTGGGTAACTCCTTGGCGGGAAAAAAATTCAATACCCGAGAGGCAGTACAACATGCCTTTGAAGAATTTGTTGCCTCCCGTCCAGCTGATTTCTGTAAGAAGGGCATCAATAAACTGCCAATGCGTTGGCAAAGATGAATTGATTGCATGAGTGATTACTTCGATTAATACAAATAAAAAATACATGAAAAAAATTCGTTTCAATTTTTTCATACAAAACGGCAATATCATAGGTAAAGACCTAATATTTTGTACACAGAGAAAGCAACCTTTTATATGAATAAGTTCGAAACTACTGTTATTACTAGATTTCAGTGAAATATTATAACATAAGAAATATTCATTTTTGCAAAACTGATGGGCTATTTGTTCATGGGAAGTATGTAGCTCATTCCGGAAAATGCAGCCTATTAAAATTATCAGTAATATTGTTTGAATTCTGAAATTATACACATATTTCAATAGAATATAATAATAATTCTAAGTAATTACTACTATGCATGCACAGACACATGCTAATCAGTTATAAATTTAAATAATCACCTAATTTAATATCATTCAAATTCAACCACGGATACATTTTGCTTACATCTTCTGGTGTTAACAAATCATTTTTTAAACCATATTCTCTTTGCAATGATACATTTTCCTCTAGTTTTCCAGCATATTTTTCACTAGCCAACACCAATGAACCAGTGGGTTTGTATTCAATATTAACATCATCAAGATGAAAATTTATATTTCTTAAAAAATCAGCAGAAAACTGTGAGAGTAATATATTTTCCGGGAGAGAAAAGTGTTGTGTAAGAACTGTCGTTTTTAAATTCTTTTGTGCTGCTTGGTACTGAAAAAAGAAA
>JACEII010000008.1:6961303-7040682 GCA_014332785.1 Antheraea mylitta
AAAAAGACAGGTCGCGATTTCCATGAAACAGGCAACAGCCAAGCCGAGATGTGCCGTGCACCTTTTGAGCTAGTTGCCCAAATAAAATCGGCTGAGTGCCTTAATCGCTTGCCTTAGTAGTCCGGTGAAGCTGTAAAGGCCTTGCAAGGCCAATAGCGTAGTCAGTTTGAAAAAAAAAATGGCGTTTACCATAGTTTGAGGTATTTTATGAAACAATCAGTACACGACATTCTTCCATTAAGGCTGACATGATACTGAGATCACGTTTGCTAGCTAGCCAAGTTTTAACAAGGCGCTGTCGAAGCGCTTATGATTTTTCTACAGCTTTTTACTTATAATATAATATGGTTACAATATAGGTAGTATCACAAGAGTATTTGTGATATATATTTGATTAATTTCGATTAATTTCTGTGTTTTTAGGTTCTAAGTTTAGTTGCCGTATTGTCGAGTGAAAATATATTTCATACTCCCATGCATAAAAGAAGTGAAGCTCTTAAGGTTAAACAAAAGTTTGTGTCTCCTTTAGGTGATCATCTGACATTCTTAAATGTTTTTAAAGCGTTCTGCAAAGCGACATTGAAGAAGGTAAGGGTTAAAAATTATAATCACAAAATTAAAGGTTTTAATTTTTTTTTGGTGTATTTAACAGCCTGTAATTCGGCAGCAAATGACCGTACTACAATAAAAGGTTTTAAAAGTCTCTAGCGTTACTTTTTTATGCATAATGTTTATTTCCGTGATGTAATTGAAAAGTTATTGATAAAAATATTATATTACAAAAAAAAAATGAGCACTTGTGCCATTTTTAGGAGAAGTAAAATTTTGGAAATTGTTTTTTTGTCGATGGTTTTCTAAGGATCCCTCTGTTTTCATAATTGAATCCAAAAAGTAGATACTTGAAGCTACAATTTACTTTTTTTAGCTGTACAACAACTTGCTGCCGAATTATAGCCTGTTGAAAATCATCCACCTTTTTATTAATAATTATAAATTTTTGTAACTAATGTATATAGGATGTTATTGATTATCAATATACCTAGAATTGAATATAAAAGTAGTTTTATAACTTTGATGGGGGAAGTGAAATTTCATCAATTAATAAGTTTCATTATTTAGAAATCGTCTGACATTATAATCAATTTCATGAAGGTAATTTACTAAACTATTTTAAAATACAATAAAACATATTAGTGCTTCGATTTTCTCTTGTAAACAATCAAACTGTAGGATTTTTGGTAACTTTAGTAAGACAAGAAGGGCACAGACAATGTAAAGCAGTGTTTCCCAACCTTTTTAGCCCATGTCCCATTTAACATTTCTATAAATAGTATGCACCCCATACATCATTTTTAACCTTTAAATATTGTTTTGTCCCCTTAAAAAGTATAAATGATAAGTTTTGGGAAGAAATCACTATGAACTTGTTATTAAAACGTCGTAAGTAAAATTTCAAAACATATAATGAAAAACTAACTTGGCTTGACGAGTCTAATTACCCAGTTGATATTTTGGTAACGTCAAACGAAATCATACTAAATAATTATTTACACCATTATTTTAAGAACTTGCCTTTTTTGTTAAATATGTCACCGATATCTAGCACTGCATTTAAATAACCCAAAGCGAAAGTCGTGTCGTGTCCATTTTTAAATTGCCCCCTTTAACTATCAAATTGCCTACTGATGTAAAGCATTGCCATTTAACATTTAATCGACAAATTAAGAAGAAAATGTTGCGTTCATAATTCAATACAAATATTATAAAACACTAGTCACAAACATTAAAAATATAAAAGAAAATCATCTTCTTTTGTAATTATTAACAAGCAGCAAATGGCCATAAAAAAAAATGTTAAAAAATTTAAAGCTCTAGAATTTTTATCGAATAAAAATCTTTGTGTTGGTTTTATAGCAATGGTGTAAAGAAAATTATCTCAATCATAAGAATTTGATGTACGCTAGTGAAATTCGTCAACAGTTGCTGACGATTTGCCAAAGATTAAACTTGACAGTTTCCAGCTGCGGTTCAGCAACTGATCAGGTATAATTAAATTTATTTATTTTATTACTAATTCCTTTCAATATAGGTGATAATGGTAAACCCGATTGTTGGCATAGCGCGACGTGGCGACGCAAAACACGAACACACAAAACCCTATTGGTAGAAACTTAAGATTCAAATTGTTTTGTGGGCCACTCGTTCTGCTAGTGTTACGCGACACGCGCCAACTACCTTACGCCCTTTGATAAATGCCGCCAAAGACATTGCGCCTGCACCTAGTTGAATTTAATATTTTTTTTGTATCATAGGAGGGAAACGAACAGGCGGATCACCTGATGTTAAACGATCACCGCCTTCTATAGACACTAGCAACACCAGAGGAGTCGCAAGTACGTTGCCAGTCCGTGTTTTGGGATAAGAGGGAAATGGGCGATGGGGATAGGAGAGGGAAGGGGAAGTGAAGAGGGGAGGGGTGAGGATGGGAAATGGGCCTCCGGCGCTCTCACTGACCGAACGAAACGCAACAATGCAAGCAGTGTTACTTCACGTCGGTTTTCTGTGAGAGGGTGGTACTACCCCGAGCGAGCCGACCCATTCATGCTAAAACTAATAATAGCTTCAGCGTGGCTCTACCACCTTAAATGTATATTTATGTAATAAAATAAATAGTCATTATTTTATAAAACACTTTTGTAATGCTCTATCTTTTCATTATGCCATAGCTGATTCCTGTCGTAATCTGTTCTTTTAGGCATATTTTGACGTTTTACATCTGCCAGGCGTCCCGTGACGGCTCTAATTTTTTTTTCTAGTTACTCAAGTGCCTTCTATGTGGATTGTTTACGAACTGTGCGTGGTTGCGAGGGGACGCGAGTACTGGGGGCGCGGGTCGTTATGTGACCGTTAGTGGTACCGCGACAAGTCTCCACCCAGCTGGGACCCTACACCTCATAAGACCTCAACCCCCCGCTGTTCTATATACGGAACTCCTCCATACACGTCGCTCGTACATGGTCACCGTATCGGTCATACAGCCCCAATGGCTGCTACAAGTCGCTCCCGATTATTCTAGAAGGTGTCGTGCTAATCGGTGATGCTGATCTTAACACTTCTAGAAGATACCATCATTGGTATCATGATATTGCGTTATGTTGTAAAATATATAATACTTTGTTTTTTTTTTAATCTATGGCGATTTTACAATATGATATTTAAGAGTGTTTTTGACTATGTAGAAACTACTTAAAATGTCTTAACACTGAGTTATTGTATATAAATTGTATATACGTAGTTATGAATGCATAATAGTGTTTGTATATTTGTATAACAAATTTGTATAAATGAAAATCTTCGGTGTTATTCCAAAAAACTTAAATATGTATTAAATACTAGATTTAAAAACGTTTCGAACTAAATGGTACCGCGCTCGCCCGAAGTAAGTTCGAAAGATGGCGAACATTCATGCATGCATGCATGCATTTAAAACGTAACATTTTTAAAGCAAGCATTCAATACGTATTTAACTTTTTTTTTAATAACCCGCTTATGTTTTAAGAGAATTAAAACATTATTCTTTATGATTATATTAAACATATTACAGGCTATTGTAAAATAGCTTCTATGCGTATCTAATATTAAGGCATTGTATTATACAATGCTTCTAATGCATTCTTTTATTTACAATACTATCTATTATTATTACGAAAAAGGTATTCTAACTCTACAGAAAGGTAAGATTTTTACATAGTGGATTTTACAATTTACGTGCCACATAAAAGAATTGGAAGCATTGTTTATTGTTAAACTATTTATAAGACTAATAAGAACACCTAATTATGGAATAAGATTTTTTATCTTCCTTCATTTAATAAAATTCAACGAAAGTTCTTTGATTTTCTTTTCTTGGATTTTTTTTACGAACTTAAGCAAAGAAACACAATATGTGGTTTTTATTTTGTGCTTCGCTATTTGTAATTACGATTTAATATTGAATTGAGTGCATTATCATTTTTGATTTAAAAAAAAGGAGTTCTGTAAGTGAGCTACCTACTTGTCTTGAGAATAACCTGTACTAAGGTACAAAATTCGGTTATCTGCCCAACATATTTATTTTATTCCTGACAATCAGCATTTTAAGCAATATACAGTTCCACCTCTTATACTAGATTGTTTTATGCATTTACCATTAAGTTATTTTTAAAATGTTTGTAAGATAAAATATCTCGAAATTTCTAAAATGATGTTTTTTTTTTCTCGAACTGGTTACACTATTGACCTAGCAAGGTCTTAACAGCTTCACCGGACTAACCACGATGAAGGTCTATGCCTACATGTATTGCATTCTTGCAGAGTTAAAGCTACTCTGGTTTTTATGGCAATGAAATGACGAGTACTAAATTTTATTTCGATTATGCTTCTGTATTAGTTTTGATCATCAAAGTTAATGTAAATAATAGTTATTAAAACGAGTAAACAAGTAGTCCGGTGAAGATGTTAAGACCCTGCTAGGTCAATAGCGTAATCAGTTCGAAAAAAAAAACGTGTAGTCAATAAGTGCGTCTAATAATCGACTAAGAACATTAATTTGCAGGTATTAATAATGCGTTAGTAACAAATTCTGTAATTAAATTGTTTTTTTCATTATAGATTATAATTTTAATCCCATGTAGATATTGTTTTAAATATGAGTGTAAAATATAAGTTGTACAAAGTAGAATAAGTTGTGTAATTTTTAAAAGATTATCATGGATATGTAGTATTCTGTTTTTTCTGTTTTTCAAAAATACTATCTGAATTTATTATGTTTGTATGTACGTAGGTCAATGACGAAGCCTTGTTTTATATCATAGGAGGCGAACAAACAGGTGGGTCACCTGATGTTAAGTGATCATCACTGTCCATAGACACAAGCAACACCAGAAAAGTTGCAAGTGTGTTGCCAGCCTGTGTTAGTGGGGAAGGGGGGAGTGGGGAAGGAGAGGGAGGGAGGTGGGCCTCCGACGCTCTCCCTGACCGAACGAAACGCAACAATGTAAGCACTGTTACTTCACGTCGGTGTTTCTGTGTGTCGGGTGATACTACCCCAGACGAGCCGACCCATTCATGCTGAAACCAGTTATAGCATCATCGTGACTCTACCACCTACATTTGCGTGTGTTGCCTAAAGTCGCAATTTAGTTTCAGTGTAACTACATATCCAATAAATATTCTATAAGGGTTTTATTTCACAACCCACAAAAGGAATTGGCAGAATGGGACTTGCGAAATTAACGATTTGATTCGTCTGCTATTACGCAGTTAACTACTTTTTTTATTATAAAATGTATACCGCTATGACCTCTATTATTAAATATCTCTTTTATTTGCAGATTAAGTGGATATAAAAATTAACTATTATATTCTTGTACATTTCTTAAACTTAATAGTTTTATATATAGTAATGGTTTCACGTATAGTGTTACATACATTTATCAGAAAATAAAACCCCTATATTGTATTAATAATTTTCGATATACTTAAGGTAAGTTACCGAAAAAATGAGTAGAAAATATCACCATTACATATCTTCAATAAAGCATTTAATATATGTTAGCGAATTGCTTAAGGATCCGACTGGCTTATAGAAGCCTACTATCGTATTCACGTGCTAAGGAATCGTGAAAACAATCGTCTATTTCGTTATATTCTATCTTGTTGTTATTACCTGGTATTATTAAATGCTGTAACATGTTCGATTATCTCACTGATAGGACATTCCGCTTCAGAGTGGATGGTGAACTATCGCTGCTCCACCCGATATGCGCAGGTGTGCCACAGGGCACCATACTCGCGCCCACGCTCTTCAATCTGTTCATCAGTGACCTACCTTGGTCTCAGTGGGTCGAAGTAGGTTGTTACGCTGACGATACCGTTATTTACACTTCCGGCTGGCGGTCGGACTTTCTTAGGAAGCGCATCGAAAAAGCCGTTTATACTCTCGGTGAATGGTTTCGTCGATGGCGCATAGAAGTTAATCCCGATAAGAGTGCCGCAATACTCTTCGATCCCACGAAACGCTCTAATAAATTTGAGCCCATCAGGCTATACGGAATCGATATCCCTTGGGTCGAAGAGGTCAAATATCTCGGTGTTACATTAGATAAACATTTAAAGTTCAATTCATATATAGACAGAGTGCGAAACAAAGCCGCTATGGTCTTGGGTCGCCTCCATCCGTTGCTTTGTCGTAAGAGTAAGATGTCCCTCAGACACAAGCTCACTTTGTATAAGACGTGTATGCGTCCCGTGACGACATATAGCTGTCCCGTTTTTGCGCATATGTCCAAATATAACTTTAATAAGCTGCAGGTTCTCCAAAACCGTGTTTTACGTAAAGTGACCGGTGCCCCGTGGTACATTCGGAGAGTCGATCTCCATAGAGACCTAGAGATCCCTTCTATCTGGGCGTACGTAAAATCACTTACGATTAGCTATTTTGAAAAAGCCACGAATCATCCCAGTCCGTTAGTGGTATCCGCCGCAAACTATGAACCCGTACCTAACGCTGCGCGTTATAAAAGACGTCCGCGAAACATTTTTACCGACCCTCCTGATCCAATCGCGTCAGCGAACGATCAGTACCAGCCTGTCCCTCGAAACAGAGCGTGTTCACGCCCACGCCCGCGTAACCACAGATCACGCCGCCGTGGTCTGGGGGTTAATTTCGCTCCTGCACACCCGATTAGGCCTCCCACGGCAGCGGCTCAAGGCTAGGTTCGATCCCTCGGTAGGGAGCCCTTGAGTGCGTTGCTTGCGCGATACGGTGACACACAAATATACATCACCGCTACAACACTACACGATCACCCCCACACACGTGCACGCCTACACGCTTACACATGAAAGTGGAAGAGTTTACTTTTTTCCCTTATCGAACTGAAAAACTCTCAATTTTCCGATGAAGAGTTGTTGAGGCGTGTATGCTTGGTACACATATACGGTTCAACAACTCATACATATATGAATAGTTAGCTAGGCTAGCTAAGATAGGTCGCGATTTTGCATGCAACAGGCAACAGCCAAGCCGAGGTTTGCCGTGCACCCTTGAGCTGGTTGCCATAATAAAATCGGCTGAGTGCCTTAAGCGCTCGCCTTAGTAGTCCGGTGAAGCTGTTAATACCTTGATGGGTCAATAGCGTAGTCATTACGAGAAAAAAAAAAGCTGTAACATGTTTTTATATTGAAAACAACCTTCAATAAAAGGTGTTTCATAGAGGTGTCTTATTTTTTTTAATTACGACGTTTAACATTATTCATTATAATCACCTAAGATACAGATTGAGAAACGTATTTTTTTTAATGCGGGTAAACTACATATGCGTATGCCCTCTTTATTAAAATTCTGCAATATACACTCTGCCGTTGCGAATATTGCGGACCTTTCTTACGGTACATCCTTTATCTCTAATCGCCGAATTAATGCAATGTGAATTTCCTCTTCGGGCGCATGTCCACCTAGTTTATTTGTAAAATAGTTTTGTCATCGGTGATACTAAAAGAGGTGTGTTCCCTTCTTTATTCTTCTATACTTATACGAGATTCTATTCCACTAACGAGGGCATGGAAGAAATACATTTACCACGTTTGCCTGCTCTTGCTTCACTTTTTTTTTTTTTTTTTAACTTTATTTTTGGCAATCAATCTTTCCGATTATTACTGCCATTCTCACGTAGTCAATAATATCACAAACTTCGTGTGATCATTCCAATATTAAGCATCGTGTGAAACCATATTCTAACAAGATGGTGGATCCCTTGCTAGAACCTTCCAGGAAGTTTTTGTGGCATCTCAGAATTTCATGCTCCGTGTTATTATTTTCCATTCACTTCACTTATGCATAATAAACTAACTATATTACGTAAAACACCATCAAATTTACACAATATATAGTCAAATAACACAAGATTATGAATAAAATATAAAATCCACTACATGACAGACTAAAATCCCGCCAAAAACTCTTGCTTCACTTGTATAGTCCACGCTGCAAAACATTCGTCGTATTGGAAAATAAGCCGCCCGTTATTAACTGCCAGTGAAAAGTAGGTCGACGTTGCCAAGGTTGCATACCATGAGCATGTTATTTGACAAGACAATTTATAATTTTTATCTTTATTTAGTTTTTTTTTACTTGGGGAATCCTTGCGTTAATTCCTACTTCTCACCGGACAGCAAAGGTCGAGAATGCCCACGATGTCTTTTTATGCCCTTTTTACTGGAAGCGGGAATTGTACGGGTATTTAATTGACCAGGCCGGTTATCCGGGGGGTTGAAAGGTTGGACTTACTTTGATTCGTGTAAAATGCATTGAACACAAGTGCGTTTTAACTTCGGGAGTCTGTGTATTGCTGGCCCATCGTGCGACGCGATGGCCGGAGGTCATGATCCATTCGACCCCGTCATTCGATTTGTTGACCATACGAGGAGAACTAGGTCGTTTGTTTCTTCTCTATCTCCATCACCTCTCCTGCAAGGATTACACATTACCGCTGTAATTTTCAGTCCTCGACTTGACGATGGTTGGGATCTGTAATAGGACAGGCCTTATCGATGCGAAAAGATCACATGGCTCAGCGAATCCCATGCAGGAAATACAGCAATGGCGGTAAATCGAGCTTTTATACTGTTCCGCCTTTTGGCTGTTTTTTGTATACCTGTTTTTTTAATTTTATTTTTATTCTTTTTAATTTATTCATGATCAGAAAGAAAATACATAGATTTATATAGTAGGACTCTCTTCAGGAAACCACTATAGGTTTAATCGAGGAGAGGTATTTTCGTCAACACGCCGACAAGATATTTAAGTTTTTGGACATACTTCGTTAATGAAGTACCTTCTTAAAATACGTTTCGCTTGTTTAACATTACTTTCTTGTAATTTTATTATATAATCGGATGGTAATGCGTTTAAGATTGAAGGAAGGAAATAGAAACTTACAGATAATAATGAAAAATCTGAGCTAAGTACATCTTCCTATATGTGAAAAATGCTAATGAAGTAATGTGATACCCATGCCAACTATGTTTGTGCTGACGTTCTATTTACAATGTAACCATAAATTATACCGAAAGCCTTTATATGGACACGACTTAGTTTACGGTCAAATTCGCCACAATTATAACACCTTAACTTTTTATGTCCTTGCTTATTACTAAGTTGCGAATAACTTATTTGACGACTTCGTTTAGTTTATATTTTACGCGATGTCTTAGTAGTTTTATATATAGTACTATATATATTGTTATATATATAGTAATTATATATTTTTATGTCTACTTCACAGCTGAATATTCATAGCTCTGTATGCATTCAAGTATCAATGTTTTATGTATTGTCTGTTTCCCTTAATTAGAGTATAGGTGCGTACTAAGATTCTTGCATAAATTGTTTTTATCAGTCTCTTATGCACACATAGGGCGCGTTCCAGTAGAAGCTCACAACGCTCGCAACACCTTCGCCGTTCTACTAGACAACCACGAGCGTTGCGGTCGTGGTGAAAACGTCATTGGTGACGTCATAACATACGCTCACGCGAAGCTCACGGCGCCCCATGTCTGGAGGTGGGTCGATGTGAGCGTTGACAAAATTGGCGGGATTCTCAATAAAGATGGCGACCGTGAAAATGTCATTACTTGGTACAGTAAAGAATATTTATATTAAATAATATATTGTATTGAAATACGTAAATGAAATATGTTAATAAAGTTTTGATAATTTTACTTCTTTTGAAAAATGTTGTGAATTCTTATATTCAATGTAGAAATTAATTTATAATCATTTCATGGTAATTTAATATTTTTCATTTAACCAATAAGGTCATTTTTATATTTTTATGATAATTAGAATAAAAAAATTGAATTATACGTTGTTTCTTTAATATACTTAAATATATTTAATAATTATATGAATTTACTGTTAAGACTTACAAAGTGTAAGTTAACCTCTCAAAGCTTTGTTTAATTTTTTCTAGATCGCCATTTTTATTATTTATCTGAATGCTCAAAACGCCCACAGATGCGTTCCACTAGCGCTTACGATCGTAACGCTCGAGAGCTAGTGGAACGAGAAAACTCGCGGTCGTGAGCGTGAGCTTTGTGAACTTCTACTGGAACGCAGTCATAGTAATACTGTATGTCTTGTCATTACTACTGAATCGTTGCTCTGTCTTTCCATTAATATTACATGTTTCGGAACATACAGAGTCTTAGATTTCAATATCCCGGTATAATATAATAAGAATTAGCAACACTAGTATTAATTAAATTGTTGATATTATATTTCAACGTATCTCGTTTCCGTGATCGTTCATTCATCATCGTACAATCAAGTCTCAGTACCGCATATTTACTACTCCACGTGTGGAGATATTGATTATATTGTTGTGTTATTTTCGAAGTTTGATAGCGTTCGTGCATTCTAATTTTAAGTTGTCACGAAAGACAAATTCTTCATATTATTATCATTGGGGGAGATGATATTATTCGTGTCTTCAAGAGTGTACCTCTCATTCCCCTGCACGTGTACTCTGGGTGGTGCTAAACAATAACAACTTTTTGGCCGCTGCACTGTTCCACATGAATTCAACCTAGCAACAAAATCAATCAATTGATGTTAATGAAATATTATCCATATTTTTATCATGTTTAACCATACGATTAAATAAAAGTGTTATTATCATTCTAATAATTTTAAACAAAGTAATAATCTTAATAGCATGTATGCTAAATATATTTTCATCCATGCATCTATAATGTTATAAACAAGTAAAATTGTATGCTGGAAGAAGATATATCCTGAATTAATAATATCATTTTATAGATCTTCCACTATCAGGAAGCGACATTATCACCGAGTTAACGTACGTTATGTTCTATTGTTAGTTTTTTCACATTGTAATTATTGCGTATGAAGTTAGTTGTTAATATAATATACAACACACTTGTATAAATATAATTAAAAATAATTCTGGTGCTAATCCACTGTTGTAACTGTAATTATGAATGTATGTAATATTGAGCGAAACAATTTAGATATGTACTAGTAATGGAACAATAAATTCTAACTTACCTAACCATTTCTTTTTTTTTCTTAATCTTATGTTATATGGTTATGGAGGATATTCTGTTTTTGTTTTCATCTTCCAAGTGTGTGTTGATTTTGAACTAAGTATAGTTTGTGAAAAAAATGTATTAGTACACATAATAAAAGAAGTGGAATAAATTCACTATTACAGAGAAAGCGATATATACAGAGTAGTATTCTAGATAGTATTTACAATTTACATTACTCTATGATTATACACCATTGCTGCTCCAAACGAGATGTTGAAAACTCTAGAACGCAATCAAAATATGATTTATGACCCCGAAAACCTTTGAAGGAACGGGAAGTTTCAAGCCGTGCTATTTTTAATTTTTGGTTATTTGTTTATGAAAGTAGAGATGATATTGTTTCAATGTGAGCGTGTTCCGCGCATCGATGAATGACCTTATCTATGCGATGTTTGTAGAGGTTTCTAGATTATTTCACGTATTTCTGTAAAACTAGGATATATTTTATTCTCTACATTTAGTAACAGGAATTAGAATTAGACGCCCAAAGAACGTTATATAATTACAGTCATGTTCATAACAAAATCTTCCCATATGATGATTGTACCTGATTTTTCTTAATACTAAATGATAATTACCCCTGTCTCACAAAGGTTTTGGTGAAAAAAAAAAAGGTTTTGTTCACCGCAAGAAATAAAGTAAGCTAACAACAACCTTAATTATAATGTTTTATGCTAATAATGATAAACTTACAAATTTTAAAAACGTGTATTTTTCAAAAAATATATATAAACTAGGTAATTAAATTAGGCACTGAAAACTTTCTTATTTCATGTTTAAATTAAAATTAAAATCACGTCTAGGGTATTTAACCGCCAACGTATTTTTCAAATGAAAACTTGTTTGGGCGCGTTGTGCGGATTTTTTTTGGCAGAAGATAAATTTATAGTTTCGCATCATGACACGCTGGTAGGCATGACCGAGTGTATTGCGATTATGCGGCTTACGTCAGACTAGCGATACGTATTATAAGTCTGTGTACATTTAATATTGATATTTTGTACTGCGATTGTGCAGCTCATCATAAGTTTCATGAATTAATAAAGAAATAAACTATAAAAAGTACATAATCAGTGCCAGAGAGAGAGAGAGAGAGATACTAATAACAATAATTTCTATTTACAAACTATGAAATTTTAATAATTCACACTATAATGAATTTAAAAACGCAAAAAGAGCACAGTTTCAATTCCAAACTTACTCAAATTGTTTTGACTTTTCACGTCTGTCCTTATAACCGCTATGACTTCTTTTGTATGGTTGACTTTAACTTATCACATATGTATAAAATTACTAGTACCATAAATCACATTTCCATTACATTTGATTAGTTATACGTTTATGTGACCCCAAAATAATTCGTGTTTCTGGCTAATGGAACTTTGAAATAAATGACCGTATCAATAACGTCTGCTTTTTATGTTTTTCGTGCTAATTGTCTAACTTTCTTTATAAATAGCAGCTGGCTCTTGACACGCCATCAATTAACAGAAAGTTTAGAATAAATTCGTAGTACATGCCATTCATTTATACCAAAAAAATAGGAACATATATTTTATTATAAATTACTTCTTAAAGATTCCTTGTATATATATAGTTCGTGAATATTCCCAATCTTATTTTGTTTCCATCTGTCCATGAAGACCTGTAGTCAAGACTCTTCTTGGGAAGAAGCTAGGGTAAAATATGAAAGAAATTGTGAAATTACTATCACATATATTTTTTTCAAATTAGTGAAGTTTATGTATTATTCATGTCTATATGCAATCTAATAGGCAACGATGATTTTATTTTTCTTACTAGCTGTGCCCATGACTCCATCCGCGTGGAATCATCTATTGTACAAGAACAGTGACTAATCAAATCATCTGAATATAATAAGTCAATTTACTTATCTAACTTTTGAAGTCGCTACGTCATTAAAATTACAATAACTTTTGATAGACTGAACCGATTTTAATAAAAGCAAGACTAAATGTTACTCGAGAATGTACTTTATGATCTTTGTGAGGCCTTATCGTTAACGCAGTACTTCAGTATTGATGCGTATTCAAACAAACAGACAAATAAACACACAAACAGATAGACAGTCACTTCTAAAAATGATTGAATTGTATTTTATTTAACTTATTTCATGACACTTGCATAATTTTTTTTCATAAAAATCTAAAAACTACAGACACTTTACGGTTCACTATTAGGGGGAAAACACTGATCGGTCGGCCAGGGAGACGAGTAGAAACGGTTATTCCGCTGGCCGCCCGCGATATAGTACAGGGGCCCAATCGTGATTAACCACCATGAGAGGCTGCCCCACCATGCCGCGCATAATCTCGGGTAGGATTGTCGTGCCGGTTGGTGACCGGATTTTGGGGTCCCGGCGACCTATCCCGGAGGGTACGGGGGCCCTTCCGTCCGGCTGATCAGTTCGATCCCTCTTTAACATTTTCAAGTCTCTCTCTTTTTTTTCCTCCTAATTTACATTTACCGACAGTCGCCGATATTTGTGGACTGTACTGTACTTTCCATCAGGTACTGTGCAGTTATTTTGTCAAACCAGTTAAAAAAAAAGACACGTTAGATTTACATTCTTATTATATGTATATATACGATAATTTTAAAGAAAAGTGAGTCGTCAGTGACTTGTTTATAAATCGAAATGTAACAAACGTTTATGTATAAACAAGAATTATTAGGTACTTTTTATTTCGAAGTAAAACGTGTGTAAAAGTTTTGGGAGCGTGAATACGGTTGAATAAAGATACTTCCACACCACAGACCTCTTGCAAGGGTTTAGGGTCTCGAGGGATAGCTTCGGACCTTTGTACACATCTAACATATTATGTACGTGAAATACATCGGGAAGTACATATGAGAATAATGATTCCTAGTAAAAGCTCTTATATTTTGCTGTCGAAAAGATTTACGAAATGGATTCTAAAAACAGTTCAATTATTTAGCACAAATCTAGTCTACGTCATGTGTTTATGCAAATTAATTACTTTTTGAGCTGTATTAAGCCGTCAAGAATTACATATGGATTTTTTGATCCGCCATTTGGGAAATAATTGCAGTGTTCATACATATTAACAAATGTTCTTTGCATTGTTTATTTTTATTATACACTATCAATTGAGTCGAATATGTGTAAAAAAGAGACGAATACGAGTTCTACAGTAAAATAAAAATGTCTTTAGCCATTCTAACTTTTAAACGACCCACCCTTTTGGCCCCTGTGGCTTTGATAAGACACGTTTTCAAAATATTGTTTTAATTTAGGTAATATTCTAAGTATATGGACTAACAAAAAAAAATCAGTTATGTATATATTAGTAATTATAACAAAGTATATCAATAAATTTCAGGATTGCTGAAACTTGTGGGAAGTTCATTTCTTTTTTGTTCATTAATTAGGGGCTCGTATTTCTACAACAAAAAACCCCAGTGCTGACAATGGTGTGTAGTAATTCGAAGGCTTGGGCTGGTAACATGTACTTACCTTCAATCCTTGGGAGTAGCAATTTATAATTACTCGCCATTTAATTATTGTCATACTGAAATTTCGTAAAAATGTATTTATATAAAGATAAAAATCGCAACAATTTACTTAAAAGCTCTGAATTGAAAGTCTCTGGGCTTTATAAAAAAAGAGTAAAGGCTTATGGCTGAGTCGAATACCTTGTAACTTCAAGATTTTTCTCGGAGGTCTTCAACAGCTTGCACAAATGATGAATATCCCAGTGGAAAAAGGTTGGCAGGAAAATAGACTCTCACAATAGGCATATTTAGACGTGAGTTTAGAAAACAGATCCAGTGAAGATTCTCTAACTACAAAGTAAGTACAATATGTTAATGTAAGTTGTACACTTTTTTTTGTTTCAGTTGGTATTACGCATTTGTAAATAATTCTCCAACTAATATCATAAATCTTACATATTACCACCATTTACATCCTTATGCATTATTACATATACATACCACGTAAAAAAGGGTGCATAGTGTATCAAAACATTATGTTTTGTAACAGAATAGTCTTTGTATATATGTCTAGATATTCTGTGATTATTACTTTTAATGAGAAACTAGTGGGCTTCAGTTCATCACAGCTATTGCGTTAAAATTATGATGCGCTATTCTCTCGTAATTGCTTACTTAATACAATGATTTTTTAAATTAAGTTGCAAATGAATGCCAATTCTATATTCAGTTACATATTAGTAGTATTATAGAGTAGTGGTAGAGCCACGCTGAAGCTATTATTGGTTTCAGCTTGAATGGGTCGGCTCGTCCCTCTCACAGAAAACCGACGTGAAGTAACAGTGCTTACATTGTTGCGTTTCGTTCGGTCAGCGAGAGCGCCGGAGACCCATCTCCCCTCCCTTCCCTTCTCCTCTTCCTTCCCCTCCCCCTTTCTCTCTATTCCCACAAACACAGGCTGGCAACGCACTTGCGACTCCTCTAGGGTTGCTAGTATCTATGGACGGTGGTGATCGCTTAACAACAGGTAACCCGCATGTTCGTTTGCCTCCTAAATGGCATTAAAAAAAAAAAGTCTATATTTGGTTATATACTTACCAAACTTATGACATCAATACGAAATTATAAGACATTAGATATATGTTTATAATACATAATTAAAGTATAACATTTCTATAATATAAATGTTCCACTTGGTTTTTAAATAACGCTGTATCTACAATAAATAAAACTCAAATATATAACTGCAGCCTTTTCGTGTATACATATTCATTCCTTTTATATTTATTGAGTTTTTGTTTTGTACAGAAATACTGAATCAAATAAAGGAAATACGTAAAGTAAATAAGTACTTTCTGTAAGGCATTTTTCAAACCTTACGTCACGTGATGCGTCTTCACTCCACTCACCATGTCTCTCCGAATAGTATAGAAATTCGTTTACAAGCTAAAAGCTTTCCATTTACTGGATATAACGCGGTAGATGTAAGGATATGAGTGCGCTGGGTTGTCCTACTTTGCAATCATTTTTATGATCTTGTACGTACTTTATACAATTTAAAAATGACGTAGCTACACTATTATCAGAAAGGAAACGATTTGAATTATTCTGTATTACAAAAACATATATACTTTCTGTTTATGAGACTAATCAATTCATTGTGATACATCAATGTTTATTGTTGAAATAGATATAATTCCTAAGTAAGAAAAGTTATACCTATTAAACTGAATTATTCCTAGGCTTTTATTACCAAGAACGATGTCTCAGTTTACGTATAATCTGTGATTTGTTTTTGTTTCTGGCCCACGGGTATGGAAAGATCTTGTATAATAAATTTACTGAAGTGTCTATTTACCTATTCAGAATATAATTTAGGCGATCAAGCGTGAAATGAATTTCTCAAGTACAATATAAAATAACAATATGTACTTAATTTATCTAATACCTTTAATCTATGTAATACCTTTAAACGAGCAATTCTTGTATATTTTTATATTTGTATATATTCAGGATCTCGGAAATGGCGTCATCTATTTCCGTGAAATTTAGTATGCAGGTAGCTTCGGGGACGATAAATCGATCTAGCTAGATTTTATTCATAGAAAACTTTTTTAACTGAATTTTCAGGCAATGAAAAAATATAGCTAGAATATAAAGGTAAATTTCGCCGGCGCTATGAAAACAAAAATAGCTCAGATGGCAATTGGTTGCTTTGAAAATCCGTGTAATCCCAGTTCGAATCCGAGTGACAGCAGAAGAGATATATTATTTATATTTTTTTTTTTGTAAAAAAAATGTTAATCTTATAAGGCAAACCTAACAGTTTATTTTAATTAAAAATTGTTTTTTAAAGAAACCGATCTATGCTTGGTCGCCCAGGTACTATAAAATTAACAATATAATAGTTTTATTTATTATATACGTAATTATGACTACGGTCTAGGCTAGATTTATTTTGTTCAAATTTCGCATAAATGTAGATTATATTGTGGTATTAATTTAGCAATAGAAAAAAAGGAAGCGGGCGAACAACATTTATTATGCATTTATGTATCTGATTTAACGTTCATCTTAAGTTTTAAAAGTGGAAACGTTTTATTATAAAACGGAAATTCAATTGAAGTAAAGGCATCAGAAAAGAAGGTGTAATATTCTAACATGAATGTTCTTTAAGTTTAAAAATTCTTGTAAGTTCTCAGAGTATACGAAAGAGTATAATTTTATATAACAATATGTAGGCGAGACTGTGAAGACATTTGTGGAGTCGCTAGGTATGGGGATTGTTGGGCAACGTTTAGAGCGAGGAGACAATCTCGACGATGGCTCATTCAATGTTGCAACGAGCGAAATAGAGAATTGAATTGGAAGCAAATGTGCCTTACTATAGAGTCGTCGAATATAAAATGAACAGATTTAGAAGAAGTTCCAGAATCCTATGTTGATAAAACGGAGCGCCTTATCTCGACTGATATATACAAATATTATACATCGCGTATCAATTACTTTATAACATTTATTCATATAAATCCTACAGAACTAAAGCTTTCAAAATGTAAGTGGCTAATCTCTCATTCCCATCCACTTCACTCCTACACAATAACTAAACTATATTATGTAAAACGCAACCAATATTACAAAATATAGAGCCAAGTAACACAAAGTTATGAATAACATGTAAAAATCCTCTGCATGACATTCCAAGATCCCACCAAAAAAGTTCTGGGTTATTTGTTTTTCGGATTCTATTCACCCTTTACCATGTTTAAAAAAAAAATTAAAAGTGAATTTAATACACAGCGAAGAAGATTATCAATGAGTATAATTAAAATTATTGAGAAATATTCGTTTGAAGTTATTACTGAATTTGTAGGTATACCTTTAATAATATTTGACGTTACTTGTCTATAGTCATTGGTATTTAGATATATTACCATTTTCGTAAGTTTGTAAAATAGTATGTTTAAATATTTGAGTTTCCTTTACATGTATGAAAAAATATCAGTAAGTATTATAAGTTTTGATTAGTTGTTGATTTGTAAAAGCGATAATAGTGGAGTTAAATTGAATATAAAATTACGTACACATTTAGGTGCAACGATAGGATAGTGACGATTTAAGTAATGGGTTGTACAAGAGAAGGAAGCTCCTGTGGGCCGCTTCATTTCCGAGCGTGCGTCCGCGGTACGGTCCCTATTTCCTGTTAGACGACCGTTTATGACTGCGGTATAAGATGCTCTTTTCGACCTTTAAAAACTTCAATATGTTTAACTACATACTTATTATATTTAATGTTACTTAATATTTATTATGCACGACGATTCTAAAATCTGTGATAATTTTAATTTACCAGGTGTTAGGTTAGTCGGTTATAGTATTCTAAGAGATGAGAGTTAATGGTCCCATTTAGCAGATAAAATAATAATATCAAAACAAATACCCCTAAATAACAAAGAGAACCTAAGTTAAAGTTTGTTCTAATACTATCAAAAGTATAAATATAAACGTAATAAACCTCAGTGCTGAAAGCTGTAAAGGGCGACCCGGAGTTCGATTATTTATAGACTTACAATTTATTTTAAAAAGAATTAATTAGACAACTAGCAATAAAGCTATTCAATTTTGTTGAAAATCTATATTTTCGTATGTATTGTATATTCTGTAGTAAATCTTTCTTTAAAATGAATAAAAATTAATTAATTACAAAAATTATTACGTATAAGGAATGTAGGTGTCCAACTATAGTTTCGAGTTTATGTCGTTAAATAAGTGTATTAATATGTAAAAATTGTATGTTATAATTAAATATGTTTTACAAACGAAACATCTTTTTCAGTTGAGTTCTTACAATTCTTTCAAAGTAATTTAGTGAAACAATAAAAAGACGTAAAGATACATCGACAAATTATTTTATTGACAACTAGCTGTTACCCGCGGCTTCGCACGCGTTTTTTAAATATATAGATGTGTAAATTATAGAAATACTCTCCCAAAAATATTTGTAAGTACGACACGCACATCATATACTTTTTTTTTTCGTGGGGAAATCCCTTATGGATACCCCCCCTCCCGGGGGAGAGGGCGGGCTATGTCCGACTCGCACGGACCAAAACCCCACGGGTACTCGGGTACTCGTGACAGGCGGTGGTCGGCTCCCTGCGAGCGATCCGGTGCAGGTACTACCCGAAACAGCCGTGTTCGGTCAGTACCTGCACCAGTCGGAACGTCAGGGAGCCCCACTTCCTCCCGATCCAGTTCTTCAGGACCGGGTGGACGGCGTCGATGGTATGCGTCCCAAAGCGCGCGTCCGCCAGGTCCTGGATCCACCTCTCAACGGCGTCCTCTCTCAGACGCCGTCTCCTCTCCTCAATTTCCCTGGGAGCCGGAGGCTCCCCACTACGTTTCCTCGCCACCGTGAATTGGTATACGGCGGTGAGAACTCCAGCTTCCAGCTCCCAGGGAAGGGACCCGGCGAACGTGAAGGCCGCCGCCGAGGACACCGACCGGTACGCCCGGATTGCCCTCAGTGCCACTGTACGCTGCGCACTGCGCAGCGCGCGCACTTTGGTGGCACCGAGGGTGTCTGCCCAGACCGGTGCCCCGTAGATAGCCATCGCCCACACGACTTCCATGTAGAGTCGTCGGCACCCGGCACCCGGCCCCCCTATACTGAGGAGCAACCGGCCGAGTGCCGACGCCGCCCCAGCGATTCGTGCTTCGAGCTCCTTAAAATGGGGCTCGAACCGCCAGTGCTCGTCCAAGGTGAAGCCCAGATACTTCATGTGGGCCCCACCCTGATGCGGGCGCCCTCAATCATTATATGGGCCTCAGGTGGTGGCCCCCGCCGAGGCCCATAAAAGAGTATGGCTTTGGTCTTCTCTAGGGCTACCCTGAGGCCCAACCTTCCTATGCGCCTGACCACGAGGGTTGTGGCCATTGTAGCCAGGCGCTCCACCTCCTTCCAATCCCCCCGGGTTACGACTAGGGTGTCATCCGCGTAACATATTAGGCGAGCTCCATATGGAAGCGCGCCGCGGAGCACCCAGTCGTAGCCCATGTTCCACAGGAGCGACCCCAAAACCGACCCCTGTGGAACCCCCCGCTTCGTCACCCGCCGGACCATCCGCCCGTCGCTGTCCACGTAGGCGACCTCCCTGTCCTCAAGGTACGTCTCCAACAGCCGCCGCAGATACGGGGGCACTCCAAAATAACGGAGCGCCTCCCGAATGACCCCGACGCACATCATATACTGTAACATGTAACGTTTACCTTACATATGTGAATACTAACAGTGTGTCGAATGGGATGGGATTTATCATCAGCTACATACCTGAAACTTTAAGCTACTATATAACATCCTCAATGCTCAATTACACTATATTATAAAGTATTAAAAATATTAAGCTATACATTATCGAACATGTTTTAAATATTTTATTATATAGATATAATACGCCCATACTGTCGATATAATTAGGTTATTGATATACGTTGCTATAATTTAAATCACATATAAACATTTGACTTTCAATTATATTTATTCTTGGAGTCCAGGACAGCGCACGTCTCACGCGCATGATTACAGTGAACAACATATTTTGAATCTATTCCACACAGACGGATGCACGGATGCACAACAGTTCATAACTACATAGTGTAAAACAAAGTCCTCTGCCACGTCTCTCTATATGTCTGTTCGTGATAAGATAAAAACGACAGAACGCATCTTCATGCCATTTTCACTAATATATAAAATGATTCTTGAGCAAGGTTTTGGTAGAGTTTGTTTTATTGTCAGTGCGGGCAACGTCTGTTGAACCCGCTAGCTTAAAATAAAACGGCTAATTAATTAATTATTTGTCCGTAAAGTTCCCGTTTAAATATTACTTGTAGTCCGGTGAAGCTGTTAAGACCTTGCTAGGTCAATAGCGTAATCATGTCTAAGAAAAAAAACGTACAAATAGGTCCAGCCGTTTTGGAGATTACACGGAACAAATAAACAGACATATCAACAGAATAAAAAAAATGTTGATATATGTAGCACCACAGATATATGTATTCACCATAAAGTATTTGTTTTAATATTACATACACACACTTTATTTTTATTATACGTAATATATCACAAATCAAAAATTGGAATCAAAACTAACGTAAAATAAACTATTTAATTGAAGAAGGCGTTACTTTGCGGAAATCCACCTTAGTGTACAATAAACTTTTTGGCGGAGTTTCAGTTTGTCAAGCAGTGGATTTTATATTTTATTCATAATCTTGTGTTACTTGACTCTATATTATGTTAAATTGGCGGCGTTTTATGTAATAAGGTTCGTTTATTGTGCATAAGTGAAATGAATGAAAAATAATACCACGACGCATGAATTCTTTGTGGTCTTGAAAATTAAGAAGATAAAAATTTACGAAATATTATATAGAGGATTTGGCGCTTATACCTTTTCATTAACTTGGACATAAAAGAAAACTGGTTAAAGAATACATAATAACTACCTATATTGACAACTTCAGAATTGGCAGTATGGATCAATTCCTACGCCAGTCTTATTGGACGAATATTATTACTACTAAACTGTTTGAATAACAACACAAAATAAACTTTGGGAATGTTTGCGATAGAAACGTACCACGTATAATTAAACATTGGAAACAAAACTAACGTAGAATAAACTTTTTGAGTAGGAACACAGAATAAGAAATGAAAATATTCGCGATAGAATGTTATCGCGTTACCATGGAAACGCATATAATACTGACATTAACACGCAGCGGAAGCTTCCAAAATAGCCCGATTTTGAGACATTCTTCATTAGTGCTCAGCTCCTATTGGTTCTAACGTGATGATATGTAGCCTATAGCCATCCTCGATAAATGAGCTATCTAACACTAAAATAAACTTTCAAATCGGACCGGTAGTAGTTTTTGACATTAGCGCGTTCAACCAAACAAACAAACTCTTCAGCTTTATATATTAGTATAGATAATAAAACTAGTTGACTCGAACTGAAAATTAAGGGCTATTTCAAAATTTGTCAGCAAATTAGAATTGACAGTTTAGGGACCTGTATTTCCCATTTCAAGTATAATAATTATCTTTGACAAATTTAATAAAGCAACATGATTTCTTGGATAGTATTAATATTGCGTAATTTAATTATATCGAAATAATAATATAGACATTGGTACTATGTTTTGTCTTTTCTATTTCTGAATAACTTTATAGTGCTTTTTTATTCCTATTTGGTATCTGTAACTTCTTGTAACATTTAGAATAAAAAGTTGAGAGCAGTATCTTTCAATCTTTTACATGACCCTTACATATAAGATTGCAACCTCCTACTCTCCGTTGTTTCTGAAATATATTTATGGTATTTAAAAATATCCGAATCCGTACGACATTTTTATTTATTTTCATGTTTAGGTAATTATTATTAAACATTATTAAATCGGTGAAATATGATATAACTTGAAGGTTTTATGATCTATCGGTGTTATTACAAAAATGTTAAATACGTATTACATACTTGCTTTAAAAAGCTTACATTTTAAATGCACAGCGGTCGTTGAATGTTCGCCATCTTGTTCTTTTGTCTCGCTTTGATTAGGTTAGGTTAAACTTGCGAAAAAAGGATAACACGAACTTGCCTCGGGGAAGCGCGGTCGATGCATTTAGTACGAAATATTTTAAAAGCAAGTATTTGATACGTATTTAATTTTTATGTAATAACATCGTAACGTTATACCGTTTGTCCAAAACCTCATCTGATATTAAATGACGTTATTTGACTGGTATACCGTTATCCAGTTCCCATTCTATTTCGTTATATGGTCGTACTGAAATAAGCATGCATATTTGATTTCGTTTTCTTCTTTAGTACAACCGTATGAAACCAGATCGGCAAATAGTTTGTTAGAAAGTTTAGCTTTTTAGAAAAACACACATCGTCTGTCTTCGTTAGATGACTTTTCACATTAAAACTCAATGGTATTAAAGTATTAATCTGAAGATGGCTTCACGGCTTGATAATACGGCAAAGATTACATACAATACATCGCAAGCACTTTATTTACTACCTAAATGGGCGTTAGCGTAAAACTGTGGCTCCCAAGATGATTAGTGATCTTTTATTTTTTGATTGTGTTATTTCTTTACGTTTAGCAATTGTTTATTGTTTACTGGTAACTACGTCGTAGGGTACTAGTGGTTATAGTCGTATAGTCAGGTCTAACAAACTGTAATAATTTGTAGGTGGTAGAGCCACGCTGAAGCTATAGCAGGTTTCAGCATGAATGGGTCGTACCCGGGGTAGTACCACCCTCTCACAGCAAATCGACCTAAAGTAACAGTGCTTGCACTGCTAGATTTCGTTCGGTAAGTGAGAGCACCGGAGGCGCACCTGCCCTCCCTTCGCCCTTCTCTCATCCCCTCCCAAAACCCCTTCCCCCAAATATAGGCTGGTAACGCACCTGTGACTCCCCTGATGACCCGTCTGTTCGTTTACCTACTATGACATAAAAAAACTGATTATTAGTACCTTTTTAGAATCGAATTTGAATTTTTAAATGTAACTTTGCGTAACCTAAAAAATGGGCACCTTCTTACTGGAGCTATGTAAGCAAAGCTGATCCAGTGAAATATGAAACATGTAGAACTCTGGCAACGAGCCAGCTGCCGATTTCACGCTGTGACAAAGAGTTTCATATGAGGAAATTGTTCCTAAAACAATAGTACGAAATATAAGCTCATGCTCCATCCAAGCTTGGAATATAATACCATCTTGAAAGTGTTGAATTTATTACAATGAAATTTGTAGTAATTATAACATATATTTTGTATTATATCTTTTTCGCGATAGTATTGTAATGCATACATTTCGAATAGACGAAGGTATTATGGTTCTAAATGTGTTTTATTTTTTTTACGATTTGTTTTCATCTATTATAAATTAGATAATTACTCAACATACGTGACGTTTGTAATATTTTAGCAGAAATTTGTTCAGATAATGGAAAGATATTTTATTACTAATAATAATTTATTAGTAATAATTCTACTTCATCAACGAATTTCAATGGGAATTCAAACAAATTCAAAAACTGAAACTAGAAAAAGAAATGTTATAGTTATAGTCAAACACCTATAACTTATAAAAATTAATACTGAAATGTATGTTCCAGGTAACTTTCCTTTCACAGATAACTCCATACTTTGTTTAACCGACAAACTGTAGTGAGAAGCGTGGGGGTAATTACATACCGAGCTGGGTAATGGCGCACGAACTGGGCAGTTATGTCTAGGGTAATCAAAGATTTTTTTAAGGAAATATGCAATTTCTACCTAATTCTTTAAAAAATCTTAATAGTTTCAATGACTCATTAGGGTTATAATACTGTAATGACGAATTGATTACAGAGTAACTCAGTACATTAACAATAACAAATTGCTTTTCCTATCACAAAAGCCATCAATAATACTTCGATGAAGGGAATTGGTTCAATAGGCTTCACACACATAAATTACAAAGCATATCGACATCTCTTACATCTAATATAGTAAACGCATTTGACAAAATTTACACTATGACCAGTTTAAAATTGCAAATAGATCGAGTAATCTGCCATGTATAATATTCGAATGATATTGAATTACGTTTAGGCAGGTTTAATAAGTTAATGGTTTAAATTCAGCCATAATAAGAGGTACACACTTTTCTCTATGTTTTTAATATTTTTTACATTTTTTTTTTCGAAATGACTACGCTATTGACCCAGCAAGGTCTTAACAGCTTCACCGGACTACTAAGGCGAGCGCTTAAGGCACTCGGCCGATTTCATTTTGGCAACCAGCTCAAGGGTGCACGGCATACGGCTTGGCTGTTGCCTGTTGCATGCAAAATCGCGACCTATCTTAGCTAACCTAGCTAACTATTCATATATGTATGAGTTATTGAAACGTATATGTGTACCAAGCATACCCGCCTCATCAACTCCTCCGTATATTTATTATCGGAAAATTGAGAGTTTTTCAGTAAGATAAGGGAAAAAAAAGTAAACCCTTCCACTTTCATGTGTAAGCGTGTGGGCGCGCACGTGTGTGGGGGTGATCGTGTAGTGTTGTAGCGGTGATGTATATTTGTGTGTCACCGTATCGCGCAAGCAACGCACTCAAGGGCTTCCTACCGAGGGATCGAACCTAGGCTTGAGCCGCTGCCGTGGGAGGCCTAATCGGGTGTGCGGGAGCGAAATTAACCCCCAGACCACGGCGGCGTGATCTGTGGTTACGCGGGCGTGGGCGTGAACACGCTCTGTTTCGAGGGACAGGCTGGTACTGATCGTTCGCTGATGTGATTGAATCAGGAGGGTCGGTAAAAATGTGTCGCGGAAGTCTTTAATAACGCGCAGCGTTAGGTACGGGTTCATAGTTTGCGGCGGATACCACTAACGGACTGGGATGATTCGCGGCTTTTTCAAAATAACTAATAGTAGTAAGTGATTTTACGTACGCCCAGATAGAAGGGATCTCTAGGTCTCTATGGAGATCGACTCTCCGGATGTACCACGGGGCACCGGTCACTTTACGTAAATGCGATTCTGGAGAACCTGCAGCTTATCAAAGTTATCTTTGGATATATGCGCAAAAACGGGGCAGCTATATGTCATCACGGGACGGATACACGTCTTATACAAAGTGAGCTTGTGTCTGAGGGACATCTTACTCTTATGACAAAGCAACGGATGGAGGCGACACAAGACCATAGCGGCTTTGTTTCGCACTCTGTCTATATGTGAATTGAACTTTAAATGTCTATCTAATGTAACACCGAGATATTTGACCTCTTCGACCCAAGGGATATCGATTCCGTATAGCCTGATGGGCTCAAATTTACTAGCGCGTTTCGTGGGATCGAAGAGTATTGCGGCACTCTTATCGGGATTAACTTTTATGCACCATCGACGAAACCATTCACCGAGAGTATGAACGGCTTTTTCGACGCGTTTCCTAAGAAAGTCCGACCGCCAGCCGGAAGTGTAAATAACGGTATCGTCAGCGTAATAACCTACCTCGACCCCCCGAGACCGAGGTAGGTCACTGATGAACAGATTGAAGAGCGTGGGCGCGAGTATGGAGCCCTGTGGCACACCTGAGCGTATCGGGTGGGGCAGCGATATTTCACCATCCACTCTGAAGCGCAATGTCCTATCAGTGAGATAATCGCGGATAATATGAATTAACCTATCGGGTACGCGAGATTTACATAATTTATGGATAATCCCTCCGTGCCAGACCTTATCGAAGGCCTTGGCGACATCAAAGAAGACTGCAATTGTGCGTTTCGGTTTACGTTTCGGATCGGCGTTAAATTTGGAGAAAATGTACTCCGTGAGGCGGTGTACTTGATTCTTGCAAGAGTGTTCGGTGCGAAATCCGAACTGCTCAGGTGGTATTAATTTTAAATCTGTAATCGTGAACTGGAGACGGTTCAGAAGGAGCCGCTCGTAAAGTTTTCCTAAGGTATCTAACAGACTAATGGGGCGATAGCTAACGGGAAGCGTAACTTTCTTGCCGGGCTTGTGAATACCTATCACTATGGCCTTTTTCCAGACGGCCGGAAAGGGACCCTGGGACATGGCCGCATTGAAGACGCAGACCAATAGAGCTATGATGCGATCAGGAAGGAGTTTCAGAATCTCGTTCCTGATCCCATCGGGACCTGGGGACTTCCTAGGCTTGAGACGCTTGATTGCGCCTGAAACTTCATCGAAAGTGATCGCGGTTAGGATATCCGCCGGAGGAGTCGCGAGTACATGCTCCGCAGCTGATTTGATTAATCCGTTATGGAAAGGGTCAGTGTTATCAGCGTTTGGCGAACACTGTTTCTCTAAGCTTGCGGCAAGGCATTCTGCTTTATCTATGCTATCGAACGTGGGAGGCAACCGGGTGCCTCTGTCGAGAGGAGGCATTGTAGTGACTATATCTGATTAGAGAGTTCGCGCTAGAGTCCAGTACGACAGGTGAGACGGCTGGAGCCCCTCCAGGAGTCTGTTCCACCTGTCACCCCGGAGCTCAGAAATACGAGACTTGACTGTTTTTCGTAACGAACGTAAACGATCGCGATTCTCTACAGACGGGTAAGCGTCGTAAGCTCGAGTCTCGGCGTTCTCTTTCGTGATCAATGCTCTCACGTCGTCAGGGAGTATAAAACGGCGATCGTTCGCCGCTTGTACCTCTTTCGAGGTCACCCTGACGGCGGTCTGGAGATAATCAACCAGGGAATCGATGGCCGAATCCGCGTCGGCTTTAGACACCAACACGTCCGGAATCCTGTCTAAACTACTAGACGACGGATTTTCTTTAAAATATTGAACGAGTTTCGCGTAATCAGCCACCCTAACCGACGGCGGGGTGAAGTCTGAATTGTGACCTAACTGTAAAACAACCGGGCGATTGTAAAACAACCGGGCGATGGTGTTTTTAATATAAAAGCAGCTATTGTTATCTGTATTGAATATTGTATAGATAGTGAAGTAAGACATAGAGATTTACAGATAAACTGTTCGATTTGTCGATGAAACGGAAGAATTATTTTTTTCTTAAGAAGTATTATTGAGGTTTAGCTATTAACTAGGTATATATAAAACTAATTTCGTGCGGTTTCGCACCGGTGTACCAACTTGAGATTATGTAATGAAACAAAATCGCAACTGAACTTCAATATGTCAATTCTGTCAATATTTTTAAAGATTTCTCTGCTGTGGTTTATCTTATTCACTAATTAACTTTTGTTGCATGGAGATGTTTCAATTTTCCGTATGATCTTTCAAACATATTCTCTCCTATAATACTTGCCTTATTTGTAACATACCACAAATATAATTAGTCAAAAAGATTCAGTTGCTCTGAAGTCATGCGTTTAAAGGCTCTTGCTTTTAATTTATATAGAACTGAACAATTATTTGTGTTTACATGGCTATATGATAACCAAATAGTTTTATACTAAAATTTGTTTGGCTGTACGTAAACTTCGTAAAATTTAGTTACGATATTGTACGTAAGAGATGTCGATATATAACCTAATAACGAGAAAACAGCCCGTATCACTCAGAGGAAGCATCTTTTCAAAATTGGATCTGAAGTTTCACAGATCACAAAAGAAAAATAAACTTCAGCTCTAATTAAAAAATATAATAATATAAATAACATATCTCTTTAATATTACATGGTGATAAATGTAATATAAAACAAATAGTTTTTTAAAGTTATTTAAATTTTATCTCAGGTAACTTAAAAATATTTTTGCTTTTTTTAATGCCAAAAGGCAGTAAACAGGCAGATGGTCCACCTGATAGTAAATAGTTACCGTCGCCTATAGACAGCTGCAACACAAAGGTATCACTGTTTTGTTGCCGATCTTGAAGAGCACGATTCAGTTCTCTGTTTCTTATTACAAAATTATATCGTTCGAGGTAGTGTTGCTAATTATTTTACCTTATAACAAACCCCAAGCTACTCTCAAAGCAAACTCAACGAATCTGTAACAAAAGAGTGTTCGAGGCTGACAAATAGTGAAAACAAGTGATTGAGTGTATTCAGCTATATTAAAGAGCTTTATCTATCCACTCCATAAGAACAAGTGGTCTGTAAATGAGTTCACGCTAATAAAACTGATGGAACAATACGTTAATTACGTACAGTGTAATTTAAAAGCAAGAAACTATACTTTTGTATTTGGTTTATATGTCAATGCCGTAAGCATTGCATTCTACTTATTAAGAAGCTGTCGGGATTCGAACACATATATAGTATACATATAGTATAATATATACTAAATATAAAAGGCGTTCAAAGAAAGGCTTAGGTATATGAGAAATGTATTTCATAGTAAATGGATAACTCTATGGCTTCAGAATATCATCTTTATGCGGACTGATTGAAAAGTGTTAATTTACTTTGAGTATATGGAACTAGCGGGCACAGCGAACGTTGTCCCACCTTGATAATAGGAAAAAACATTGAGTTACAGTTATATACGTAAACCTTCCTAAGTAATCATTTTATCTACTGGTGAAATCCGCATGAAAATCCGTTCAGTAGTTTTTGAGTTTATTGCGAACAAACCAACACACGTAGGTGAGGACATTGTATCATAATATTGTTAGCGGGCTCTGCGGACGTTATCCCCTCCTCCCGATAATAAAAAAAGCCTATTATCACTCCGCAGCGCCACCTCCGGGTCCAATTGTGAATCTAAACCATTCTCGGATCCACTGGAACACGCACACAAAATTTCATCAAAATCGGTCCAGCCGTTTAGGAAGAGTTCAGTGACATACACACGTACAGAAGACAATTATATATAAATATAGTGATATGTTAATCAAAAATATTTTGTGACTATAAAATGCATATATTTATTCAAATACAGATAGATCAGTGTTATGTAACGCATTCCGAGATTTATTATTACACTTTCTGAACCATTGTAGGCTCGTACAAATAGAAGATCAATGTATAGTTATGTCATAGGTAGTGGAAACTTTTAAAAACGGTCAATACTAGATTTATGTTGAAAGTTTGCGTGGAAAGAGGCTAATTGTGAGAAAAGCCGAATTGAGTTAAAAGCATAGTTGCAATACAAATAAGGCCGGCAGTTGGCCCGAGGCCATTTTACAGACTAAAAGTTTTTTATTACTTTTAACAGAACAACAACAAAAATATTCATTACCTTAGTTTTATAAAATGTTTTTATGTGACATGTGTCATTAACCAGAACGTGAAGGAAGAGTTGTTTTATAAAGTCCAGGGAAAGATATTTTGTCCTTAAAAACATATGAGGAAATAATCAATTTTTGACAGCGAATAAAGCTGGAACATTTTTGTAGAATAATTCTTCCATAATTCCAGTCACAACGAATTCATTTTCTGTAAGTACTTATAAGTAAGACAGGATTTTATTTGAAACGGAGGTTAAAACATCTCAGTACAATTTTCTTCGCTATTTATTAACCGATTTTCTTTTTTTTTTTTGTTCAGTAACTATAGAAAAGTTGTTTTTTTGTAGTTGTAGTTGTTGTTGTCTGTTTTCAATAGATAAAATTGAAAACAGATTTTTTCCACACCACCGAAGAGCTTGAAGCCTTTATCTAGAAGTTTGTCTCTGAACACAAATCATGCAAAACTACTAGATAAATTTCGATCAATTATTTTTAGTCTTATTACTTAGACATTTACGGTGTTATTACAAAAAAAGTTAAATATGTATTGAATACTTGCTTTAAAAAGGTTACGTTTTAAATGCATTGCGCTCGCTGAATGTTCGCCATCTTGCTCTTTTATCTCGTTTTGGTTAGGTTAGGTTAGACTTGCGAAAAAGGATAACGCGAATATAAGTAGTTAGCTGTAATTATTAACCCGAAGATGAATAGATAATTTATTAAATAGCACGAGTACCTTTAGTATTAAAATTTTTTTAGGCAAATTTGCCGCCGCCTTGTTCAGTATTTGATCAGCAGTGAAGTGTTAACTATGTACGCTATTTTACAATGGCACCAAGTATGTTACATAATTGTCGTGACTGTCTAAAAATATAAGTTTAAAAGCTATAGAATAATATCATCTTAAAAAGATTATTAAAAAGTAATTTAAATTTAAACCTTGTATTAACATATATTTTATATAATGGACTCTTTAAATATAAACAGATAAACGAAATTCTCTTCCATTTATATTAAATTGAATTACATCGTTTCTGCTGTGAGGTTGCCTCCATTGAATTTATATCTACTGTAAAATCGGATTATATCCGTTAACCTATTCAATGAATTTGACTACGGTTTTATAGAGACTTTACGAACGTTTTTAAAATTTTATTAGTTTATTATTAGTTATTTTTAAAATAAAAAGGATACCTATGTTTTTAATCACTGAACGTAATTTATAAAAAATAAACATTCCCATTAATTTATTCACTAAATGAATTGTTTATTCAAAATTTTAATTTGGAATTTGGTTTCCAAAAAAGTTTTTTTGTTTTTTATTCTCAATCAAAAACATAGGATATATCCGAAAAAAAATTCTGTCCAGAGGACCCCTCTTAATTCCTATTTTTAGGAGGTCGTCCAGCGAACTTAAAATTTTACCAAATAAAATACTCACGAAATTTTTTTGAATACTATTGTCACCAGCAAAGTGAAGAAATGAAGAAGTGAAGTGCAGTGAAGAAATTTAATTCTGTTTAATTTTTTTTTTTTTTTCGAAATTTCTACGCTATTGGCCCAGCAAGGTCTTAACAGCTTCACCGGATTACTAAGGCGAGCGCTTAAGGCACTCAGCCGATTTTATTATGGCAACCAGCTCAAGGGTGCACGGCACACCTCGGCTTGGCTGTTGCCTGTTGCATGCAAAATCGCGACCTATCTTAGCTAAACTCGCTAACTATTCATATATGTATGGGTTGTTGAACCGTATATGTGTACCAAGCATACACGCCTCAACAACTCCTCCATATATTTATTATCGAAAAATTGAGAGTTTTTCAGTTAGATAAGGGAAAAAAGTAAACCCTTCCACTTTCATGTGTAAGCGTGTAGGCGTGCACGTGTGTGGGGGTGATCGTGTAGTGTTGTAGCAGTGATGTATATTTGTGTGTCACCGTATCGCGCAAGCAACGCACTCAAGGGCTCCCTACCGAGGGATCGAACCTAGGCTTGAGCCGCTGCCGTGGGAGGCCTAATCGGGTGTGCGGGAGCGAAATTAACCCCTAGACCACGGCGGTGTGATCTGTGGTTACGCGGGCGTGGGCGTGAGCACGCTCTGTTTCGAGGGACAGGCTGGTACTGATCGTTCGCTGACGTGATTAAATCAGGAGGGTCGGTAAAAATACATCGCGGACGTCTTTTATAACGCTCAGCGTTAGGTACGGGTTCATAGTTTGCGGCGGATACCACTAACGGATTGGGATGATTTGCGGCTTTTTCAAAATAACTAATCGTAAGTGATTTTACGTACGCCCAGATAGAAGAGATCTCTAGGTCTCTATGGAGATCGACTCTCCGAATGTACCACGGAGCACCGGTCACTTTACGTAAAACACGATTTTGGAGAACCTGCAGCTTATGAAAGTCATTTTGTTTAAATGAACAGATAAATCCTGATTAATCGATACATTTTTCACAAAAAATTTCATTGAGACAAAATTTTATAATTGAAATTTAAGTTTCTACGGATCTTTGAAATTTCAATTTTAAATACATAAAAGCTGTTTTCATAACGTTTTTCTGTAAGGGCTAAATATTAATTATGATATTTAACAAAAAAACTTTAAAGTCGGGAATGTTTAAGCAAGTAATAATCATAAAATTACATTAAAGAAGTATACGACAGCTTATAATTAATAAAAACAACAAAATCATTTTAAGAGAATGAAGTCGGGTTGGCCAGCTAGTAAAGTACCTAAATATTTTAAAAGTGTGTTTATCAATTTGTTTGCTACGGTTTAGTAGTTGTATACGTGCGACGCTACGTCACGCGTCGCATCGTAATTCTTATTTCTGTCTACAAGATGCCACTACAGTATCTAACTTACTTACTGGTAATGGACAATTTTTTTGCACAATTTATTAGCTTCGTAAAAACATTCGACCAGTTATAATTCAGATAACGATAGCTAACGCAACCCTTTGATATTTCGTGCAACTTTTAACAAAGCTTTGTTTACATTACTCCAAAGCTTGATTACATGATACGAAAGAATAAAACAATTTTTATTTGTATAAAGTAATTATGTAAATAAAATGTCAAAGGCTTATCAACAATAACACTTTTAACGAACCTAGTTCTATCTTTTGTAATTAATATTTATTTGTAAAAGCGTTATATTTTGGCTTAAGTGGTATGTATCTGTGATATTATGTATTATATAAATAATGGTGGGCAAATAGAAACCAAAGAGATAATTAAAATTATTTCTAATAGTTACAAAAACTGCGTGTGTCAGCGTGTACATCTGCAGGAAGTGAAATTTATTTTAACCCATGTCTATTAAATTATAAATATGCTCACAAACTATATACTATACGAAGTACTGCAGTATAATATAGATAATTAATTACACTTTTACTAATTTCTGCATACTACTAGACTTAGCAAATACACATATGTACACACAAATACATACCTATCTTTTGTTTAACGCGTACCGCGTAACTAAAACTTTTTCCTACAGTGCTATAAGGAGCGATACAATAAAAAGTATTTACATAAGCTGTATGAAACTACATATCTAAACGAAGAGATCGATTATACGCAACTGAAAGAGAATGCACATTTCTGAGTAATCTAACTAAGAAAATAATGTTGACATAATATATCTCTGATGTCTTCTGTTTGAAATATATTTCACATTGATTCTTGTTTTAGCAAGTAAGCCTACTTTTCACTTATAGCATTAGCGTGAAAACAGAATTAGAGATAAGTAAAATGTATATTATCTTCTTTGAAACTTAAATAGCACCAGTATTATAGAGAAATAAATTATTTAACTAGTAGTAATTTACTATGAAGTTCTCATGTCTGTTTATGTGATTTTTGCATTTGCATGTTTGAGTATTATTATCAAATAATAGGATCTAGACAACCAATTTATAGTAAGTCAATTAATATTTTGGACGTAGAATTAAACATGTTTAAGCTTGAATAAGTTCTCGGTCGGAATGGGATTAAAAAGAAAAAGCTTTCGACAGTAACTCAATCACTTTATTTGAGAGTAAACTGATCTGAAATTTTATACGCGCTAATGCCTTGGAAGGGAAGGTTGTAGGTATATCTGATAAAATTAGGCTTACAATTATGAATCATACCCCAGTTAGTACCAAATAGAAATAAGATCGTGGATACTTTTTTCTTACAATTTACCAGGCCATTATGAAAAAGAGGTTTTAACCGATTTTTTATCTACATAACTGGATTGACCGATGTTCGGGAGTAGTTTGATGGCACTTGTGGCGGATATTGGAATATCCGCACCGTGGATTTAGGTCGCGATTTCCCTATGCTAAAATAAGGAAACTTAAATATTCAATGTTATAGGGAGTTTTTCTTTAGGTTATGAAATGATTTTTCTATTTACGTTGTTCTGTATTTTAAATTCACTCAATGTGGACTATGCAAATGGTCTGTGTATTTAAAAGAAAATATCCACAATCATCGCCAAGTTTTTGACCGCTCTAAATACAATTGGGCAGGTACAAATACGTATTATATTATATGAATAATAATTAGACGAGTTATGGGCAAATAAATGCTAATTTTAGACTCTCATTATTATATTTTACCTTTGTTTGTATTAAACTCTTTAATATGTTCAATGCAAGAATGTACTTACGGCTATGTGCTGAGCGGTCAAAAAGATTGACAAAGACTCTAGTGACATACTTTTTAATATTTATCTTATTCTTTACATGACATTTACACGCCTATCAAATTATGATCTTAGTAATCTAAATTCATCTCCATACGTAAATTAATTTTTGTGATAAAACACACCCAAGGTTTATTTGGAATCAAATAAATTGATAATCATATTGGTTATTTCTTATTCTAAACATGCCAATTCTGAACTATGAATGCTACGTGAAATTATGAATTTAGCTTTGATAAATTGTTTTGATATCATTACATACCTACTATAAAAGAAAGGCCTCTGCCATGTCTGTTTATCTGCTTGCGATAAACTAAAGACTACTGAGCGGATTTTCATGCGGTTTTCACTAGTAGATAAAATGATTCATATGGAAGGTTTAGGTATATATTTTGCCAAGTTTTTTTCAGGGCCGGACAATATCCGCCGGCCCCACTAGTACAATATATTTCTATCTTAAATAAGTCAGCTCTTGAAAATGACTATTTTTAAAACTTAAATCTAAAAATCGGTAGTAAATTGGACTTAATTTTAATCGATAATCGAATCGGTATAATGCAATCGGCTATTATTAAATTAAACTATCGTGAAAGAAATGGTACACTGCAAAAGTTATAATGATATCTTGTAGAGTCGAGGTCTATGAAGAAGTTATATACAAATATTAATATTATTAAGATTTTATCAATTCATTTTGCAAATTACTTTATATTGTAAGTTGATATTTTGTAATATACTGATGAAGTAGCAGTTCCACACTTAAATTTACCAATACTGAGACGTAAGTGTCACCTGATATAGTTCAATTTTGGTTTGATTTCTAAAGTTATCCTTGAACTATGCCTATTCAATAATATCATGGATCGGGTGACCTAATACGGTTTCCCAATAACATTTATACTTGGGTAAGTTACAATAAAATGAAATGGAAATCAGTAACATACTGACCCCTTTGAAGAGTGTTCGAACCAATTTTGCCGGAAAGAAAGATCATGGAAGGTCCCAAGTCGTATTACTATAATACAAACTTATGAAGCGGTTATGTATATTAAATATATTCTCTCTTGTTACGTTAATTTATTTTTGGTGGAATAATATCATAGACATTTCTTTTTTCTCGTACGTTTTTCCTTGTTTTTCTTTCTTTTCCGTAATATTATATAACAAACATTCGTAATTACAAAATAGAAAATAATATTGTTATTATTTTTGCAAACAAAAGAAATTTTCACGATCTAAATTAATAATTCGTAACTATAAAATTGTTATCTTTTTATGATAATATAAACATACTTGAAACTTAGTTTTTATTACTTTCCTGAAATTTTAATATTATATTGGAAATAAACTAATTCTTTACAACTGACTTCTTTACACGTGACTAATGTAAAAAACAGTGACTCATAAAATACAAGAAGTCCAATTACTTATCTGCTTTTCTCTCGTACTTAAGTCGCACCGTCAATAAAATTAGAATAATTTTTGATAAAGTGCACCGATTTTAAGGAAATAAAGACTAAATTACATTTGAAGATTTGCTTTGTGGTTTTATCGTTAACTCACTACTTTAGCAGTGATGCGAGTTCGTCTAAACAGATACTCAGAAAGACATATTTAAAATTGATTGAATCGTACTTTATTAGTTATTCTTAGACACCTGCAACAAGTTTTTTTTACGAAATCGATAGAAGTACAGACATGTTAGATTTACATTCTTATTACTGCGCGATACGGTGACACTCAAATATACATCACCGCTACAACACTACACGATCACTCCCACACGCTTACACATGAAAGTGGAAGGGTTTCCTTTTTTTTCCCTTGTCGAACTGAAAAACTCTCAATTTTCCGATATTAAATATATGGAGGGGTTGTTGAGGCGTGTATGCTTGGTACACATATACGTTTCAACAACTCATACATATATGAATAGTTTGCTAGGTTAGCTAATATAGGTCGCGATTTTGCATGCAACAGACAACAGCCAAGCCGAGGTGTGCCGTGCACACTTGAGCTGGTTGCCAAAATAAAGTCGGCTGAGTGCCTTAAGCGCTCGCCTTAGTAGTCCGGTGAAGCTGTTAAGACTTTGCTGGGTCAATAGCGTAGTCATTTCGAAAAAAAAAAAAACATTCTTATTATATGTATAGATTCCGTAAAGATTTATTCTCTCTCTTGTAGTTACGACTATTTTCTATTTCGAAACTAACGTTTATATTCATTGCAGTTTTTGTTTACCCTTAAACTATGCAAAGGCAAAGTAAACATATCTTTGTATATTGTATCCGTATAGACATTTGCTGATCCTAAATATCGACGAGCTTATTTATCTACACCACTTTTATTATGGGTATCCGCGAGCCAGTCAGGCACTAATACCCTACTATTCCGTTATTATTCGTACTGAAGTCGTGTACTTATCTCAGCAACTGGGTAAGTTACACATAATTATTATATATTGTAATAAATTTAATATCTAAATTGATGTTATTACGTTCAATTAATTTATTCTTTTGTCTATAAATCTTTACAGATTTCGATGCATGATCATTTAAATAAATTCAGACTCGACGCCCTGCATGTTTTGAATACACGGGTTTTAACTTGCGACCGAATATCTATAATATAAAAATGAATCGCTGAAAATGTTGCTAAGCGTAAATCTCGAGAACAGCTGAACCGATTTCGCAAATTCTTTTTTTGTTTAGCTTGTTATTGTCAGGAGAAAGTTCTTATGCATATTTTAATATACCTAAGGCGGAACGGAGTTCGCGGGCACTGCTAGTACATAATATATTTCATATTGTTTTGTGAAATATCGTCAAATGGTAATTCACAAAACGGTCACTTTGATGTGTCATCAGTAAGCATTAATTTAACTCACGAGGCACTGTTATGCAGTTTTGTAGGTGTGTTTTAAGTCGTAGAATTGATGTTTCTGATTTTATTTCAAGTAGTTCGTAGTATGTGTAATTCCATAAATCTTAGAGAAATAAAAAACAATTCTTATTGAAAGACAAGAGACATATATCAGTAATTAATAAACGCTTTACATCATTAATTGAATTAAAGGTACATAATAATAGATTAAAGTCATTTACCAGGTTATACGAAGCGTGGCACAATGTCACCCAAGGCCGACCTCTCTGCCGGCGTGCCTACTTTTACGACCCATATAAAACTTTATAGCTCCTTACTTATACTTTATTATGTGTTAAATATATACACTCAATTTTGCTATCTATTCCATTTGCTTAATAAATCAGGGGCAAAGGTCTGTATTAATAATTAAATTAATGTATAATTGAGTTAGTCTCGACCATTATAATCGTTTCCTACTAAATAGAATTGGGTGCGTTATCCACAAACTAAAATGGTTTCGCTTTTGGAGTTAACACGTTGGAATGGTATTTGTGTCTATAAAGTTTGTAATAAACATAAACGAGGGTTTTAAACTGAAACGATTAGAAACATATTTTAATATAAGAGTGTCTATATAAGAGAACCAACTTAACAGTAGTGGGTAGTATATTTCGTGAATATATATTTTGTAAATAAAAAATATGCATATACAGTTAAAATAATATATCAGGTATAACGTACGACCAACATGAACAAATGGTAACCGAATAAAGCAATAATATAGACTAGGTTAAGTTGTAGTTTAAGATCTGTAATGACAAATATCTACTTAACACATTTTTATTCTTTTATGGCTTAACTTAATTGTTAAAATTAAAGACATACTTAGAATGATATGAAAGATGTTGAGTTTTTTCATATTTTATTGGTAAGTATAAGACGCTTTATTTCGAACGATAATATTATAGTTTAATATAAGAGACAGTACGGAAACTACATAAAAACGCTCGTACCGGCACACTCACACACTGTACTGTCTCTCATATTTCATCTCAATAATTCTTAGAAATGTCTGTCTGTCTGTCTGTCTGTTTGTATGACCACGCATGACTTCTAAGGTACTGAGTTCACAGCTATAGAAAATCATTAAACATATCGGTCCACTCTATCAAAAATTACTGTAATTCGAATGACGACTGGAGGTAAGCACGAGAGAAAAGTAGTAATCTATACTAATATTATAAAGCTGGGGGGTTTGTTTATATAGTAGGTTGTACGCGCTAATCTCACGATCTATGGTTCGATTTTAAAAATTCTTTCAGTGTTGGATAGCTCATTTATGAAAAAAGGCTATAGATTATATATCATCACACTAGGACCAATAGGAGCGGAGCACCAATGAAGAATGTTTCAAAATCGTTTTTTTCTTCTGAGAGCTTCCGCTGCGTGTTAGCGTTAGCATAAAGTAATTATTACACGCGAACGAAGCCGCAGGAAGAATCTAGTTATTTATAAAATACTCAAGTCAAGTGAGAGTATTTCCTATTATATCATTTTAACGTATAAGTGAAATATAAAAATCGTTCACTTAGCCCGGACGGTAAAACTCGCACTGGTTCAAGAGAGTTACCACTCCAGGGCGAGATTACCCCCGGGTAATGTTATCGTCGCCGACCTGTTTGGTAAACAGCACGCCAGGGCCCCTCTGATAATACACTGTAAGCTTGTTATCTCTAGTTTACTTATCTTGTAACACAAAATGAATACTTTTTCTCTTTTTGGGCTGGTTAATTGAATTAGAAAATTATCTAAAAGTTATACGATAAAACTTAAAGAGCTACGAAAAGTTACTGAAAGTATTTAATTTATTTGAAAGAGAAGCGTTGCAGATACTGTTTTAAGTATTTGATAAAAAATAAAACATTTTACTTTGATCATTTCTATACTTAATTTTTTTTTCGCTATCTGTTCAGGTTTCAATATTATAATAGACCAGTTCTTTACGTGTACTAGTTTCTTTAAACTGAAATGGGTGTAATAAAATTGTATACATATTAGCTTGGCTTAGTACATAGATTACCCTGCGCTAAGGCAAATTTTAATTGGATGCATTGCGTATTCATTTGTTTTCAATAAAGAGGTAATATACGAATTTTGACTTACATAGACACAAAACATTACGATAAAATACGAATTTTAATATATATTGTGTAAAATACAAAGAAAATATTATTTTGTAATCTTATGGATTCATTTTCTAAAAGTCATTTTCATTTATACTACTATTCTTTCTTATGTGACTTTCAAAATTAATTTAAATATTTCAACTCCTTAACATGATGAAAGAATCAAAATCAAAGACTCTTTATTCAATTGAGACCCTAAGAAGGGGCGCTATAGATTGCCAATGCTACCATCAGTTCGGAAAACAATCGAGTCATCGAGAAGAACCGACAAGAAACTCAACTGAGTTTATCTATTTCATTTACATATATCTATAATACATTAATCTTACAATCGTTTTTAGTAGATGCAAAAAGAGAGGAGGTGTCAATTCCAGATATGACCATCGTTCACATATTGATCCATCCTATTAACTTTTTGACACCAAAACCCGCTTGACATGGTTTTAAACTTACAGTCCAAAAAATCGGTCATATGCTTTGGAACTTTGTTTTAAAATCAAGCATTATTACCTAAAAACTGTTACTGCTGTTACTAAGCAGGTAGATGACCTGTTTGTTACGGTTTCTAGTGTTTAAAACATTTATGTTAGATTGTGAACCAAATGCTTTATTAACATCGAATATCCAAATACCACATTTGAAGCTTCAAAAAGAAGGAATTCCTCTAAGAATTTTCACAATCGGCACCATTTCAAAAGTATTATGTTAATATTGAAAAAATATGTTAAAACATTCTGTTTTAACAGAGAGTCTAAAGACAAATTTTTGCTTCAAAGCTTACTACTTTTTATACTATGGTTTTGTATTTTCTTTATCTTTCAGTAGAAGTAAATATTTTAGAAATGTATTTTTATCCCGAGATTACTTTGCAAACAGAACCTACTGTCAATATTTCATGCTTGGAGCTTCAGTCGCTAAGGCTGTGCGTACGTTACAGAGTCAGGTCTACTTTTATGAGTAGAATAGGTTATTAAACAAGTTGTTGATGGTCTTAATATATTTAAAAGTTGTATGCTTCACTATTTTTTTGTAAATATATTTAATTCATGGTATCTATTTTTGTTTTTTTTTTTTTTTAAACTGGTACGGCAAAATGACTGTACGGTACCTGATGGAAAGTACTGTCGCTATTAAATAACAACGGCAGTCATCGCTATCATGCCAACCTGCACATGTGCCTCTTCACACGTTTGAAGGACCCCATGTCATAAGAGCAAGGGAACCCACTGGCTGGGAGGTTATTCCACATCTTCACAGTACGACAAAGATAAGAATTTTCGAATTTCTTCGTTCTTGTCGGGATGGTTGCTACTGTGAATCTGTGGAGATGCGTACCCGCCCGTATAGTTATATAGTGGAAAAGAGAAGATGGGTTGACATTAAACAACTCTTCAGAACACTCGCCATGATACAGACGATAAAACAAGCTCAGTTAGGGATGTTTCCTCGCAACTGAAACGGTTCAAGTTTGTTGGTAATGTCTGCATCATTCACAATACGTAATACAGAATACAGAAGTAGTTATTTATTTATTTAAACACAAACTGTTGCATGCGGGTTTATCTGGGTTAATGTAGATTTGATTTATCCCTCGACACCAGTTCATTTTTTGGTGGTGAAAGGCACCCTATGACCATTTCTATGGGATTGTAGGATTCCTTGTAGGTGGTAGAGCTATGCTGAAGCTATTATTGATTTCGGCATGAATGGGTCGGCTCGTCCGAGGTAGTACCACTCGACCCACAGTAAACTGACGTGAACTAACAGTGCTTGCATTGTTGCGTTTCGTTCGGTCAGTGAGAGCGCCGGAGGCCCACCTTTCCGCTCCTCTCCTCTCCCCCGTCCCTTTTTCTCCGATTCCAACCAAACACAGGCTAGCAACGCACTTGCGACTCCCTTGGTGTTGCTAGTGTCTTCTGATGGCAGTGATCACTTAACATCAGATAATCCCTCTGTTCGTTTACCATTTGTGATATAAAAAAAAATTCTATAAACCTGACTACATATATGCAGAATTTCCTTATAATTCAGTAGTTAAAGCCTGAAACAAACTCACATTCATATAATAAGTAGAGATAAAGGTAAGTAAGAATAAGAATAGTAAGAAAATAAGGATTATTGTGATCCGATTAATTAATCAATGAGTAACGGGTGACTTTCAAATTTATTTAATCATTCTTATATCAATTCAAATTAATATTTACATATGAGCAAAGATAATGGAGTTTCAAGAGTAACTAAACTTTATAACATATGTTATAATACTACAAAATTGAATATATTCAAAATATCTACAAAAAAGTCGCCGATGATACCATCGGCGACTTTTATGGATAATCAAATTTATCTCTGATTAAAAAATATTTCGTTATTTTGATCAATAGATTATTTATTCGTATCTAATTAAATATTATAGTTACGTTGAACGTTTAATGTAGAGCAGAAATGCAAATTGCAATGTGATATTTCAATGATTATCCTAGAAGATATTACAGATATAAAATTCGCGTCACAAAAAAACCTATGTTTGAGCGTACTTAGGAATTTTATTTGATTTTGATGTATTGCGCAAATAAAAATTAATGAATTTAAATCGTTTAAACTTCTATGAATTGTATTTATGTATATCCAAGTATAATAACTGTATAAAAATAACCATGTATTTCGCACGAATTACTAATAACTAACTTCCTACGTACAATCAGAAACCTACAAAAATATTACATTCTCTATTAACGCATTAAGGGGTAGAACTTCAAATTACAATCGAAGTGAAAATGGAACACGATCTTGTTTCATAATCCTTACCTTATCGTTTGCAGGCAGCAAGTGGAGCAACTAACTCTTATACAAACAATAACTTGAATCATTTCGCTTCATAAGCCTAGTCGAAGCGACCGTCGCGTCGCGTGGACCGGGAACATTAGCATTTGTTAAACCAACTGGTAAAACATTTACATAATTTGTATCTATTTGCTTTTCAAAAAAGATAATTTGAAACCAAAATTGTTTTTGAAAAGTATTAAAACTAGAAGTCGTGTTGTAGTATATCCAATATGTATGTACTATTATTAAATAAGTTTTCAATAATGTTATGTATTCTACACGATTTTTTTCATTATATGCATTTATATTAATAAATGTAAAGCACATAATATATACATTATATATTTTTATTAATATGATATATATGAAGGTGGTAGAGCCACGCTGAAGCTTAAACTGGTTTCAGTATGAATGGATCGGCTCGTACTACCCGAGCCACAGAAAACCGTAACTGTAAGCCACAGAAGTAACACTGCTTGCATTGTGGGTTTCGTTCGGTCAGTGAGAGCGCCGGAGGCCTACCTCCCTCCCCTTCCCCACCAACACAGGTTGGCAACGCATTTTCGACTCCTCTGGTGTAGCTAGCTTACGGTGGTGATCATTTAATATCAGGTGACCCCCCAGTTCGTTTGCCTCTTATGACATAAAAAAAACATTTACCAAAAGTCCAGTTTTCGTTATAAATCTTTAATTAAAGATAATATAAAAGATACATTTATAACAACCTGTTTTATTAAGAAATTAACGTCTAAATATAGATAAGAACTTGTCTAATATATGATGTAGGATGAGTTCTTCATTTGCGGTTGATCATGCGATGTCTCATACAGTTTGTACGTGATGCGAATACTCGCTGGAATGCTTTTATAGCCTTACGCCTTCTTTATTAACGTAGGTAAAGAGCTACGAATCAATATTACACTAAGTAAAAGTTTATTATCAAACTTTGCTCTGTTCGAACGAGAAATGAGAATAAAGGTATTTATGTAATTATAATATATTACTGCGTATTTTATAAATATTTAATGGCTCTTTATTCTTTTATCTGATGCCATAAAATCCTGTGGAAAGGTTTTGTTACATTTATCACATTAGATGTTCCTCTTATTCCTAATAAGGGTCTCCTCTATCGACCATCACCTCAGTATTCACATCTTCTAAACACATAATCTCTCAGACGAGCCATTCATAACTTGTTTTATCTACACCTGCATACTCATCCGCCTTCATATTTATCACTAATCTAGCTATATAAAACATGAAGATCATGTTTACTCTGCTATGATCATTTGATTATTTCTATCTTGGTCACATTTCACATCCATGTCAACATTCTCATCCATGGCAATTATAGTCCTCCTTGGATGCTTAATTCTGAGATCCATATATCACAATAGATCTATAATGGTTTTATATAATTATTCTTGATGTTTAAAAACATTCGATGATCACACAATACATAGTTTTGTACATTACGATATAGGGTTAAAAATGTTAAGGTTAACAAAAATATTCTCCTTAAGGAAACTTGATGATGCAATTCTAATTGTATCACGATAATTCAAAACGATAGTAGCTATGTGTCTAGTTTTATTTAAACAAGTAGTAATCATTCGATTAGAGATAGAGCGCACATGCAACACTTTGATATGTTTCGGTTCACCTGGAGAGACCAAATAGTCTATTACTTCTTTGTTTCGGGATCGTAGATATGAATCCATATTTTGTCAATTGTCTACATTAAATTTGACTTGTGCCTTCGTTGAATCTGGTAACCATAGCATTGCATTATATGATGCGATCCGTTTCTTGAGCCTCAGTAAAATTGCGAGGGATTCATCGGAAACTCAGTTTTTTCATACATAAGTGTTTTTATACTATAATCTCATGGCAGGTTATAAGTTCGTCTGTTTACGTATACGGTGTACTGTGCCGCGAAAAAACGCGTTATTTTTGTTATAAGTTCAAAGTTGCCGAAATCTCAATTTGGTGTAGATACTTTTAACCTCTATAGTCGTAACCAAAATTTATTAGAATGTAAGAGGGAATTCTTTTCATGAGAATTCACGTTAGAAATTTAAAAAATTAGTTATTTACTTACTTTTACAATCACTACATAGTAAAAAACAAAGTCGCTTTCTCTGTCCCTATATCCCTATGTATGCTTAAATCTTTGAAACTACGCAACGGATTTTGATGCAGTTTTTTTTAATAGATAGAGTGATTGAAGAGAAATGTTTATATGTATAACTAGCTGTTACCCGTGGCTCCGCACGCGTTTTTTGAATGTATTAAATAAATGTAAAATTGTTATTAGATGTGTAAATAACAATAATACTCTTTCAAAAATATTTGTAAGTATGACACGCACATCATCTACAGTAACAGGTAATATGTACATTATATATGTGAATACTAATAGTGTATCGAATGGGATGAGATTTATCATAAGCCACATACATAGCTGGAACTTTAAACTACTATCTATGTATCAGCCTCATTGCTCACTTACACTATATAAGAAAGTAATGAAAATATTAAGCTATACATTATCGAACAATATGTGTTCAATCTTTTATTGTATAGATATAATATCAGGTATCGTCTGCTGAACTCGCTAGCTTCGCTCGCTAGAACAGCTATTAGTTGGTTATTTGCCCGTAAAATTTCCGTTCAAATATTACTTGTAGTCCGTTGAAGCTGTTAAGACCTTGCTAGGTTAATAGCGCAATCATTTCTAAGAAAACAAAACCGTTCATATAGGTCCAGCTGTTTCGGAGATTACCCGGAACAAATAAACAAACAGATATATCGACAGAATAAAAAAAAATGTTGATATTTGTAGCACCGCAGATATATGTATTCATCAAAAAGTATTTATTTGAATATTATATACACACGCTTTACTCTTATAATACGTAATACGCAATATATCACAAACCAAATATTAGAAACAAAACTAACGTAGAATAAACTTTTTGAGGAGTTTTTAACGGGATTTCAGTTAGTGTTATGTAGGGATTTTATATTTTATTCATAATTTTGTATTATTTTACTCTATATTGTGTTAAATTGGCGGCGTTTTATGTAATATGGTTTGTTTATTATGCATGAGTGAAATAAATGAAAACTAATGCCATGGAGCATGTATTCTGTAAGCTTGAAATTAAGAAGATAAAAATTTACGAAATATTATATAGAAGATTTGGCGCTTATGTATAGAGAATACATAAGAACTACCTATACTGACAATTTCAGAATTGGCAGTATGGATTAATTCCTTCGCCTGTATTGTGATGGACGAATATTATTACTACTAACCTTTAAGAATATCAGCACAAAATAAACTTTACAAATGTTTCCGACACAAACGTACCACGTATAATTAAAAATTGAAAACAAAACTAACGTAGAACAAACTTTTTGAGTAGGAACACAAAATAAACCATGAAAATATTTCCGATAGAATGTTATCGCGTTACCATGGCGACGCATATAATACTGACATTAACACGCAGCGGAAGCTTAAAAAATAGCCCGTTTTTTTGACATTCTTAATTAGTGCTCAACTCCTGTTGGTTTTAACGTGATGATATGTAGCCTATAGCCATCCTCGATAAATGAGCTATCTAACACTAAAAGAAACTTTTAAATCGGATCTGTAGTTCTTGAGATCATAGCGTTCAACCAAACAAACAAACAAACAAACAAACAAACTCTTCAGCTTTATATATTAGTATAGATAACATCTATTAAATAGTGGAGAAATACTGTTATCTTTGAGGTTACGGAGCAAGAAAGCTGTGAACGTTGTATATAAAGACATTCTGTAATATATTAATTGTTGTAAAAATAAAATAAATAGGTAAATATGTAAAAAATAAATAAGTAAAAATGTAGTGTATGAATTTAGATATTCCATAGATAGCAGGAAATCTTTATGGTATAGAGAAAGGGGAATTGTTTTACTCTAAATTTAACGGGTGCGGGCCACGAGCAGTAATGAATAAATCAAAACTACTGGATCGATTTTAATATTTTTTTCAGTGAATGACATAGGCTATATATTTTATACCCGTGCGAAGCCGGAGCGGGCCGCTAGTTTACTATAAAATGTAATACAATGGTTGATTGAACAAAGAAAATGCTACGATTTATTATATTCGTAGTTAGTAATGTAATTTTATCATCGCCATATTAAAAGTTTTTTTTTAATTACAAGCGCATTTTAATTCTTTTATGATTATAATTATTTCACAAGTATTTAACATTTTTTACAGTGTGAGAAGTAAGGGCTGGTGACTCTCTCTGACGAACTGGTGGGAGGCGCACCAAACACGATTACGCCTCGAACTTTAAGACACATTACGACTGTATACTAACAATAATACAATTCCTATCTTAATATGGGTATTTATAAACGTGAGAAAAATATGCAACTTGTTATGTATAATTATATTTTATTTACACATCGGAAGTAAAGAAAGGTAACCGTATGTACTTGTTGTGGTATTCACTTCGAGATAACGAGGAGATCCTGTGAACCTGGTACAGACACTTCACACGGGAAAATGTCAAATCATTATCCTTCTACCCAGTAGTAATTTCACTAACAACAATATAATTGGTAGATTCAGGTATTCATGTTTATATATTGGTATTCTATAATAATTCATGATATTGTATTGTACTGTATTTCAATCGCTGTTTAGATGGTTGTACTTATAGCTACAATGTTTGCAAAACATTACTCTGACTTAATAAAATTCAATTAAGAATGGCCTCTAAGAGATTCCAAGTTACGACTTTTGTGTTTGTGTTCTGACTAGATCGGCTCAGAGTGGAAGGTGCCCCTGTTGTGAAATTTCAATTAAGACGAATACTTGTTTATGTTACATACAAGGCCATTATAAACTTTCCAATGGATCTTTAATGTTGAATGTTATTATTGTAGATTTAATAAATGAAATACATATTTTTGTAAATTTATAGAACTCAATGATTAATTATGGCAGTTATCAATGGAGGAAAATTATAGATGAGTTAGCTTTCTATATAAACAATATATTAGATACGTATTTTGAATATTATACTGTTCGGTTGAACGACGACGCGTCGACAACGTCGATGAGAAATATCAAGAATTGCCTACGGCTGTATTACGAAGTGTAAGGCAAAAAGGGATATAATCGTATCTAAACATCTATGTATTCACCCAGGCTATTCCATTTACTTTGAAGTTACGTTATTTATTTTTATTTAATCCGAATATAGTATAGCTTTTTTGAAGTAAAGTGAATGTTTGACGTTCTTGTTTTTAGAAAACATTTTTGCTGAAATAATCTTTGTTACAGTTGGTTTTGTAAAATTATTTAAATTTTTTGAGGTTCAACCAACCTTCAAAGCTGAGAGCATAACATGAGCTATAATATTAATAGCTGGCGGGATTTAAAATAGTTTACATCTAATTTTCTGCACAATCGGTCTAAGGGATTTACAATAACGATTATTTTCTTGAAACTGATTTCATTTCTCACTTGCCTATATTGAAATAACACAAGTTGACACCTGAAGGGTTATAAATGATTTATCTGAACATCAACATGTTTAATCCTGGAAGGATTGGCGATATTTGAACCCATATTTTTGGTTGAATAATAATATTTCTAATTAAAAAGTTGTTGTACGTATTTTAATCTTTGAACTTTTTATGCCTATAATTAATCTATATACATGTAATAAGAATGTAAATCTAACGTTTCTGTACTTTTTTGATTTTTGTGACAAAAACTGTTGTAGGTGTCTAAGTATAATTAATAAAATACATATCAATCATTGTCAGAAATGTCTGTCTGTCTATTTGTCTCTTTGTATGAACACGCATCACTGATAACGGTCTGGGTTTATATAACAATAAATTAATAATAAAGCATGTTCTCGGAAAAATAATAAAGCATATTCTTGGAAATAACTTAGTCTTTGTTTCATTTAAATTGGTCCACTGTATCAAAAGATATTGTAATTTGAATGACAGCTCAAGTTAAGTACGTGATAAAAGTAGATAATTAGATTAATTTAATGCATTCAAATGATTATATTAATCACTGTTATCAACCATAGGGTTCCACGCAGACAAAATCGCGAGCACAGCTAGTGTTTAATATAATGTTAAATATAATCTATACTATTATTATAAAGAGTAAAAGTTTGTGACGTTGTGACGTTGTAGGGGGTAATCTCAGGAATTTACTGGTCCGATTTGAAACAATCTTTAAGTGTTATATAGCTCATTTATCGAAGATGGCTATAGGCTATATCATCACGCTAAAAACAATAGGAGCGGAGCACCAACGAAGAATGTTTACAATTGAGGCTTTTTTTTCCTCTTGAGATCATCCGCTGCGTGTTAGCGTTAGCCCAAAATAAACGAAGTCGGGGGCTGAGGCTAGTGTTGAATAAAAGATGTGTTTACGCGTATCGTTTCATAGCGGCTACATCTATTTGGCTAATTCTTATTTTCCTGTATTCGTTATTGTCTGGACAAGTTTTGCATGAAAGATAATGTTTGAAAAATCTCATGGAAAAGTTAAATATAGGTATATCTTTATCACTAGGGGTATCTTTTAAAATCTATATTTTATCTATACCAATATATAAAGTTAAAGAGTTTCTTTTTGTACGTTTGTATGTATGGTTGATCGCGCTAATCTCAAGAACTACCGGTCCGAATTGAAAAAATAAAAATAAAGTAATAGTTAATATTCATCCAGTAACGCAGGCGAAGGAATTAATCCATACTGCCAATTCTGAAGTTGTCAATATAGGTAATTCTTATGTACTCTTTAGCTAGTTTTCTTCTATGTCCAAGTTAATGTATTTGCATATATGTATTTATTCGCGTGAAATGGATCAAAAACATGTTGTTCACTATAAGCATGCGCTTGAGACGTGCGCTGTACTGGACTCTACGAATAAATATAATTGAAAGTCAAATGTTTATATGTATTTAAATTACAGCAATGTGTATTAATAACTTAATTATATCGACAATATGGGCATATTATACCTATATAATAAAAGATTTAACACGTATTGTTCGATAATGTATAGCTTAATACTTTTATTACTTTCTTATATAGTGTAAGTGAGCACTGAGTGTGGTATATAGTAATTTACAGTTCCAGGTCATTAGATGCTGATGATAAATCCGAACCCATTCCACACTGTTAGTATTCACATATATAATGTACATGTTACCTGTTACAGTAGATGTTGTACGTGTCGTACTTAAAAATATTTTTGAAAGAGTATTTCTGTATTTTACACATCTAATCACAATTTTACATTCATTTAATATATTTAAAAAGCGCGTATGAAGTCGCGGGTAACAGCTAGTATATTGATAAAATTTGCAGATTGATGTTCAATTGTTTTATTCATTTTATTTCACCACATGGTTCTATTGTAAAGGGAAAATTGGGTCCCATTTGCAACGTTAGTGTATCAGGCGAGGCCGGGGCGAGCAGGTAATTATTATTATTGAAGTGAAAATCTTTGTGGAAGGGTTGAAATTTTGATCCGTAAACTTTTTGCGTGACGAAAAATAGTGGATGTACACACTGTGTCGGGTATAGTATCAAAATACTGGTTCTCGTCCGGTCACCGAAGTCAAGCAATCTCTGGCGCAGTTAGTACTTGGATGGGTGACTGCCTTGGAACATCGTGTATTGCTATTTTTTTGTTGTATTTTACTGTAATACAAAAGTTTCACGACACATCCTATTTTGTAATATTTATTACTATTATTCTATATACTATAAACAGTACCTTATCGTTAAAAAAAGTCGAAACACATATACACACGCATATACATAAATAAAAAACTTTCCCACAAACTGCCCACATTTGATCTCGCTGTTATTGACTAATAACTCATCACATATTTCTGCTTTCGATATTTATACGAAAAGTATTTCAAGGCATTGATCAAATAATTTTCTCGTTTCCCATCTTTCACCGCAGTCTGCGACAATAAATGGAAAAAAATCTTGAGAGATTGATTCCGGGGTGAAAGTATTCCGTTTGTCATGTTATATTTTGTCTTTGTTTTTATATTCTGTTGAGTCGATTTATTATATAGAATTATTAAAAATATTATTCTTAAATAATACAAATATAAGTTAATATAAGTTTTTTAAAGCCCTTTGACCATAACCTAATCAGATGTAAGTGGTTTTGTGGCCCAAGATTTAACGTGGTTAGCTAGGAGAGAACTGGCTTTCAAACTACAACTACAAATATTAAATATGACATGCGGGCGTAAAAATAATGACAAAAAAACAGTGCGTGCGTGCGTATACACGCAGAAAAAGTGAAACTTCTTTGACTTATGTATATGTATTAAATTATATATACCAGATGAAAGGTTAAACACTCGCAGTATTCTAGGATATAAAACTTCACGATCACATTAACATATAAAATAATAATATAAAAACAAATATTAATAAAGAACAAAGAGAACTTAAGTTAAAGTTTGTTCTAAGACTTTTAAAACTATAAACATAATAAACCTAGGTGCAATAATCGGTTCTCAAAACTGTAAGGGGTGATCCGAAATTAATTACATTCGATAATAAAATAGACAATAAGCCCCTTTGCTTTGTTCATGTCGTTCTCACGTTCCCTTTCAAGTGAAAGTGAAATCACCTAACGGTCTTTTTCACTGCGCTTTAACACAGAAGTGTAGAGGATTGTGTATAGTTTTTGTATTTTTCTAGATAATTAAGATAAATATTAAGCATATTTTTTTTTAATTTAGGACGAGAATCGTTGCAGACTAGTCTCCATAAATATTCCAACTGTCTAAATTTTGTAGTGTAGTAGTAGAGTAGACTGTAGTGGTAGAGCTACGCTGAAACTATTACTGGTTTCAGTATGAATGGGTCGGCTCATTCCGGGGTAATACCACCCTCTCACAGAACACCGACGTGAAGTAACAGTGCTTGCATTGTTGTGCTTCGTTCAGTCAGTGAGAACGCCGGAGGCTCACCTCCTTTCTCCGCTCCTCTCCTCTCGCCCTCCCTCTTCCCACCATTCCTTCCAAACACAGGCTGGCAACACACTAGCGACATCCCTAGTGTTGCTAGTGTCTTTGGACTGTGGTGATCACTTAACGTCAGGTGACCCGCCTGTTCGTTTGCCTCTTATAATATAAAGATAAAAAATTGAGCCTGTATATGTGAGTGTACATAAAAGATATACTATACGAAGCCCCATAGTATAAATACTTAACAATACATTTACTTATTTTGGTATAGTACAAGATCCAGGCAGATACTTGTATACATGTACACATAAATACATACCTACCTTATGTTTAACGCGTAATGTGTAACGACTTTTTCCCAATCGTGCTATAAAAAGTTTTCTTCCAGTAAATTTATACTAACTATGATTTATTCTAATATTAACTAATATTAAATATGGGAATGTGAATTTCTTTGTTTGTTACGCTTCCTCGCCTTAGTCATTCACGCCCTAGATCGTCTTGCAATTGCATACATGTTACGAAGGGTATAAAAAAACATCGAATACCTCTCATCCAGAAAATAAGTAATATCCGAGAGTGATACTTTAAACCTACATTAACACGAGTGAAACAGCGGGCAAAGGCTAAGAGAATATAGTTCTACATTTATTTAAGTGAGGATTGTAACAGTAAATGAACAACGAAGTAAAATATTAGAATATGCGCACATTTCAATGTTTTATTTTATGTCTGTTTTAATGTCCCAGACGGTTTATGGTTATTTTAAGAATCTTCAGTTTCAAGGAGGTAAGTTCGTAAATAAATCTAATGAATTCAAAGGACATAGGTATCTCTTGGATCTTGCTTTCTGTTTTTGTTAGACAAGTTATTAGATTACCTATTTTAACGTAAATAACTAAAACCCTGAGATTTATTTATAAATTTTGTATCAAATGAATTTGTAGCATGAGTTGATTTTATTGCTATTATTTCGCTACTGACAATATTTATATTATTTCCATATATAATTTTTAAAAACCTTGGATGTGCATGGATAACTATACACAAAAGAAGTTTTAGTATTGGCCTTTGTGTAAAAATAATTCTTACAATAAAACGTAAAATAAATATGAAACTAAAGGGTTCAATAAAAATTCGACAGAAATAATAACGCATGAATAAATTAGATTACATGATAGACATTTTTTTGCATTCGCATAGACGTATACGTCTCCTCTCTTCGTGATATTTCTATCAATGTTATCCCGTTTCAAGTTTGTGAAAGATTGTGTTAGATACGTTTTTCCTTTTTCTATTTTTGTATGTTCTGTAAACGTTTGTTGTTTTCAATTCCAAAAGTTATATGGCGCAAGCTTTCAAGAAATTATAAAAACGACTACGATATACAAAAATACTCGCCTTTGATCTATGTAGGGTAACTGTCTGCGAGAAACCTAGGTCTGGCGCGTTCGTCCTCAAATGAATTGTGTCTAAGCCGTTATAAACTAAAGCGAAGAGTACTTTTATAAAGTGATATTTGAGATATTTTCTTGATTCTTTGTGACTATCTAATTACAGACTAGCTGACCCGTGTAACTTCGTCTGCACAAAATCGATTATTACCTGTTTCAATTGTATTTTTAAGCTCGAAAAATCTTACAAACACGATTGCTGCGCCCTTTTCTGTTTCCAATTGTGATTTTTTTTTATATCATATAGGAGGCAAACGAAGAGGCGGCTCATCTGACGTTAAGTGATCACCACCGTCCATAGACACCAGCAACACCAGAGGAGTTGTGCGTTGCCAGCCTGTGTTTAGAGGGATGGGGTAATGGAGAGAAGAGGGAGTGAAAGGGAGAGGACAAGTGAGGGGAAGGGGAAGTGGGTCTCCGGCACTCTCATTGACCGATCGAAACGCAATAATGCAAGCACTGTTACTTCACGTCGGTTTTCTGTGAGAGGGTGGTACTACCCCGGACGAGCTGAACCATTCATGCTGAAACCAGTTATAGCTTTAACGTGGCTCTAACACCTACCAGAAACGTAGCTCTACCACTTACCATACGTGGCTATATCACCTACCAATCCTAACTATCCAGCGACTGAAAGTTATACCCAGTTGGTACCTGAGAAATCTTTTTTATAATAAGCCTAAAATCTGTTATTAGGTGCCGTTTCCGGCGATCAGAAGTGGATTAATAATATGGAAACACGCTTTATCCCACTTCTGACGTTGGCGATCAGAAGTGGAGATTATATGAAAACAAGCCTAATATGGGCAAAGCCCTATCCTACTTTTGATGTCGCTGTTAGGCAGGCACGAGCGTGGGTGGGTGGACAGATAACTCTCGCCAGCAGCCATAACATAATATCACCACCCCATAATGATCCGTCGAAGAATGCCCTAACTAGTTTTAACTCATTAACTCCCTGAACCACCTACTATAATAATACTGCCCTAATTAACTTATTTCAAATATCTTTTATTAAATTTATGAAAGCTACCACCGGTTCGGAAAATACCCAGTCATCAAGAAGAACCGGCAAGAAACTCGATCTGGCTAATCTTTTCACGTTACATATCAACCCCCCCAAAATAATAATCAATTACTATTAATCCAGTTTAGATATACTTTTCAAATTTATCGACATTTCATAAGTAGGTATTTACTGTAAAATTCGTACATTTTTTCTTTTATATAATGGTATTATTAAAAACACTGTGTCCTAAATGACTGCTGTGTTTATACATTATACTTTTTAAAAAACGAGCGGAGTAATTTCAGCACAGATTTGTGTAGATATAGATTCTTCGCGTGCACTATTATGAACTCCATTGTGTGCTGAATGTTTTTATTTGTTCGAGATCTCCGTGGAGAGTAGATGCTACGATGACTCAGATTAGAATTTTATTTTACGTTATGGGGCGATACAAATGTGTTTGTTTTCTTCGTTTGCGGTACTCATGGAAAATGCAGTATAATATGTCGTTATGTCGCATTAAAACAATTTATTTTTCAATGTGATATAAATTTACAACTAAGAAAGTATTTCATTCTTTATTTGAAATGTTTGTAACTTTGATATAGTTTTAAATGGAATCTAACACTGGTATTATACTAAACGTTTACAGGTTTTTATGAGTCTTAAAATAAATTTTTCTGCACATGTTTGCAAAAAAGCTATGTTTAGAAAATAGTATTCATTCAAATTGAAACAGTCAGAAAAATATTAATCCAATAAGATTATGTTCGTGACAGACGCATGCAGAAAATAAATAACTCGGTGCTATAAATAAACTTTTATCTGGATGATACCTCTGGGACGGTGAATTTATGAGGTTTCAACGCAGACTCATCTGAACTATTTCAGTGCAATGCTATTTACTAGTTAATTTTTTTTTGGTGTTGCAGATCGATTCAACAATTTAAAGATTGATTACGATTAAGGACCATTCTTGTTTAGGCTTACTATTTAGGTTCTTTTCTTAACTATATATCAGAAGGCTAAATATATATTTTACTAATACCTCGCCGTATTAAAATATTGTGCATATTATTTTTATGTATAAATATAAAAGTAGAAACCTTATATCTATATCATTAAGATTAATATGTTATACTAATGGTCCCTGAGGACGTTGTCCTGCATTCATAATAAAAAAAATCTTAAAAGCCAACCGCAGCACCACCTACCAGGTCCAATTGTCAATCTAAAGCATTCTCGGATCCACTGGAACACACAAAATTTCATCAAAATCGGTCCAGTCGTTTAGAAGGAGTTCAGTGACGTACACACGTACTGAAGAAATTTATAAAGATATGTTTATTAATAAAGTAAAAAATGGTAATTAATAAAGATATGTACAATAAATGAAGAAATTTATTTTGTAACATTGTGATTTTTTTTTAATTTTTACATTTTTTTTTGTATTGTGGTGAGAAATGGGCGATCTTGTATTTTTTCTTGCCTTATTCTGTTCTGCAGACTCTTGGTCCGCACCTTTTCTTTGCTTTCGCTTTTTTTTATAGTCTGCGTGAAAAATCGTAGATCTTGTATATTACAATATATCCAAATTGTACTACGTCACAAAGAAATATTATCTTAAGATAGTAGCATTATTACTTTTTAATTATATAAATATCTTTTGTTCACTTTCAATTATTTTTTGTTTGCTTTTATCAGTTTTGAATGAATAAATACTTTATTGCACTTTTTTAGTTTGTATACTGGCGAGCTTAATTAATGCAACATGCCATTTTCTTTCAGCTAACCAGCGGTATTGTCATAAATTTTGAAGTATGTCTGAAAAAAAAAGAACGGCTTTTCTAATGTATGATATTAAATCGTCTACAAGGTAAATAATTATATATTAAACTTACTAGGTACAGATTTATTTAACCGTTTATTATAAAAAAATGATAACCAATACTCGATTTTGCCCTTAAAGCCATATTATTTTCTTTTATGGGTCATGTGTTTTTTAAGTGAAACTTCTTGCACGGGTGATACAAAATTTCTTAACGCATTATGCGTTACGCTTTAAGTAAGGTTGGTTTGTATTTCATGTATAAGTATATATATATATATATATATATGTCTGTGTGCATTTATTAGTAGGTATACAGTATAGTTTATATATAATTTTATACATATAGCCCAAAGAAGTTCCACCGTACAGTTGAGCACAAAAACCCATATTTAATTAAGTTGAAAACGTGTTACAGTAATCCAATCATTGCTTCTTTGTTATAATACTTCTGTCATAACGATTTAAAACGATATAATTTCAGTGCAGCGCTTTCCAACATTTCGCCTTGGGACTTGTGTACGGAATCTAACAATTAGCCTAAACGTTCCTAGGAGAAAACAACACTGTGCAATTATGATAGTATGGTTCTTTTGATATTCACTCTGTAAGCTACTATTTCAATGTTGGTATTGTATAGTGAGGGTGTGATGGTGTGATGGTGTTTTGAGGGTATATTTAAGAACTAGAATGCGTGTAGCAAGTTTGAAAATGTTGTTAATATAAATTTGCCTTTTTTATTATATCATAGAAGGCAAATGAACAAGTGGGTCACCTGATATTAAGTGATCACCACCGTCTGTAAACACCAGCACACTATAGGAGTCGCAAGTGCGTTGCCAGTCTGTATTGGTGGGAAGGAAGAGGTGTAAGTGGTCCTCCGCAGCTCTCACTGACTGAACGAAACGCAACAATGCAAGCACTGTAACTTGACGTCGGTGTTTCTGTGAGAGGGTGGTACTACCCTGAACGAGCTGACCCATTCATGCTGAAACCAGTAATATTAACCAGTTATAATTATAGCGTGGCTCTATCACCTACATGGAGCATGCTTCAGCCAGATCACGGTCGCGTTATGTAGATTAGCAGATTAGAAGCAGACCGGCATGATAGCGGTGACCGGCGATGTGTGTCTCTCGGTGAAAGCCATTGTTTTTGGATTTTACTGTACTTACCATTAGGCATGGTGCATTCATTTTACCTCGCTATAATAAAAAAAATCACCAAATAATCACATAATAACAGATGTGATTTCTACAACTTCGATACTATAAAAAAATTATGAGTATTAATTTAAAATTGAATTTATAAATGTATGAATAATATGTATAATGTATATACATTAAACTATTACATATTATAAAATAAAATCCGTGGGTATGTCCGTCTGTCCTTCTATTTACAATAAACTCAAAAGGTACTTAACGGATTTTCATGCGGTTTTCACCAGTAAATAAAGTGATTCATGAGGCAGGTTTAGGTATATAATTTGACAAGGCTTTTTCATTATCAAGGATGGATAACGTCCGCCCGCGCTGCTAATTAAATATAAACATAATATAGTCATAAATATATCTTCTTTGTTAAAAATGTCATCGTTATCACTTCATACATCTGTGTAAGGCAATTCACAAGATTTACAGGCCTTGACGAAGACTATAAACTAACTTTATTATTCTATCAACTGGGACGTTATACTTGACGCTTTCAGATTTAATTTGTCACGTTCACGTACCACGGTTTATACGATAGTACCATATTCATATTTGAAGCTAGCTTTACGAAATATTTTAATAAAATTAAGTATTTCAATTTGTTAATTAATAAAACTTGAGTTTTAATTAAGTTTTTGAAAGGTGAATAGGTATCAAACAACATAACAAACACATAAAAAAAAAACAAAATAACAAGAACAGATAATTATAAAAGATCTTTTTCTTCTTTTTTATTTTTGGAAACCAGTCTTCTTATGTAACGATAATATAAATTTCTTGATATAATTTCAATGAACTCCTCTAGAAGTTTTTGTGGTATTATTTCCGATCCACTTCACTGTTGCACAATAACCAAACTATATTACGTACGTAAAGCACCACCAACATTACACAATATCTCTATATTGATTGATCTATATTGTCAGAGTCAAATAACACAAGATTATGGGTAAAATATAAAGACCACTAGATCGCATTACAAGATCCCGCCAAAAACACACATTCTAAAGTTAAAACACCGAAGTGTTTTTTCACCAAAAAAGTTTTTACATTATGCGTTTCGCTCTGTCGCTGTACGGTACAGATGGCGTTAGGCTAATAATATATTTAATTTACTTAGTTTCTATGTTCTAATTGAATGCTAATAAAATAGTAGGTGTTCGATAATAAAATATGAATAAAGTTGTTGTGAAAATGTTATCATACAGTAAAAATATTCAGCAAAGTTAATTATATTACATAAAAAATTATGTAGTTAAATTTATGAATAATATTCCATAAGATAAAGATTCAAAAGTAAGTTAAGTACATCAGTATAAGACTGAAATATATTATTTAACCACATACATTTACTGACCACAACCGAACATTATTTATCTGTATGAATGAGAGGGCACACGAACCGGTCATCGCAATATTTTACGTCTGGAAAAGTCTTTCAACCAAATTTTCGCTTGGAAAGATTTTACTCGCATATTGACAGCTCAAAGAGTGAGGAGTATATTTCTAAGAACGTTGTCTTCAAAAAATCTAACGCGGTGATACTCAACCTTTCTTTAAACGAGCCACAAATACGTTTCCCTCGTGGTTTCGCGGGCCGCAAATAACAATATTTAGGTATTAAAAAAACCTAATTTCAAATTAACAACATAATCTTCATGTACTGAAAAATGGTTGTCAAATAAAACAAGCTTGGTATAACCCGTATGCGGGCCCATTGCGGTCTGGTTATCTGAGATCTATTTATTTTACTCAGCATGCTCATAGATTCTCTGATGGGCACGAAATTTAAAATAATTGAAAATAAAGCATAACCGAGTGGGCCAACTACAAAGACACGGTGGGTTCGGTAGTAGATATAGCTGATTTAACATATTTAAACATCAGCTTAGGTCTTGAAGTATTCAAATATCTTTCTAATGACCTGATTGATACTTTTTGAAGTGATCATTTTTTTAGACACGTTGAGGGATTTTTGAAAGAGGAAACTTATGAGTTAGCGTCACCAATGACCTCGACATGCTCGTGGCGTACTGCGCCTGCGCCAAACTGGCAAAGGGTAATATAGCGACTTGTATTCATGTAACATTGATACTTTGTTTTGTATTGAGTATGTGCAGCCCATCATATATTTTATTAATGAATAAGCTGTATAGAAATCTAAAAACCAGGCTAAAGTTATTGATTTAAATTTACAGGTTATAAAATTTAAAATAATTAAATTAAAATTTTGAAAAAAGAATAGCTATTTTGTTATGAATTTCATTTCTGTCGAAATTCTTTATTACTGCCTCGACTTCTCTTTTATTCGTGTGTTTTTAATAACTCGAATTAAGCAGAAACATCAACACTGTTTATATTTTAGGGTCTATATTTACTTTTAACATTCCGTATAACAAAGATATACAAAAGATATAGATATAAGGAAAAGTTCCACCGGAAATAATTACGGAGACACTTAATCAAGTTGTCGACAAAACAACGGAATTGTAAGAGTTAGATGTGATACAGGTTGCTCTTATTTGTCAACACTAAAACTTCTATACCTTTTTTATTCCTTCCTGAAGTCATACAATCTTTTTCTATAATTTATAACTATTTTCAAATAATAATTTGTTATTGTAGATATTTTTATTAATTTATTTTGTATAATATCAAAAATATAATGTTTTAATCAGACCATTTTTGTCACAAGTTAGGGTGCTTGAAAAGTATGTTTTAAAAATTCAATATCAACTCATACATATAATTTACATAATATGACTATTCTAGAAAGGTCGCGAATAACAAGCACGCGTGTAACAAATTATGACCCCGGAAAAAATAGGAAATAAAAATATGGAAACGTAAATAAATAACCCAGCGGCAGATTCTGGGTTTGATTCTATTGGTACTAAAATCTCGGCAATGTCATTATTTAGTCTCGTCGGTCCATTCCGGGGTTACAGAAAATATTTTTAAAATGACGAATGGATTTAGCTTTCAACAGGGAAGCGATCGGGACAGCGAGCATTTTTTTTTTTTATCGAAACACTACATAGTGGCTGCACTATGCCTGATGTTAAGCATAGTACAATCCAAAAACATCGGCAACCACCGAGAGACAGATTATCCATCGCCGGTCGCCGCTGTCATGCCGGCCATAATGACGAAAGTCACCCGGTACTGGATATGCACAGGCTGATCCCGAAACGCGACGCGCAGAAGCGAGTCACTATGACGGCCTTTTTCGCCATATGCATGGTGGTTGCGACCCAGTCGGGCTGTAAAACCCTACCACCCCGCTTTCGCCATTTTCGATTAAAAGGAAATATTTACAATCCTATAAATAGGTAAATACATAACTGGAGTTGGGAAATAATTGTTTGGTAGAAATTGAATGGTTGTTAGTGTGTAAAAAAATTCGTATGAGAACTTATGTGTGTTCTAACACATTGTTATTAATGTGGGCTAGAGAAATCAGAGGTTTGAACCCTTTAAACCAAGAAACTGTCAAATATTTTCGCAAATTATTTTATCATGTATTTTGTCAATTTAGAAAGACTCTCTGTCTATTTAGAAAAACTCTGGGGCCTTATACTATATAATTTGGTGCTACCACTATAAAAATCGAAGCAAATAAGTATTTGTCAGCTCACGTTGCATAAATTGTTGCGTAAATCACAATAAAGTACGTAGTCCGGTGAAGCTGTAAAGACCTTGCTAGGTCAATAGGATAGTAGTCCGGTGAAGCTATTAGGACCTTGCTAGGTCAATAGCGTAGTCAGTTCGAGAAAAAAAAGTCAATAGCGTAGTCAGATCGAAAATAAAAAACAATAAAGTAGTTTACAGACCTAGAAAGCTAATTGTGATTATTTCGGTTATTAAGAAATATTATGTTTTATAAAAATAAGATTTAACATTAGATATTAGTCTTCTAAAGATGATGCTTCAAAGCATAGAGATTTAAATAGATAACGTAGAAAACAATAAAAATTAGATGTCTCTGAATTTTGGTATACACTATTATTGTAAACATAAAGTTTATGAATATGTTTATAATTTCTAAAACGACTCATCCGACTCTGTAAGTTATTCTACTAACAGAGATTTACGTTCAAGCTGACGGTTACAGGCTATTATATTTAAAAACTAGCCTTAAATAAATTAACAATATCGAAATGTAGGCAATTCATTCAAATAAATTTCATAGTATGATATAGGTATGAAAATCGGTTTCAGATTTACATATTGTAATTTTTTCTTATTATTATCTATATTAATCTGTATTCAATATATACATATATCTTCTTCTATACATATAATGAGAATATAACCTTTTTCGATTTTCGTGAAAAAAACTGTTGCAGATTTATAGGAATAAGTAATAAAATACATTTCAATTAATTTTATGTGTACTTGTATGAATACGTATCAGTGCTAAAGTACTAGGTTAGGTAAATACTAGGTACAATAAAACCATAAAGCATATCTTCGAAAATAACTTAGTCTTTATTTCATTCAAATCGGTTCACTCTATCAAAAGTTATTTTAATTTTAATAACGATGCGATGTAAAAACGAGAGAAAAGTAGATAAGTAAATGGATTTAACACAGATGATGATATAAATTATTGAAGTATCTAATGATTTATAAAATTTACATTTATACTTTTCAAATTTTAGAAATAGACGAGTAACCAATTCATGTTTGGAATTAAGTTAATGTTTCATTCATTGAAAATTTTGTTATTTGAATATGTTTAAATGATTCAATTACTTGAATATTTTTCTAATGCAAACTGTTCCGATATTACAACAGAATTTTGACTTCCATTTCAATATTGATGATATTTCCCTTTTCTAGAAAAATTGAACGAGTTGTTATTGCAGCTTGTTGTGTTTGGAAAACAAATGCTCGAGATAAACCGATTGAAACCGATTGCTACCTGCGCGATACATTCCAAGTGCACATTTTTGTTCGAGTCATTTGCATTTTTACAGACGTTGCTTACAAATACCGTAATTCAATAAACATTTCATCGGTCCCGCCAGCGACAATATTTACATTTCAGAGAGAAAATTGCATTATTTTGAAATAACATAAAACAATATCTATACTAATATTATAAAGCTGAAGAGTTTGTTTGTTTGTTTGTTTGTTTGGTTGAACGCGCTAATCTCAAGAACTACCTGTCCGATTTGAAAGTTTCTTTCAGCGTTAGATAGCTCATTTATCGAGGATGGCTATAGGCTACATATCATCACGTTAAAACCAATAGGAGCGGAGCACTAATGAAGAATGTCTCAAAATCGGGCTATTTTTAGAGCATCCGCTGTGTGTCAGTGTCAGTATTATATGCGTTGCCATGGTAACATGATAACATTCTATCGGAAATATTATTAGTGTTTATTTTGTGTTCCTGTTCAAAAGTTTATTCTAGGTTATTTTTAATTCCAATTTTTGATTATAAGTAGTACGTTGCTATCTCAAACATTTTTAAAGGCTATTTTGTGCTGCTATTCTAAAAGGTTAGTCCATCACAATACAGGCGACGGAATTAATTCATACTGCCAATTCTGAAATTATCAATATACGTAGTTCTTATGTATTCTCTATATATAAGCGCCAAATCTTCTATATAATATTTCCTTCTTAATTTTCAAGACCCCAGAATACATGTTCCGTGGTATTATTTTTCATTTATTTCACTTAGCATAATAAACAAACCATATTACATAAAACGCCGCCAATTTAACACAATATAGAGTCAAATAACACAAAATTATGAATAAAATATAAAATCCCTTCATAACAGACTGAAATCCCGTCAAAAACTCCTCAAAAAGTTTATTCTACGTTAGTTTTGTTCCCAATTTTTAGTTTGTGATATATTACGTATTATAAGAATAAAGCGTGTGTATATAATATTCAAATAAATACTTTTTGATGAATGCATATATCTGCGGTGCTACAAATATCAACATTTTTTTTAATTCTGTCGATATATCTGTTTGTTTATTTGTTCCGGGTAATCTCCGAAACAGCTGGACCTATATGAACGGTTTTGTTTTCTTAGAAATGACTACGCTATTGACCTAGCATGCTTAACAGCTTTAACGGAGTACAAGTAATATTTGAACGGGAATTTTACGGGCAAATAACTAACTAATTAGCTGTTTTATTTTAAGCTAGCGAATTCAGCAGACGATGCCCGAAATTATATCTATATAATAAAAGATTGAACACATATTGTTCGATAATATATAACTTAATATTTTCATTACTTTCTTATATAGTGTAAGTGAGCACTGAGGGTGATACATAGATAGTAGTTTAAAGTTCCAGCTATGTGGCTTATGATAAATCCCATCCCATTCGATACACTATTAGTATTCACATATATAATGTAAATGTTACCTGTTACTGTAGATGATGTGCGTGTCATACTTACAAATATTTTTGAAAGAGTATTATTGTTATTTACACATGTAATAACAATTTTAAATTTAATTAATACATTCAAAAAACGCGTGCGAAGCCGCGGGTAACTGCTAGTAGTTTATAAAGTTTGTTCATGCTGTATATTCAAGGTATTATTGAGACATGAATCCAAGTCCAGAATCCAAAGTTGCCGAAAGTTTTTTATCACATTTTGCTATACATTACCCGGCATTTGATATGACATGTCGAGAAGAAGACAGAGATAATCGGCTAAGTTCAGTTTCGTATAGCGTTATCTTTGTCTATCGCAGTCAGTGTTCCGTGTGATAGAGAAAACGTACAAAACCAATGCAAGCCGATCTTGACCACAAGTTTCACTCTTCTACGTGCAATTTACACTTGCCAATTACCTAAATGTTGAAAACTGTACAACAAATTTATATCTCATGACAAATTGAAATACATGTAATGATCGTAATCTGCTATATTTATAAAAAAGTTATATTTCTTACATCTACTCTTTATAATAAATGTGAATAGTTCAAAACTTTGGAATTAAGATAAGCTAGTGGACGTTGGGCCATCTTGACTATAAAAACCCCTGATTATATATCTAAAGATTCATGAGTCACTTTATTTACTGGTGAAAACCGCATGACAATATGTTGAGTACTTTTTGAGTTTATCGCGAACGGACAGACAGAGGTGGCAGTGGACTTTATTTTATAATACTTAGTAATAATGCAGAAATATAACCATAAAATCGACAGGTGGTATGATAATATTACACGTGGCTCTAGCTAACACGTAGCCAGAGGGCAAGGGAGGTTAGGGAGCTGCGAGTATTTACTTCGCAAATAGCCCCGTTCGAGTTCGCGGCAAATATCACTCGAGGAGCAATCACCTATGATATCGACATACTCCCATCAGTTACATCTATTCATATTCTACACCAATTAAAATTAATCCAAATAATTTTAAACCCAATTTTTGTGGGAAAAGTTCATTACGAAAATAAATATAGTTACTTATAATTTAATTAATATTTTAGAAGTACCCATTATTTATAAATTAATTATAAAAACCTCACCTTTTACACCTACCGACATTTATCTCTGCATCACCTAATGGTTGACTGGCAGAGAATGCCTTCGGCATTAAGTCCGCCATTGCGTATTTAACGCATAACGTGCAAATAAATAAATAAATGTATACTATTATTATGAATTGTAATTTTACTTAAAATATATGATTTTCGCTTGTAATCCTAACTAATATTGCGAATGTGATTTTGTTTCTTTGTTACGCATTCACGTCCTAACTACGGAATCGATTATCATGAAATTTTACTTGTTAGCGTATAAAAAACAATATTTGCATCCAAAAAACGGTACTGTTTCTGAAAGAAAGGTTAAATCTACATTAACCCAAATGAAGCCATGGACAATAACTAATTAAATAAAAATTATATTATCTACAAACTTTAAAAAAAAAAAACATTTCATAGTGGAGATAGTTCTAAACGATTATGTGTCAAATCAAATAAAGTGTAAACAAAGCTCTTTTTGGTACTCCTGTTACCCGCATGTTACTCATCAGTATGTTGTGTTCAATTGTTCAGTCGAACGTATAGCAAACAAGACGCAAGTTGGAATTTTCTGTTGTCGGGCCTCCCATTGTTGTTTCCTTTTCTGTCTCAAACAAAGAAGTCTTAACTTCGAAAGTGCAAACTTGTCCTTTACGTACGAAAGACATGAGTAATAATTACATTTTCTTAATAAATGTTTAGATTAACATGCTTCGTTTAGTCATCTTGGCCGAATATGCATATACTTAATTCAAATATCAAAAATTAAATATACAAATTAACTCTGTAACATGGAACAATGAAATGGTAAATATTTCATTCAAAATTCGAAATAGTAGGCATCATTGCAAAGCAAAGAGGGGTAAATTATTCCAAACCTTTATTAGTATAAGAAACACGTATGCAGAGCGCTTCGTGCGAACGAATTGTACATTATCTAAGTTGGAAGCCTTTACAGGTATCATTATCGGATGGATCAAAATGGAGACAATAAGGAGACTAGAATACTCACTTTCTCTGTTAGTGCTCGCTTTAGGCGGAAGGTAGGGCTTAAATTAAATTGAGTATGCTCATAGCTTATATCCTGGAACGTATACCATATTTTTTATCTCCGTAAAAAATAGTTCGCGCGACTCAAGATAGACGAAAAAGGTTTTGACAAAATTTGGCGGAGATAACTTCAAGACGAAGAAAAATATTAAAGTGCTTTATAAGCTGTTGTACTATGAAATCTTCACATTTCTTTGGTGGAGAAGTCGCACGTATATATAAGATAGTATATAAATAAATATTTACTCTGAATGACTGTAGGACATATTTTGATTATATCTGTATAAATAAAAATGAAATGCCGAATGTGTGTAATCACATCACTTCTGTACTATGAAACCTCTTTAGTAAATTCTTTATATGTTGTTTTATTGAAACTTATTTTTAGCAACCAATATTTTAGAATATTACTGCCATTGTCGTGTAGTTAATAATATTACAAGCGTCGCGTGATACTTTTAATATTCCAATATTTTGGCCCTCTTGTTGGAACCTTTCAGCAAGTTTTTGTGGCATCTCAGAATTTCATCCTCCGTGGTATTATTTTCCATTCAATTCACTTATGCACAATAAAGTAACTATATCACGTAAAACACCACCAAGTTTACAAAATATAGAGTCAAATAACACAAGATTACGAATAAAATATAAAATCCACTATATGACAAGCTAAAATCCCGCCAAAAAACTCTTGTTGTGTTTGTAGGAGTTATGTGTATGAAAAAAAAATTGAGTCGTGAGGACGCCTGGCAGATGTGAAACATCAAGATCATTTTGTATAAGTTAAATAACAGATTACGACATGAATCAGTTACAGCATAATGAAAAGATAAATATAAAGAAATTACAAATTAGTTCCATAAAATATTGACTGTTTCACTGTTTGACTGTTATTACCATGTGTTTGGCGACATTTATCAAAGGGCTAGATCGTCGGCGCGTGCCGCATAACATTAGTAGAACAAGTGGCCTTCAAGATAGGGTTGCAAATGTTTTTGAGTGTTTCGTTAATGTTCTTGTTTTGCGTCACCACGCCAATAGTCAGGTTTACCCTCCACCTATAGATGTTTCACATCAAAAAAAGTTTGAGAAATAATAAGGAAAAGTATTATAGAAAATTTGGTTTAGTAAATGAGTTGGATGGCAGTAGGAGGATGTTCAAAAGTATTGACAAATTGAAAGGGAAGTTGTACACCTGTTTGAAGCCGTGACAGATATCTAGTGAAATATAAATATAAAATGATTTTCAGGTGTATTGAACCAAGGAAAGAGTAAAAGAAAAACCAATAAATATAGCTTTACCGCTCGTCTTCCAACACCTGCCACATAATGAGTATTTAGTTATTCCAGGATTCCATAAATATTTTCACCGTATTTACATCATTGCTTGTTATGATATTTTTACGATTCACTGTACAATATTACCGTAGCTATGTAAGAATATTTTTAACGATTATGTATATCGAACATTTTATTATAAGTGAACAAGAACTTTTCAAGATAATAATCATGCTTTAGAGTTATTGACTCATTGATTTATTATTCTACTGTTACTTATACTATTATATTGCATTGGCGGCTTTTTCTACATATAAATGTGGTTTCAAATTATGTAATATTTATTATTACACCACATGTATATTAATAAAATAATGCGATATGTATATACACGATTTGTAGAACTATAGATATGTATAATATAAAAATGAATAGCTGAATGTGTTGTTGCTAAGCGCAAATCTTGAGAACAGCTGAACCGATTTCGCTAATTCTTTTTTTATTGTATTTGATATTGTCAGCAGAAGGTTCTTATGCAAAAAAAAACTAATATATTTCGGGCGTAACGGAATTCGCGGGCTTTGCTAGTTACAAATAAAATCGACTCGATAATAATCAATGCGATGCGCTTTTAAAAATGTCGATTGTAAGACTTATTTGTTAATAAAGCAATTAAAATCAGTCGAAGTGATTCTTTTTATCAGTTTAATTATCAGTGTTCATACATTTTGAGAACAAAAACATAAGGAATACGTATAAAATTAAAATTACAATAGCCAGTGCCAATTTTGTCCGTACAAATATGAACTGCCTAAAGCTTCGCGTTTTAATATTTTTACTACCAAGTATTTTCGAACAAATTTAGGTGTTTATTTTCCACTAAATAGAGTTATATCACTTTATAATTCTAAATCTAAAAACTAAAATATAGATATATTCACAAATAGTCTCAGTCAGTATAAAGAAATTTATTTAAGTAACTTAAAATAAACAGAACATTAGAATGTATGATTAGTGTTTTTAATTTTTTGTTGTTGTTTCTATTTGAATTTTCTCATTTTCTTAAGTTTTTTGCTATAGAATATATTAAATACATCGTAAACACCTATAATTAAGTTTGCACTTATATAAAATTACTTATACAGTAAAATTGCATGTTATGTACTATTCTAGTGTAAATCTTGTTGGTGTTTTAAAAATAAACAAGAATTGCTCGTTTAAAGGTATTAGATATTTAATATTTCATAATCTTCATAAAGCGATATTTTGATAGTATTTTTTATCACATTCTGTAAGTAGTATTTCGTATTGTAAAAACAGATTCACACGAATTTTACCTACGTAACTCATGCCAGATGTTACCTTATAGAGGGCACAGAAAGATATCTCAACATTTATAAAATACGTCAAAGGTTCAGTCTAATCTGACCGTCTACGACATTTGGGACAGACATCTATTTGTAAAAATAATCTGCATTCGATATCTGTTTTCGATACTCGAAATAACTAGCTTTTCAAATGACATTAAATATTACGAAGTTTTCTTTATTTAAAAAGCCTCGAGTATATTGTGAGACTAAGAATGTTTTTATATGAACAATATGTATACCTACAATTATTGTTCGTTGCAAATTATTACGTCATCGCATATTTCATATTAGTTACAAATATTCATATTGTCATAAATCTATACTAATATTAAAAAGAGGTAAAGTTTGTGAGTTTGTGACGTTGTAGGGGGTAATTTCAGGAACTATTGGTTCGATTTGAATAATTTTTTCAGTGTTATATAGCTCATTTATCGAGAAAGGTTTTAGGAGAGGAGTACAGACGAAAAATGTTTCTAAATCGGGATTTTTTTCCTCTTCAGAGTTTCTGCTGCTTGTTAGCGTTAACCCAGAGTAACTATTTCTACGCGGATGAAGTCGCGGGCAGGGGCTAGACGTTAATAAAATAAGTGCCATGTTTATATTTATATTGAATAAAAAACGTTGTGTGTGTACTTATGTATACGGGTTAGAAGTTACACTTCGTTGGTGTAACCAGATAAAAATCTTTTCAAATTTTTTATCTTTCGCCTTATTATACGTTTGTAGAAAAAACGACACTAACATTAGAAAAAAGGTATTTAATGCGTTAAAATTTTTAATACAAAGAAATACAGACAACAAATACAAAGAAACAAAATTTTGACTCTAGCTAAATTCAGAGTGTCGGTTTTTCGTGACGGTGTGCGCGCGCATTGTAAAAATTTACTCTCATCATTTTTCTCTAACGCGCCAAAAGAAGTATAACTTCAATAAAATGTTTATTTCTCATTGAAATAGCTAAAATGGGTCAGACACGTAACTCATTCACTCAGCCGGCGGTTAAAACAAAAGTAGCTCCATAATATATGTGCCAACAATTATCAGCAGCCGACATTACGTGTCTAAATTAAATGACAATTAAGCTCTCGTATTTTAAAGATATACAGAGAACAGGTGCTCTCATAAGCTATATTAAAATTAAGTCACACGACGTGTTTATCCTCATATCCGTGCTTCAACATAATGCTTAAATATTTAGTAATTTTATATCTCCAATATTATTGTATTTTAAAGTATGTGATCTTTTTTCATCACACTGAGTTTCTTTCGTGAGTATGTCTGTAAATTAGAAAACATCACCTTGCTGTTACAAAAAATGGCGGCATTAAGCATTAATGTATGCACATGAAGAAACAGTCGCTTGTGTGGGAAGATATACCGCGCCAACCTTTTTGCAATGATAATAAAGTCACACAAACGAAATATTTCTATGTTGATATAAACAATCTTGATACAACAAAACTATGTACTATCAATTGTATATTGGTAGGACATTAACAATAGAATAAATCGACAACGAATATTATGATAAACGTATCATAATGAATCTCCTTCGTGAATCATGATTTGCGATTTAGCGGTTTATTTCCTCAGGTATGTTTTTTTATATCATAGGAGGCAAGCGAACAAGTGGATCACCTGATGATAAGTGATCACCACCGTACATAGATACTTTCAACACCAGGTGAGTCGCAAATGCGTTGCCAGCCTGTGGTTGGGGGTTGAGTGGAGGAAGGGAAGAGACGAGGTGGGAAGTGAGGAGAGGTGGGTCTCCGGCGCTCTCGCCGACCGAACGAAACGCAACATTGCAAGCACTGTTACTTGACGTCGGTTTTCTGTGAGAGGTTGGTACTACCGAGGACCAGCCAACCCATTCATGCTGAAGCCGGCAATAGCTTCAGCGTGGCTTTACCACTTTCAAAGTGTGTAAGTTTTAATTACCATAGCGTGTAGATTCTCATTATTGTCTATGGAATTGTCGTTATCTTTGTTATGTACTTTACATATCGGCTTGTGAAGTGCACCAGTTTTGCTAAAGATGTACCGTCTTTTGTAGGACCGATTGTATTTTCTTAGCGATTTCGCTCTGAGCAGTGTTAATGAATGTAATACAGACGTACGACATGGTATCAAGAGCAACGGAACTTAATAGTATTAGAAAAAGCCAATACATTTACTTAGACTTGAACTTAAGAGCTGTAACAAAGACTCGGCAAGACTATCTATTACTTTACTCTTTCACGAGCTGACTGTTGTAAATACCAGTTTTTTTTTGTATCACAACTAAGTAACACTGTATCTGGTAGTATGTATATGGTTATCCAGACATAAACCGTAGTTTGGCGGTAGGGCTTTTTTATACTCACCTGGCTAGCTATCACTCAAAAATTGTCAATCTGTCTCCAAGTACCTATAAGTGTGTGTACCAGCAGTTCCACATGAGAGCAAGTATCTCTCTAGGTTTAGCTTGTTTACCATTTTAAACCACATCGCCCTTTAATCGTGAGATTGTGATAAATTATTAAAACCTATAATGTATAAAAGACCACATAGAGATGATCTACAGTCTATCAGCAATCATCATTGATATGTCGGCTTATAAGGTTCTCGGCACTTAGACCGGTTGACCCTCAAATGTTATAAAGCTGTGTTATTGTGGCTGTTTCATTAACTTTGCAAGCGCTCGTCAAAACAGCCCGGTGAAGCTCCAAAGGCCCGTCAGGCCAAGGGTGGTTAGTCAGGTCGGAAAATAAATAGCCGATGCATAGTGGTCGCGACCCAGTCGAGTCCCTATGACGCTTGGTCACTGAATATGCACTGGCTGATCACGAAACACGACTCACCCAAGCGTGCTACTATGGCGGATGTCCAGTATGGTATACATAGTGTATGACGGTTGTAGGCGGACACAATTACAATGTCCCACCATTCCATGCTTGTAAGCATTTTTTTGATATTTTAAGCTTTTGCTGTAAAAACGAATAGAGAATTAAATTTCATTGCTATCATCTTGTATTACAATGTAAAATGTGAAACGATTAAGCTGTAATATATAACTGTGCATGGTACCAGAACATTTATTAGACTGTATTGTTGAGTTACGTAAAGCAATTTTGAGGGTTGTTTCTCAATGCTACGAAATTTCGTAGATGTGCCGTGGTAGGTTATTTTTGTTACCATCTACAGAAACAAAATATTTGCTAAATGGAGTATTTTAATTGCACGAGATGTCTTTTAAATTCGGATCCAACTTCCCTTTTGGAGTTTTTGGCGGGATTTCAGTCTGTCATGTAGTGGATTTTATATTTTATTTATAATCTTGTGTTCCTTGACTCTATATTGTGTAAAGTTGGTGGTGTTTTATGTAATATGGTTAGTTTATTGTGCATAAGTGAAGTGAATGGAAAATAATACCACGGAGCATGAAATTCTGAGGTGCCACAAAAACTCCCTGGAGGGTTCTAACAAGAGATCCACCATCTTGTTAGAATATTGATTGATACGACGCTTGATATTGTAATGATCGTACGACGCTTGTAATATTATTGATTACTCGACAATGGCAGTAATAATCTGAAAGATTGATTGCCAAAAATAAAGTTAAAAAAAACTTCCCTTTCGGTGAGACTTGTCTAGATGACTTGTTTGGTGAGATTGTTTAGATGTTGAGGAGTATCTCTTTAAGCTCATGTGTGAATTACTTTACAGTCTTAAAACAATTGAGTTTAGTAATACGTGTTTGCGTATTTTGCTCCATACAAATAAATATCTAAACGTTAACGTATTGATATCTTCTATGAAAATATCGGGCATGTACAATTTTTAAAATAAAATATTGTCTACATATATATATATATTATAATGTACATCCATTAAATTTCACATGATATTTCTATGAATCCCTCCTTCAATTGAACTCACGTAATTAATAAATATCCCCTTGATAAAATTGTTTCGTTTTATTAATGTTCTTATTTTTATTAATATATAGATATGTGAGAAGTAACACTAATTGCATTCGATTAAATTTCACTATAAGAAACTGTAAAGTGTGTTGTTTTGACAAAAACACTTTACGAATGATTTGTTCTTAATACAAGGATGTATTTTACAAACATTGTAAAATGTTAGAAATGCTTTTAATTTCATATTACCAAAGAGTAACTTCAACATATATGCCATTTCAACAAGAAGATTATCCCATTGCGAAGGCTTTACTGCTTTAAACTGATCAAGCTAACGAAACATGATAGTGTGTTGTATAATTTAGACCGTAATACTAAATTCAATTCAAATAACTGTTCCTTCCAAACTAATTGGTATATTCTTAATACTTTAGTTTGGAAATTGATACATAAAAATGAAGTGTCTGTATGTAACATCAAAATACAAAAAAATCACTAATTGGGTATGAATGTATACATGCTTCCGATAACAAAAATGCAATTTTTAAAATTTTTGTCGGCCTGTCTGTCTGTCTGTTTGTTTCAGGTAGTCTCCAAAACGGCTGGACTTTGACTGGAATTTTACTGGCAGATAGCTGAAATTAGACTGTGTCAATCCCGGCTTTGCCTGTAATGCTATCTCCAAAATAGATGAACTGATTTTCACAGAATTTTCACCAACAGATAGCAGATATTATAACAAGTAATTTTGTGAACTTTAATTTAGACTAACTGTTAACCGTGGCTTCGCCCGTAGTACTATCTCTAAAACGGTTAAACCAATTTTCAAGAAACTTTCATTAGCAGATAGCTGACTTTATGAAAAGTAATTCAAGTAATTTTAGTTAATAATAGCTGTTAATAGCGGGTTCGCCTGCTGTACTATATCAAAAATGGTTTGACAGATCTTCACGAAACTATCATTGGCAGATAGCTGACTTTATATAAAGTAATTTTAGTATATACTAGCTATTAACCGTGGTTTTACCCGTAGTACTATCTCCATAACGGTAAGAACGATATTCAAGAAACTTTCATTGGCAAACAGCTGACGTTATAAAAAGTAATTCTATCAATTTTAGTTTATACTAGTTGTTAACCGTGGCTTCGCCTGTAGGGTTATCTTTAAAACGGTTCGATCGATTTTTTTTTCGAACTGACTACGCTATTGACCCAGCAAGCTCTTAACAGCTTCACCGGACTACTAAGGCGAGCGCTTGCGGCACTCGGTCTATTTTATTTGGGCAACTAACTCAAGGGTGCACGGCACACCTCGGCCTGGGCTGCTGCCAGACACGTGCAATTCGCGACCTATCTGAGCTGACCTAAGCTAACTATTCATACATATATGAGTTGTTGGGGCATATATGTGTACCAAGCATACATACCTCAACAACTCCTATATATATTTCGTATCGGATAATTTTCCAAACTATTTTAGTTCGATAAGGGAAAGAAACAAAACCCTTCCACTTTCATGTGTAGGCGTGTATGCGTGCAACGTGCGTGGGGGTGATATGTGTACTGTTGTTGCAGTGATGTAACGTTTTGTGTCACTGTATCGCGCGAGCAGGGTTCGATCGACTTTCACGGGACTTTAACTGGTAGTACTGCGTACCTTATAAAAAGTAATTGAGGTTATTCTATTTTAGACTAGCTGTTACCCACAACTTTATCTGTATGAAAGTTAGAAATATATAGCACTGAGGTAGTTATACGGTGGGGTAAGGTTCCAAATATAGTGCTGATGACAAACCTCATTTCGCACACTATTAGTATTTATGTATCTAATGTATACATTACATATTACTGTATGCAACGGGCGTTTCGTACTAGTTATTGTTTTAAAAGAGCATTTCTATAATGCGCATAGTCTCACAATTTTATAATTATTTAATACAATTTAAAAAAACGCGTGTGGAGCTGCGGATATAGCTAGTATTATTATAATTTTGTAGGTGGTAGTGCGACGTTGAAGCTATTACTCGGCTTCAGCATGAATAGGTCGGCTTGCCCAGGGTAGTAGTACCACTTTCTCACAGAAAACTGACCTGAAGTAACAGTGCTTGCATTGTTGCGTTTCTTTCGGTCAGTGAGAGCGTCGGGGCCCACCTCTCCTCTTTCCCATCACCCCCCTCCCGACAACGCAGGCTGGCAACGCACTTGCAACTTCGCTGGTGTTGCAAGTATCTATGGGCGGTGGTGATCACTTAACATCATGTGAGCCACCTGTTCATTTGCCTCTTATGAAATAAAAAAATACGTTTTCTTGTGTGAGAAATATTATGAGTTTTAGCTAGACTTTTATTGGATACAACATTTTAGACTAATATCCGGCTACAAATATTTACGTTTTTTGAAAATAGTTAAGCAAGTTAAAATTAGCAAGGTTTGTTAGGTGGTAGAGCCACACTGAAGCTATTACTGGTTTCAGCATGAGTGGGTCGACTCGCCGTCCGGGGTTTTACCATCCGACTCACAGAAAACCGACGTGAAGTAACTGTGCTTGCATTATTGCGTTTCTTTCGGTCATACACAACACACTTGAGACCCTCCTGATATTGTAAGTGTCTATGGACGGTGGTGATCACTTGACATGAGGTGACTCGCCGGTTCATTTGCCTCTTATGATACAAAAAAAGTAATTATAATTTTAACAGAGGTAACTTAAAATCGGTAAAACAATTACAGATATAATTAGTAATGATAAAAAATAAAAGACAGTGGACAATCAATCTAAATAAAACAAGTATTTCCATGAAACAAAAAAAACTAAATTATAATTTAAACAAACATTTTTTAGTTATGATTGAGATATTTAATTCAGGCACCAGATTTAGATTGTAATGTTTTGTGTACATTTCCAATCATAAGCGTAAGTTAAAAATTACTACATATTATTAGCTAAAAAAAAACCTCCGCCACGTCTATCAGTTTCATTCACAATAACCTGGTAGATAAAATGATTCCTGAGGAATGTTTGGGTTATGTATAATTTGTGAAGTCTTTTTTTATCAGAGCGGGATAACGTTCTCCGAGCCCGCTAGTATATCATATATAAATAAAAATCAAATGCAGAATATAATATCTAAGCACACTTAAAACGTTGAATGATTTATTTTTCTGGTATTTCTAGTTGTCAGAATAAGGTTACATGTAAAAAAAAATGTTTGAGAAATGTACGGGAAAATTAATATTTTGGGTAAAAAAATCTCCATACAGTAAGCGAACGAAACTAACGACATTAACAGAACTGAAGGATTCACGTTCAGTGGCCATTTTATTTCATTGCATGGTCGTACTATAAACGAAAGATATGGACTCATTTTCTTTTCGGACGGAAATTTAGTAAAGAATATGAACGTGGCTTAGAAGCGTTAAGTTTTATAATATAAAGTTTATAAGGAATTTACTCTACTATAACGCACAAAGAATAAAACGGCTCGTCACATGTATTTAGACGTTTCAAGAATCCTCAGGGAGCTTAGGCAGGGCCTTTGTGAGACTGATTCCTTTTTATGTAATACAATTTAGCCTGTATCGACGTTAGGAGTGGTTATCGCGAACTGAATAAGCGTGCTATAAATTTGGATTACGTGTTTACGAGAAAACTACTCTTACGTTTATGTACAATACTATTTGTTTTATTTTCTATATCTAGGTAAATATACAAATAGAATTAATTCTAAATAAAATAATATATTATCGATACAGATACAACAAAAATTTTCATTAACAAGCAATGTATCTTCTTTAGCATCTTTATCTAGCTAATAAAAATAAATAAATATCAGAAAATGCTATATTAAATATCCAATAGAAGACCATTCTATTTTATCGTAATAGTCTACGTAACCGAACACGAATTCTTCAATTGCTTATCTGAAATATCACCGTCCCTTTAAAATAATTCATAAAATCTAAATTAAAATAAAAGATTCATAACCAGCTATTATTTTAATTACATGGATACAAAGGCTTGGTTATGTTAATGTTTTACGAAGGAATTGAAAAAGGTTAGAAGTTTAGGCTCAATCCAAGGAGGATAATTTGATAAGTATTATTTAACTTTCTGTTTGAATGAGGAAACCTGCAAAACTCGAAAAATCAACGCACGCAAGTAGAGATAAGTTTTCAGTGTGAGCGTTGCGATTAGCGGTAGTGCGTGTGTGGGTGGTGACACCCCTGTGGGTGGAACAGTGGTTTGAGCGGGGTGTATCGATCTCCGCGGGGCGCTTGCGCTGCGGCGGTGGGTGCGGGCGGATTCTCCAGACCTCGCTACCAGATTCACTACCATCCGCGCAGTCCGCAGCCGGCCGCTTCGGAACCGACTACTCACGGCCGCGTGGTTCTTTTACTGCGGCATCGTGTCGCGTTTAACACGCGATAACATTCGGACAACCTCTAACCAATACCATCACAGGAATTGCTTTAGTGTCAAAACGCTTATAAACTTTTTGTGTGTTTCAAACATTTTAATATTGCAATTACATATTACAGTTAGTGAAAAACTTTTTAAATATACTGAGCGTAAATTAACTTTTGGTAACTTTGATTAAAAAGTGTATAAAAGTAACATGAATGCGGTATAGTGAAATGTTTAAGTGAATATTAATTACTGTACGAAGTGCTTCAGTTTATAACTTAAAAATAACTGTTGGAGTTCCTTAAGAGTTCACGGGTCGTTAACTTCGTGAAGAAGGGAATCAGAGAAAGAAGGGCTTCGCTTGCATCCGTTCATTGGAGTGATAAAATTTATGAGAAACGGTAAGGAACGTTAGTGATAAGGGTAGGGCGGATAATACGTGTGGGCACGTACTGGCGTTTAGGATTTGTAAATCATTCGGTCTGTCGAACAGAGAGGTACTACTTAATTACTATTACAAATCTCGGTGATAAATCATTTAACCGTGATAGTAATAAATCCTCACAACGTAATTACAAGTTATAATTACATAATTTGTTAATTATGGTTTTGTTGATATATTTCAAATGTACAATTAATTAAAATACACGTATAGTTAAATAACTACTACTAACAGCGGTATTTAATTATCATATTTATTTATATATTATTTTATATACCTATAATTTTAAATAATTTTTATATTTTCTAGTAATAGTGTCTATTAGTAAATAAAGAATTATACGAGGCTTTCAGTATTACCAACGCGCTTTGTAGGAAGTGAAAATAGCTCGAATTAAAACTTTCATCCCTATTTGTTAACGCAAACAAAACTTTTCGTGAACGTTGAGCGAAACCAATAAATGTGTTTGTATTACGAATTAGATTAAAAAAAAGGAAAATACGTTTAACCTGTTCCTCTGACCATATGTTATGCTTTTAGTTTATTCATTCGAATTATATTAAAGTTTTATATATACATACATATATACATATATATAACTTTCTTGAACGCGCTATCTTTGCTATCTATAAGTATTCTAATTACTTCTCTTACGCAACAACTCATCTGAATCACTACACATTCGTTAATTTCATATATTCCGTAAGACTCGGTACATCGCTACAGTCCTATATCAAATTTCTGCGAAAATATTCCTATTCGCTATTCGAAAGGCAAAAGGGTCTTCCATTTTAATCCGAGTTAGCGGAATGTGACGTTTTATAAGCTCTTGCATATTATATTTTTATCATTGCTTCAAATCATTTTACATGCAGTTTCATTAATGAAATGACGTATGTAATCATAGTTATTACTATTGTTGATTACAAATATTAAACCATATGGCTGACTGCATTTAAAACGAAGACAAAATTTTGTTCCGTTAAAATGTTTAATAAATATGCAGAGATTGCGTTAAAAATCTATCCAAGAACTTATTCTTAGTTGAATAACTTCGAACAATAGAAAGCAGCAGCTGTAAATATGGAATACCTCATTACTTTTTATGTCTGTAAGAAATAAAAGGCAGGACGCCCCGAGGATCGTGAAGTTTTCATTAGATGAGCTCAGTATCAGTTTCAAGACGTTCTTATCTACAGAAAACCCGAGCATGTCCACGAAATAAATCGTACGATGACGCGTCGGGTTCAATTTCCCGTGAAAATTACGAGAATAGGTGGAGAATTTTTAAATGTTCCACGGACAAATAGATAGCGAGACGAGGGTTTACTCTGATTCATATCACGTTCTTATCGACCTTAGCGTAGCTTAAATATTTCTTTAACGCTTTTGGGTGAATAACTTTTTATGAACTACTCGTTTCTTTCATGATATATTTATTCCTGCCGATACGCGCAACTTCGATTATTAAATCAATTGGTGGTCAATCAATTCCTAGCGGAAGTGGAAAGTAGCGTCCACTATAATATTTGTTTTGTTATATCTCAAAAGTATTAGGCAGCATTTTCAACGAATCCTTCCAAGCAGCTTGACTTTTTCCGACACTTTCAACAATTATCGTTATATCTGAACGAATTTAGAAATAATCTAGTGAAATCATATACCTATACCTTCCTCGTGAAACACACTATCTAATTATGAAATTCGATGAAAATCCATTCAATAGTTTTGCGTTTATCGCGAACGGACAGACAGTTTTTTTTTCTTTCGAAATGACTACACTGTTGACCCAGCAAGGTCTTAACAGCTTCACCGAACTACTCGGACAGACAGACGCGGCCGAGGACTTTGTTTATGATATGCAGTGATAAGTAGTTATATATAAAGCGCTTTCCATTAGTAGACCTATTTATGAAGTGGTGAGTGTATAGATCAAGAATAGTGATTACTTATATAAGGCCGCGAAAATTTCTCATAAAACCTTTGAGCTTGAACTCTTCATGCATTCACGCCGGGTTTGAGCAAGTGTTCCTCGTTTTCTCTACTTTTACGATTTGATCTGCAAAAGACGGCGTTAGTCGGCTCCATCGCGACGAGACGTTTTATCGACACACATTCGCATTGTTTATATTTTTTTGTCATTCTTTCTTTCATCATTTATATGTTTCATGAGGCTAAACGGACGACGCATTTAAAAAAAGAAGATTTCTTATGTTGACGGTCATGACTGTTTTGATTATCCTCAGATAATTGGTATTTAATACATTTTTGAAGCTAATGTAACTTTTAGAATACAACTCGAAGTTTTTCAATACTATACAGGCTTTGTATACAATCTCCTCTTGTGTTAAATAATGATGTGTCTAAGATGGTAAACATTCTTGTTAAGATTATAGCAGATTTATCAATTAAACACTGATATTTGTAAT
>JACEII010000008.1:7040692-7065175 GCA_014332785.1 Antheraea mylitta
AACTCCCCGGTGTTGCAAGTGTCTATGGACGGTGGTGATCACTTAACATCAGGTGACTCATCTGTTCGTTTGCCTCCTATGATATAAAAAAAAACGATTTTGAAACATTCTCCATTGGTGCTCCGCTCCTATTAGTCTTAGCCTATAGACTTCCTCGATAAATGAGCTATCTAACACTGAAAGGAGTTTTCAAATCGGACCAGAAGTTAGCTCCTTTAGTTAGTTCCTTAGATTAACGTGTTCAACCAAGCAAACAAACCCTCCAGCCTTATAATATTAGTATAGACTTGTTATCATTGTGAGAAATAAATTACTGGGACCGAATTTGGGCGAGATCTTAGTCTGTCATGTATACGGTTTTATATTTTATTCATACGCTTGTTTGAGTCTATATTTTATAACATTGGTGACATGTTACATAATACAGTTCGATTATTGTGCACAAGAAGTGGATGAAAAATTATACTACGGAGCACGAATTTCGAGATGCAACAAAAACACCCTGAAAAGTTTTAATAAGAAGGCCACCGTTTTCTTGGCAAATTGAAAGTATCACAAGAAGCTTGTAATATTATTACTTACTTGATAATGACAGTAATAATCGAGAAGATTGGTTGCCAAAAATACAAGTAAAAAATTACTAGGATATAAAAGGATCAATAAGAACATTCTATACTTTGTGTAACGCTGGACATAACTCATTGCCACCTCATAATTGTTGTCATTGACTTCAGTAGATGACATTCTTATTGTTATAACTGAAATACACCAAACGGATCAAAGTGGAATATAGAGAATAAAGTCCAGTAAGAATTATTGGAAAATACTTTAAAACTTTGGTTACAGTTATATTTTTAGAACTATATTTCAGATTGAATATATATTATTTCATTTAGTTTAAATAATAATAGTCGTTTGTGGAATTTAATTAAATTAAAAATAGTCACGAATTAATAGTAAGTTCATAATGCAAAGCATACGACGTAAAAACATACTCATCAACAGACGAAAAGAAATAAAAGTTAAGATAAGCTGGGAAACTCATCTGTAATAGATTACACTTACGATATGATTCGTTGTTGTATTTTTTATTCTCTTTATCATTTCTTACACAGCGCTCATACAAAACTGATATATGGAACACATTTTCTAAATTATTTTTTTAACAATATTGTAAATTACTTAGCGGACCCGAACACGAGGTTTCTTAATCTTGCAAACTTACTGGATATATAGGTCTACGTTTGAATGATAATTAGTGAGCTACCAACCTTTAATCCGAGATACTCTAGCGAAGTCTAATTAGAATGCTACGCCTTACTACGTTATCGTAGCGTAGTACTACGAACTTTTAGCGTAGCAACACGTAGCCCACGTAAACTTACTTACTACCTTAAATTAATAGAGGTATACATAGAAAACTTTAGAAAAAATTATAAAAAACTCCTTTTGTTATATACAGTAATAATATCAAATTTTAGAGGCAGTGGTTCCGGTAACTGACCACTGAAAAGGGACGGGTCTCTAATTACTATGAATAATGGATACATACAAAACAGGGACAAAGTTTACTCACAAGGGACTACGTTACAGTTATTCTTTGCTATTTTTGGATTTAAAAGGTATTTTATTATTTATGTGTGTACATAATAACCTGTGTGTTAGGTATAGTTGTCGTATTTATACGAATATAGTGTTTTGGTCCAGTTATGTTATAGTCTAACGTTAACGGAGGGGTGTAAGGGGTGTCGAATAACATCATAAGACTTGAGACACTCAAGCCAACCTCACCGGCACGTGGTGCACCCTGCTGAATAACGAACGAGGCAATGGCGCAAGCGAGGTGGTAGGGTTTTACAGCCCGGCTGGGTCGCAACCACCATGTATATGGCGAAAAAGTCCGTAATAGTGATTCGCTTCTACGGGTCGCGTTTCGGGATCAGCCTGTGCATATCCAGCTTATTACAGGCCGGCATGATAGTGGCGACCGGCGATGGACAGTGTGTCAATCGGTGGTCGCTATTATTTTTGGATTGTACTGTGCTTACCATCAGACGTAGTGCAGTCACTTTGCCGTGCTACAATAAAAAAAAAAACAATGGTAGTTGTTGTTCTTTACATTCTTAGTTTAGATTTAACCTCGGGATAAAAAACAAAACGGCCTAGACATAATTTTAAATGCTATGGAATAATCTTTTGCGGGTGTGACACTGTATAGTCAGATCTATATTTTTGTTACTAATTGTAAATAATAGCCATTCTGCAGTACTGGCCATTTCAAATCAAAATAACTTTTGTTTAGCTAAGAATTCTAATTTAAAATTAATTTTATTTTAAAAACATGGAATTCTCTTTCTAAAAGTAGTTATTTGTTTATTGATTAGTGTTTTCATCGTATTTCAGTCTTTTTTGTTATCATGGACACGTCAAAAATTTGAGTAATTATGGAATATGAGTACCGTCGTGGCAGCAACGCGGCACAAGCGGCACGCAACATCAACGACGTTTACGGAGCTAACACTACAAACCAACGCATCACCTGTTATTGGTTTGCTCGCTTCCGTTCTAAGAATTTCGATCTGAAAAATGAACCTCGAAGTCGTCCGAAGACTTTGGTCGGCAATCACGAACTTAAGGCGATTGTGGAAGCTGATGATACACAATCTACGGCTGAATTAGCAAAGGCTTTCGACGTTAGCGTCAAAACAATATTAGTCCATTTGCGTCAAATTGGCAAGGTAAAAAAGCTTGACAAATGGGTGGCCCACGAATTCAATGATCGCCAGCGCGAAGTACGCATCGAGACGTGCCTTGCACTGCTCAATAGACACACAAATGAAGGAATTTTGAATCGCATTGTTACCTGCGATGAAAAATGGATTCTGTTTGATAACTGCAAGTGCTCAGCAAGTTGGTTGGATCCTGGTTCAGCACCTAAACAATGCCCTAAACGAAAACCTGCCCCTAGAAAAGTGATGGTCACTGTTTGGTGGTCTACAGCCGGTTTGATTAATCACAGCTTCTTACCAAGCGGGGTGAGCATTACTTCAGATGTGTACTGTGAAGAACTGTACACAATAATGGAGAAGCTGACACATCTCCAACCAGGATTGGTCAATCGCTCGTCTTCGCTGCTCCTGCACGACAACGTGCAACCTCTTACTGGACAGCAGACGTTCTCCAAGTTGCAAGAACTGGGGTTGGAAGTTCTTCTTTTAGAACTTAATTTTTTTTAGAGTTATGGCCAAATTTCGACCAACGGAGGACGATCCCAGTAATAATAATCATTTAAATATTATTGTGTGTATGAGTTCATCTGTATTGTTTTAAAAACGTTTTTTAATTTAATAATTTTGAACGTTATCTATTATTCGGAACTACTTTAATATATTAAAATAATTTTCCTTTAAAATTGAAATGTTCATTTCGTACAAAATTAAAAGAATAATGGTTTAATAAAGAAGTACTCATACGTCGTAAAATGAAGACGGAGATGGCAGATATACTACAGACTGCAGAGTGTGCTAAATTGATTCTTGAATTTTGTACAAAATAAACCTCGCTTAAAATTGAATGATAATAAATCACATTCAAGGTAGAATAAACATGATGATGGATTTATATTTTGTATATAAATAATTATATTTAAGTAATGTTTATCCATAACAGGATTAGTGAATTTCTCCTAAGTAAATCGATTTTTAGTGATATTTTACGAGTTACGAAATATCTTATTTTTTACATGTAAACATGTTCGCATTACTAAACAATTTACTTTAAAAATGTCTCTTCACATACACGAGCCACGCTCCTATACATCTATGACCTATACATACAGCTATACATACACCTATACAGGTGACCTATACATCTAGTCTTATATTTAAATAAAATCATAGAGATCTGCTATTATGCACGCATTACACAATAACTATTGGATTGATTTAGAACATTATATTTTAGTTTTATTTCTTAGATACTTGCTCCGTATCTAAAGTTATTTCATAAAGATTAATACTTTATGAAACTACTTTTTTCATAAGGACTATGTATTCAGCGATGTGTAAAGTGAGGCAAGTGGTGTGGAGCGTATGCGCAGGACTGCGCATTGCCAGTGGACGCTTACGTTTTCCTTTGTAATTAATGAGGTATAGAAAACATTAAAGATAATAATTAGGCTATCAAATCAATGTTGTTCGTAAGGAAATTGACTTATAATTAATTATACAACGCTCGACTTAACGTAATATTTTAAAGTATATGTTTAAATAACTATATATTTTTAAGAAATGGTAAAGACAAAGCTTTCATTTGTAGAATAATACGAACTAATTGAAAAAATAAACAGAAATATATCACAAACTTTTTACCCTGAAAAGAGTTTATCTTCTCCCGATTAAATATCAATTAAATAAAACAGGTTAATGTTAGTTACATTACGAGTATACCTTTTCAGTATTGGTATTCGGTGAGCACTGTACATAAAATATTTAACAGATTTCGCTCGTTGAGTTAAAGTGTTATTATTATTGTGGCTACAATCCACATTATTCTCGTGAGAGGACAAAAAGCATAATACTTTTGGAATAATACCGGCGGTGGACAATTAAAATGTAGAAATGTTTACTACTCGTGGTATTTAATATTTTGGATTACAAAATAATTGTTTTTGAATATGTTCTAATGGTATTGAATATTTAGGTAGATGAAAGTAGAAATTAATACACAAACATGGATTAGTGTTGAAAGACATTCTTTTTTTTTTCGAACTGACTACGCTATTGGCCTTACTAGGCCTTTACAGCTTCACCGGACTACAAGCCATTCAAAAATACTTTTCGTAAGGAATAAAAATGAACAGCATATTTTTTAAGATTATCGCCTTTTACAATAAAATATGACACAATTAAATAATCTTGATATAGAGTAAATAAAATGCATAATGAATAGGTTTCATTTATTTTATCATTCTAAATATTTGGAGCCAAAATAAGATTTCTAAGCGTAAATGTGACCACACTCCTCTACGGCAAGAAAGAGAACTTCGCTAAATGCATAGTACTTATAAAAATTATAATAACTGTAATAATCTTATGTTAGATGACGTAGATATACTATTTTAGACCAACAAACTCTGAGAAGTAAAACTAAAAAGACATGACCGAAATCAATCGGGTAGTTTATGTGTGATGTGCGCGTAACGTAAACCTATAAATTTTTATTTGTATAGATAGATATATTCCGCGCCAAACTTTTTGGCCGCTCTGAATATAGTCGTTAGTAAGTACTTGAGCATAATATCATTAAGAGTTCAATACAGAATAAAGTAAAAGTAGTATTATTGGAATATAAATTGGCATTTGTCTCGATCTTATACATGTAATAAAATACCTATTATTACGTAAATTTGTGATCTACGCAGCTATATTCAGGACGAACAAAAAGTCTGACGCGGGCTATACATGACTATATTTTACAATGTATTTCTAAAAGTATTACTGATAACTTTAATAGGTTATTTATGTTTAATATATACAATATTTCACGCAAATTGGTTTACATCATAGAAAAACCGGATACACGAATTCAATTTTTCTTACGAAGCCATTGACAACTACAATAATCGACTAAAATGTGCTGTTATTCGGAAATAAATACATATATTTGTATATTAAAATACAGCAACACTAACTCTTTAGAAAAAGTATGTGGTCCGCAGTCATAGCTTATATATATGGGTATGCGCCTGGCCGTTGTTAACCATTCCAATGCTTCAATTCCCACGCTCGTTTGCCTTCATGTAGCTAATATAGCCAATGTTATTTCGAATGTGCGTGCGTGTAAATGTGTAGCACACTGAAACAGATTTTACTGCTTATAAAATCTAAAACTAAAATATATTACTTAATTATTATATTATGTTATCCAATGATCTAATAAATTATGTATATTTTCTAGCTAACAGAATTTGCAAAGACTACCTAAGATAACAACTTCGTTGACAACCTTTGGGAACAATATAATTTGTTACACCGTGGTTCCCGCTTTCATTAGCGTAGTCCAAGGTTGTAAGAAGTATTTCTTAATACAAACTTTAATAATTCAATTTTACTTGTTATTACAAACATTGCATATATATAAACTGTCATACAACTTTGTAGTAAACTTTGACGGATGGAAGACTTCGTGTGAGTTTACAGCTATTTCAGAAGAGAATATGTTTTCTGGCTTTTGTTGTATACAGTAAATATATTCATTAAATGTATATGAATGATTTTATATAGATATTTACATTTTGTGATATTTTCTCAATTTTATAGTAACATTATTAGCCAAATTCAATAAAAAGTTCACGTTAGAGAATTCCCTAGGGAAATTCTATAATATAAAATTTCATGCTAACACTTTAGTTATTAAGTTATAAATATACTAGTGCTAAGTAAAATTTATTCAAAAGATTACTATAATACTTTGTTTAGTCTTTGAAGTGAAATTATTCTGATCTGCAACATTTTTTGTGTACGGTGTCTGGTAAAAGGGGAATAGTGCCTTATGGCATTGGACAACAGTGAGACATAAGCGCTATTCGCTTTCTTTTTTGAAGTTTCACTTCTATCGCGTGTGAACTACCCACATGTTTTTTTATAACACAGCTATATAATGACACTTTACCTGACGACAAATACTAAGTAATGTAAAAACGAAGACCAACATTGAGAGATCTATAATCAATCGCTGGTCGTATCTATCATGTCGGCCTGTAAGCTTGTCAGCAACTGGCGATGATAGCTGAAGCACGTCTGGCCACTCTCAAGTGGACAATCTGCTACCAAGCCCCTATAGATGTGTTACGGCAGTTGCACTCGAGAGCAAGTGCCTCTGGGTTTTGTGTGCTTAACATAATATAACATAACTTAAGAGAATATTGTCATCTAACATCAGACGAGTTTGTGGATAACATTTATAACCTATAAAGTATAAAAAATATGCTGATCGATCCTGATATGTCATAAATTAACAATGAGTCACTGAGAAGACTAGTTTATAATACATGAAAGTAGTGATGCAGTTGGATAGATACTCTACTGTTTATCTCTATTGGATATATATCCAATACTAGCTCTTTGCTAGATGAAACACGTCTAAGTACTATGGCGAGTGTTACATTTGATGTGTAATAGTCAGAATCTAGTGAGACACAGTTGCTCTATCCTTCCACCTGAAAGATATTTAAAGACTAAAGAATAATTACATAATCTTAAATTTCTTAGTGATAGGTAAAATCATAGTTAATTAACGATTGCAAAAACTTCTACAGTTTTTTTTATTTCATAAGCCTATATTATTAGGTAGGTTAGGTGTGCGCGAATATTGAAAGAATCGTTTATGACACTATAAAGCAACCTTTCTTTCCAGCAGCGTCCGTATCTTCTTTATGGGCCATTTTCGTTGATCGAATCCATCAGCTTTTTACTTTACCTGTTTATTATATATTATAATGAAAATATTTTAATTCATTACTTCATATATTAGAGAATACAATTTTCCATTAATCATCGTTGTAATAGTAAAATATATTTTTTAAATTTACTAACGCTATTGGTCTATTAGGTCGTCAGATCTTCACCGGACTAATATTTATACTTAATGTTTCTTAACTTCATGTTGTCTCACAATAATAAAGTTTTTCAATACGTTTTTAAATTTGCAGATATACAAAGGCAATCCAAAAACCATTATGGTAACAAAATCGGGGGATACAGTGTGGCAATGTACTTTCGAATCTTTTCTCTACATTCAAAATTAAATTATATCACTGGACACCTGAAGGATTAAAGAATTTATAACGTAAGTCAGGACTCTAACATTCGCCATTTTGAGATCACTCTACTGCTTTTTGAGATCTTTATTTAGTATAACTTTCGACTCGGTGAAGCTACGACGTTTATTCTATTCAATTTATTATATATATGCAATCGATAGCTCTTTGTCAAAGTCAAAGAGTATATAACAATGTAGCTTAACGTCGTCATTGTGTATAATAAGGTGTTCAACTACAAAAAATATATAATATTGGTCTGTATGCGTCTAAAAGCCAAATCCAAATACAGAAATCGAATAGTACTAATAAAACACTATATGACCGAGTTAAGTAGTGCTGGTAACGTAAAAAAGGGAATGCAGCCGAGCAGATCATACAGATCCATAATGAATAAAGTTACAACACAGCAATTATTTGTTTAGTTGATTTATTTTCTGAACTCGTTAAATGGAACAGTTGCCATCATAACCAAAACATGGAAACCCAGAGGATTTCTTTTAGAAAATGTCACTCGGTACGAGACGTATTCGTGTACAATAGACGGCCGTATTCATAACACAGTTACACCCCATTTTTTACTATGAACAATTATAATTTTGTAACCCGGAAGTTATTTAGAAAGCCAATACATGAAGCTTGAAGACCCTTTTAGAGGTTCAAAAGTGAACTTATGTCATTGAAACTATTAAAATGAAATGAAGTAATTGATTAGAACATCAGGATTCAATGATACAATGCAGGAGGAACATCTATTCTATTTATAAATCTATCACCATCTAGTTAAAAATCGGTTACTAGTTACTATTTCTATGCTTAGTGCATTATTATGAGTATTATTATTTACTTTAAATATTTTTGGTCCTTTAAAAGAAGCAAATAATTGTAAACCATCATTAACCTGTAAAATATTAAAAAAAACCCGATAAAATTATAATAGTATGGCTTCATACAACATATTCTAAATATATCGTATTTGCGAAGTATCCAGCTTTTTAAATAAGTACTAGCCGACCCGCGCAACTTCGTCTGCGTGAATTCGGTTACCTACCGATTCCAATTGTATTTTCAAGTTCGAAAAATCTTAAAAAACCAAGAATCTGATTACAACGACTGCAACTGTTTCCAATTGTAAAACCGAACAATTCAGGAACTCACTTAAACACATAACTAGTTGGTATAGCGAATTACTTACACATGTGTCGAAGAAATTTCGATGAGGTGGACGTAGCGCCATCTGTCTTTCATTGACATAAATAATTTCGTTCTGTTACGAATGACCGTTAAACTGTTTGGATGTAGTTCTTGCAAAGAAACCAAAATCGCGATTTAAAAATGGGAGGGTGGGGTAGAAGGGTGAAAATTTGGGGCTATAGGTATTTTTGATGAAATTAATTTTCTCAAAAAAAAAAATGAAAAAAAAAACTTGGACAGCGACACCCTAATTACTTAGAAGTATGAAATATATCTTGCGACCTATTCTCTCATACAGCAAATACACATAAAAAAATCCTAAAAATCAGTCGAGCCGCTTCGGAGGATTTCGAACACTAACACCTTGACACGAGATTTTTATATATTAGATATTATAAAATAGAGGTATATCTCTTTGAACAATAACTGTTTTTATCCTTTTCAAATTATAACAATAAGATTTTCATTACGTGAAGAATAATAGTAGGATTTCCCCGAATGTAAAAGTAATGTAAATATAGGACTTGTTTAAAATTACAGACGTATATTATAGCGTTAAGTAGGGTCATAATACAAAGCCAACACATAAACATTATTTCTAACATACGAGGCATTTGTGCGTTATTTTAACGTGGCTTATTCTTGCTGCCTCACGTTCTAGTGATATTAAATGATAAATGTGATTGGTATATACGTAGCGAACATGTTTGGCATATAAAAATAATACGTTCCATTTACTTGTACGATTACAATTACTTCTGTTGTTGTCTTTCGAAGTGACTACGCTATTGGCCTTGAGAGGCCTTTACAGCTTCAGCGGACTACTAAGGCGAACGCTTAAGGCACTCAGCCGATTTTGTTTAGGTAACTAGCGCGAGGGTGCACGCAAACCTCGACTTGGACTGTTACCGAAATCCCGGATCTAACCTAGCTAAACTATTCTAAGCTATTCATACATATATTCGTTTGTTAATGATACAATTTAAATTGTATGTCATAAACCCTTACATTTACATCGGATATCTCGTGTTTTGTAAATGTGTGTCAACACGTTTATCAATAATTTGTTTTGCTTATATGAGATATATAATCTTTCAAAGGTGTGCAATGGTTTTTTAGCATGCAGGCCTGATGGTGACGATTGCCAAATGGGTCTATCACAAGCTGTCACCATTGTCTCAAATTTCTTTCGAATAACATAGATGTAATTCTTCACATTTTAAATATTGATGTATAGGCCTGACGGTGACGATTGCCAAATGGGTCTATCACAGGCTGTCTTCATTGTCTCAAATGTCTTTCGAATAACATAGATGTAATTCTTCACATTTTTAAATAAACTCTGTAAAGTGACACGGATTTACAAAACACGAAATATCCGATGTACATGTAAGCGTTTATGACATACAATAATTGTACCGACGTTTGCGTATTGATATATAGGCCTGACGGTGACGATTGCCAAATGGGTCTATCACAGGCTGTCTTCATTGTCTTAAATGTCTTTCGAATAACATAGATGAAATTCTTCACATTTTTAAATAAACTATGTAAAGTGTACTGAAGTTTCCAACGTTTGCGTATATACGAGTACTAGTAATCGTATACTCGTCGAAATTCGAACAAAAAAAGGACACAAATTATATCTGTATTATCATATTATTTTCTATGTTGAGTATTGCAACCATTTCGTGTACTGTAAAAGCAAGAAACGTGAAATATGACGAACAAACATCAATAAAGGCTTCGACTCGTCGATGGTATGAAAGAAAAACCGTTTCCAATACTTTTTGATAGAACTCCACCTTATGAATAGCTCTTTAACAAAAGAAAAGAAAATCTGCTGAGGAAAAGATGAGAAAAATATGATTTATTTTAGCCTGTTTTTAAATCGATAATTAGATATCGACTTTTAACAGTTATCACAATATATTGTACATACTTCATTTGTTCATTACTTGTATAAATTTAACATCTTTGGAATTGTAAATATGTGCCGTTCTTAACATATGGGTAATTAACAATAAATCTTTATTTAATTATGATGAATGTTAATCCAAAAACTGTCTTGGTATTTGCCAGTTACGTTAGTTGGGAATGTCCTGTAGTTTCGTAATTTAACTTCAATGTAATTAATGAAGTGACCGTAGACCGGGTCTTTGTAGTTAGTGAAGTGCTTAATCATTACTGTGGGTACTAACAGCTTATATACATTACGAGTGTTACGTAAATTACTCGGAAACTAAACAGTCTGGGTTAATACAAATGAAAAAGCAATCGAAAATTGATTACCGTCCTTGTGCGTGTTCTATGGATTTTATATCTTGATTCTTTGTTTTTAAAAAAATATATACCTTAGACTGTCTACTACTTAATACTGTAACTGACCCGTAATCACATGTTTCTTTTAGGATGGCACGGATGATTTTTTACAATTGTAAAAAGATAATATATATAATAATATTGTTTTCAAGGTGGTAGAGCCACGCTGAAGCTTTTACTGGTTTCGGAATGAATGGTTCGGCTCGTCCGGGTTAGTACCACCCACTCACAGAATACGGACGTGAAGTAACAGTGCTTGCATTGTTGCATTTCGTTCGGTACATGAAACTGCCGGAGACCTACCTCCTCTCCCTCCCTCTAACCCACACTCTTCCCTCCCTCTCCCCCTCCCCCAAACACAGGATGACTACGTGCTTGCGACTCCCTTGATGTTGCTAGTGTCTATGGACGGTGGTTGTTACTTAACATCAGGTCACACACCTGTGCGTGTGCCTACTATGAAAAACAAAATTGCACACAAGTTGAAAATATACAAAATTTCACATCAGTTTACAATGTGTACAGTTAGACGGCCTTATCGCTTAGAGCGATCTCTTCCAGGCAAATCTAAGGAGACATTTCATTTTAAAAAATACCGGTTGGCAATATAATAGACCTAAAGTAATTACAAAAACTATAGATAAAAGTAATAAAGAAAGTTATATTAAGGTAGCGAGAGGTAATACCGGTGCAGACATTTTTTAAAATAATTTCACGGGTCTAGCCTGCCTAATATCACAAGGGAATGCATTCCATAGGCGTACACCTTAAACTGCAAATGATTTATTGTAAAATTAAGTGTGACTGATAGGAAATTTGAGTAAATGTTGAGAGCATAGAATCTGCAACCTAACATCGCAAATTAATATAGGGAGGGGAATTGGGATTAACATAAATCATAGGATTAAACGGAGAGCGTTATATAATAAGTGTATGTTTTTTATATATGAAGCAATCAATTCTCAATCGTTAAATTGTGTTCATAATTTGATACTAGCGGGATAGAGTAACGTTTCTCCAGCATTTGCCCTCGCTAAGAGCGAGTATCTAGTTTGATAATTCCGATAACGTTGGAGCGACGAGCGGTAAACAGTTCTCCTCGTACCATACGTTATTTGATCATCTACTACAAATCAGATTAACTTGCATTAATGGAGGGAGTTTGTCGTCGAATTTTACTGTTACTACGCTGCTAGGTAGCATATTACGTGTTTATTTTTCATTTTAATAACGATGATGGTCTATTGATTTTTTGCTGTGAAGTAAGATTATGTTCTCTTGTTTAATACTCTATCAATGAGATCACTTCATGTTTTTTTTATATTGAGGCAAACGCATAGATGGATGGTAAGTGACTGCCAAATACACTAGCAACACCAGGTCAGTCGCAAATGCGTTGCCAGCCTTATAAAGAAGTTTACGCTCGTTTCTTTAAAGCTTATAACTTGTAATAGTTTAAAAACACCGCCGCTGGTAGTCGATTCCACAGAGCCGAAGTATAAGGTAGAAATGCCCTTGAGAACCTCACCGTAGAAGGCTTCTACTCATCGAGGTGGTGTGGATGAAATTTCAGTTTCATTTTTAACGATAGCACAGCTTGTCTATGGGATTGTTTACATAATATCTTGCCTTCTGACTGTTTTGTACTGTCGCTGTCCAAAAAGAGCGTATCGAAGTAAAATAAAAACCGTAAAAAAGTTGTGAAATCTGTAGCTTGCGGTTTTAACATAGTATTACTAATTCATGGTTATGTTTAGTGTAATTCTAAAATAGAAGCTCTTATGCAAAGAACAAAATTTTATTTGCTGTAGCAAATTTTTATAGCAAAAAAAGAAGCAACTCTCTTTCTTTGGACGGGCGAACTATAAATACTTTTGAAACGATGCCAGTTCAACGTCAGTAGCTCTTGGATACCTTTACGGTTGATGCTTTCGAATTATACATTGAGTTTTTCGATAAAGAAAAACCATAAGTTATAGTGTGTCGCTTTGAAATTATTTCTGGATGACTACCATACCTCCTCCAAGTTAAAAATTGAACACCAAGCGCGTACCAGTGAGTTCATAACTATTTACAAACCAACTCTTTTAATGTTTTAGTATTTATAGTTTCATCGAGTGAGAGATTTATTCAACGATACTTTATGAATTTATTTATTGATTGTTAATTTGTTAGATCGATATTTTGAAATGAAATATTTTGTATTTGAGTGGTGTGAAATTGTAAAAAAATATAAATATGTTGAATTTTTTCAAAAGGTGGTAGGGCATTTTTAACTTCCGCCTGGTTATCTACCACCACCAGTTGAAAATTTGTCATCAAGTAACTATTAACCTGTTGGCATTCTCGGTAACTCCACTTGAGAATTAATTGCCCTCTAGCTTTGTGCTTATCATCTTTGACCGCACCGCCATTTGCTATCATCACATGGGATTGCAGTCAAACATTATCTGAACTTTAAAGTATTACAAAGAAAGTTATTCTTAATCAGGGTAACAAACTTATAAGACTCCAATGTTGTTAGTATTATATACATTATTCATCTATTTGTACATCTATCCGTCTTTATGGTAAGTTCTAAATTTTTAAATGTAAATTATAAATCTATAATATTTTCTAAACATTAAAGTAAAAGATTTTGACGGAATAACTTTTTAAATATACTTGTTAAATAAACATATATTCATATATTAGACTAGTATAAACTAAAATTACCTAAATTATTTTTTATAAGGTCGGCTGTTTGTCAATGAAAGTTTCTTGAAGATTGGTCTGGCCGTTTTAGAGATAGTACTGCGGGCGAAGCTACGGTTAACAGCTAGTCTAAATTAAAATAACTAAATCACTCGTTATGATATTTGCTATCTGTTGGTGAAAGTTCTGTGAAAATAGGTCCATCCATTTTGGAGATAGCTTTGCAAACGAAGCAGCGGAAACACTTAGTCTGATCTAGAGTCACCCGCAGTAATTTCAGCTATCTGGCAGTGAAATTCCCGTCTAAATCGGTCCAGCTGTTTCGGAGATAACCTGGAATAAACAGACAGACAGACAAACATTTTAAAAATTGCATTTTTGTTATCAGTAGCGTTTACACTTTCATACCCAATCATTTTTTTTAAATTTTGTTATAACATACAGACGCTTCATTTTTATTATATGTACAAATAATAGATTTTAACAAGTAATTGAATCAATTAAGGTCGATAGTGACCACGTATACTGGTAAGCTTAATTTATTTGTCAGTTTAGTTCATCCAGGCACTTTATGCCGTTTACTCACCATAGTGAATTTAAACGTATACGTTCTACGAGTTCAAAGTATTTTATGTGTAATAATAACCTTTGTTTAAATGCCTACGAATGAAACGTATACGTGAACGAATATTAAATATTTGTTCTGTGTATTAATAAGTTTTATAGATATTATATGTTAAAAATGTACATTTGCTACTCATTAAGTAGGTATATATCTAGTTTGGAATTATACCTTTAATACTTTAACCTATTGTAATTTTATTTTGATAGAACATCTAGTCAATAAAGCTAGATCTTTGGCGAACAATATCTTATTATATATTTATTTTCACTGATCACTACTTGAAAAATGTATAATTTACAATAAATGTATAATGTATTTTTAGATATTATACAAAATAATATTTTCCCTACAGTAGACACAATCTTTGTTAATTTTTAACAGAGTATAATTTTAAATAATTGCACATACTACATGTTTCAACAATTATAAATTGTAATGTGTATTTCAAATGGATGCTATATTACTGACCTATATTGAGGTTGAATAAAAAAGTAGTAATAAAAGGACGAAACTATGTAATGTGTAATTTTATTGCAACAATAAACTCGAAAGTAAATTCCGCCCTGTGTCATAAATTTTTATATTAATAGGGTTTACGGTTTTATGTCATCAGTTTTTTTTACTGTTAACAACTTTCCAATTATTTGTTTGTATTGATATAAGTAATATCTTTGTTTGTAATATATTAAAAACAAAGTTATTATTCTTGGTTGAAAAGTGAGAGGCGTGAGTATGAAGACAAATTTAAACTATTGACTCAATAATTCCGCATGTGTAACAAAAAAAAGTTCAAATAATACATTTTCGAACTAGAATAAACAAAATCATATTGTTTATGATCAACGTCTTAATTAAGTGGTCATAATACGCCACTACTAGTTCAAATTTTTAAACAATGGCGTCTCGTAGATACGAATTCTACTGGTGTCAAGTTAGTTACTTTATAGGTAGTATTAAATATTAATTGCTTAATTTTGTTCTTCCAGATTAGGCCACTGAAATACCCAAGAACAAACACAATAGATATCATGTTTGAAATAATGAATATATATATTTATATAATAATCACCCGACAGATAGTACTAATTATAACACTAATAATAAAAAACCTCGATTAGTAATAAATGAAATCAAAAACAATCTGATGTACTGAAAAATGTTTAAAGTCATACATCATATTATTATTTATCAACCCTTGATAGTAGTCCGGTGATGCTGTAAAAACCTTGCCAGGTCAATAGCGTAGTCAGTTCGAGAAAAAAAAAAAAATTATCAACCCTTGTAAAAAAATAAAAAAAAACATTTTTGATGTACTTCTAATTTACAATATTATACTTAGAAAAACTTGTGTGATTTACATGTAGTAGAAGTGAAAACTTTAAATAATCTCATTATATGACTGAAATATATTGTGCGCGCTTCACGCAATAGTGTATAAATATCGCGCAATACTGTATAAATATCGATTTTTTTTTCTCAGACTATTGTCTGACCTATTGGTTCTCATCTAAATAATCGTGGCGATATCTCAATTTAATACAAAGTTATTAAAGTTTTAAGAAAATACGATTTTTTGAAGAATAGTGCGCATTCTGCGTTCTGTATCCTTGCCACGAAGAAATAAAGCAAGCAGTGTAGTGCACATGCATCGTAGTGCGGAAAGTAATAAGATAAAGCAAAATACATTTTTAACCGACGAAAAAAATTGAGAAGGTTCTCAAGTCGACGTGTGTATATTTTTTTATGTATGTCCACGTATAACTTTTTACAATATAGTCCTATTTAAAAAAATCTTTTTCTATTGGAAAGAATATACTCCGAAGTTGGTCCCATATACATTTGGGAAAAAATAAGGGTATGATAATAGAGAATAATTGATTGTTCACACACTAATTATATCTATGACCGCACATAACTTTTGACAGAATAGTCCAACTTTAATTATTATTCTTTGATTTGAAAGAGTATGACCCGAAGTTGGTACCATATACATTTTGACAAGAAAAAACCATCCCCAGGGTAGGAAAACAGGATGATTTATAATTCAGCCTCTGAGTTCTGTATTGTAGATAAATTAAGCATGTAGTCATTAGTAGATTATAGCCAGAAAAAATTATAAAATAAAAACTGTTTAACCAAAAATTAAACCGTCAAAAAAAAGCAAGAAAGAATAAACCTTTTACTTTATCAATCTTAATGATTAAATTCTTAAACTAATGTAAGTATACCTAAGTGATTTTGAGTCGGCGCCAAATAATCAATGAACAAAGTTCACTAAATTACCTTAAATTTAAACATATAACCAAATCAAATTAAAAATGCAATGTGAAATGTCCAGCGGTAACGTGTGTGCCCGTTCGGGTTGCTGTCTTGCTTGTTTTGTTTTGCTTGTTTGGCGCCGACTTAAAATCACTTAGGTATACTTACATTAATTTAAGAATTTAGTCATTAAAATTAATAAAGTAAAAGGTTATTTTTTGTTTTTTGGGCGGTTAATTTTTTGTTTAAATATTTTTATTAATTTTAATTATTTTTCAGTATTTTTCTCCATAGATCAAATATATTGTTCAGGTAACAAATAAATACATACGAAGTCACCGATCTTGCTCGTTATAAAATATTAATATAAGAGACAATGTATTCTATCTCATTCTCTGGCATATTAATTTCTATTAATTTGCCTCTTTTCAATAACATTGTGTCGAAGGAATATGTGGTGAAGGCTCTGGTTAGGAGACATGATCTCGTCGTTGGCCCGGGCAAGGCAACATTAACCGCTGGCGGAAGTGTCGATCCGTAACGTGGACACTGAATTCCACAGTTGCTGAGTGCTGTTCTGTGCTCACGACAGTGGCACAAGATAGGGTTTTTGTTCTCGTTAACTATTTTGACCGAAGTTCTTCAAACCTCTGAGAGATATTTATGTTCACTGTTTTTACTGACTGCACCTATTGTTTCGCGTTCGCCAATATTAGCGCGACGTGACAGAGGCTCATGCGTAGGAGCCAATTAACGTAAAGCAAGACCCGCAACTACATTTATGTTTAAAAAACTAGAAACAGATTATGCTCCGGGGCTATCACAGTACATTATAAACCGGAGGACTAAATGAATAGAAGGAAAAAATAAAAGGAAAAATCTACGACTGTTTATTATTGCGAGTACGTAATAGACGTTTGTTCGTTTCATCGGATTTTTCGTTTCATGGACTTTCAAATTAAAACATTGCTAAGGAAATTCTATCACTTCAAAGATATTTCCTAATTTTATTTTCATTTAAAAAATATGGTTTTATTGTTATTATTAAATACCTTTACATCTTTTTAAACAAAATGATTTATTCTTCTTCGAGAAGAATTTATGGTAAAGTGTAAATATCAGAACAAGTTTTCGAAACCGCACGCTATGTATCGGCCACGAGATACAAAATTGACCGATCTTTAATTTAATTATTAAGTATATGCTATAAACATCTAAAAATAGTGATAATATATAATTTGTATATTAAATTAAAATGTTATTACTTTCCTTTTCGGTCTATAACCGTAATGATGTTATCTCGTTACACTTGTTGAAAACTAAAAACTTTGTATATATCCTAATGTTATTACACAGCGATAACAAATAAATATCTACTTTACTTAGGTTCCGTATACTTTAAGAATAAGTACAAGTAAATTTTACATGTGTTTTACTAAACTTGCTAGTAATTGATTAAAATAAGCTAATTTTGTACTTACTCTAATTGAAGCTATTTAGGGTCAGCGCAATATATTTTTCTTTTTCAATTTTCTTTATCAACTGTTATTTTAGTATACATACTAGCGGGCCCGGCGGACGTCCTGCCTTGATAATAAAAAAATAATCTAAAATTCAATAATAACACCTGGTGACCTGGTCCAATTGTACATCTAAACTATTCTCGGATCCACTGGAACACGCACACAAAATTTCATCAAAATCTGTCCAGCCGTTTAGGAGGAGTTTAGTTACATACACATGAACAGAAGAAATTTATATATAAAGATATGTGAGTGGGTGTGAACAGTAATTATTTCAGTAAAGATATAATATTAATCAGAATAAACCAGTTAACTCCTGAAATAAAATCAGTTTATCGAGTGTGAACAGTTTTACACAAGTAAATGTAGTTGCTATATACTAAAGATTCCACCAGAGACTAGATAGAAACCGGTGTGTTTAATTCATTCTGTTGGGGAATCGCGCCACCGCGCCGCTGGCGATCCACTAACGTCCACTTTGAAAGTGTAGGATCGGCCAACCGAATCAGACATCGTATGTAACATGGTGGCTTTTAATCTATTGGATTTAATTCAACACTAAAGTGGTTTTCAACCGGATAAATTCGGGATTTTGATTCAAACGTTTTGTAAGTAAATGAGTAGTAGTGGTGAAATCTGTCCAAGTTTTGATTGCAGGTGTAAGGCATTAGTTACACCTGCCACAAAGTTCCTACACCAAGTATCAAAGCTAGTATTGATACTGACAATATATTGATATATTGACTGTTGTATTCCGATTCAGAGTGTGATTGCTAAGACACTTTAGCTCACATAGTCCTAACTCACACCACAGGTTTAGTTAACTATTATGACTAGCTTCAGGGCTGCCTTATGAAGTTGTTTTACTTAGCCATAGGCTGTAGTGAATACGTAACGTTAGGTGGACTGCATGTTCACTGCAAAAACAATGTAAATAATAAATACGGGACTATTTCTCGAGCACAAATAAGAGAACATACCAAAGCGTGGCGACATTTTTTTTATAGAAACACCATCGCTTCAATAGCTTGTTCTAATTGTAGATTAAAGTATTGTAGAACCAATATATTTTAGGATACTATAGCTATTTCAAACATTTTTTTTTTTCGACCTAGCCACAATGACATTTTTGGTAAAACAAGTAATGAAACATATCTAATTTAAGTTATGTACTATATTGTTTTCTTTTGTTATAATGTACTACCAGTACATTATAGATACGATCTGATATTATACATTATAGATACGAGTGATATATGATCAGTAGACTATGGTACATTTACATACTATTTATAATATATTGTTGCTTTTTAGATATTAGTTACATATTTGAATACGAGTTAAAAAATATATAATTTTAATTAAAAATTACTTAATGAGAAATTACAAGTAGAAAGTACATAAATGTAAATTGCGAGAAATGTTTGATTACATGTCTCGGTAAAGTAAAGAACGAAAATCCACTAACTAAATCAATTACATTATAAGGTCGAGCTCCAAGCTCATTGATGGAGTGTAAATTAAATATCTTTCAACATGAATTTACCGGTAATGAGTTTGAAAGCTTTTTATTATTGAGACATACTTATAGCCCACTACTTTTTACTCGCGGCTTCACTTGAATGAATGCAGTTTTAATGTATCCCACATTTTTTCTTTTGACCTTTTCACCACACAACCTATACAACTTATTTGCAAAATGATATGATGATTGGTCGAATACATAGTACGAGAAAGCTTAACAAAAAAAATCACATTCACAGTTGTAATATTAGTTAGGATTAAGATAATTAAGACACGGATTTTCACGGACCTCGGGGAGGACCTCGCCCTCATAATAGTGGATTGGAGTGATTGGAGTGAATAGTGGATGGCATCCACTGAAGTATCTGGGTTTCACTCTGGTTGGGACGATGGCGGTTCGAGCCCCTTTTGTTAGGGCTCGGACCGCACATAGTAAAGGCGGTGGCAGAACTCGGCCGTCTTCTCCCTAATACGGGGGGACCTGGTGCTGCCTGCCACCGTCTCTACGCGAGAGTCGTGCGGGCCATGGCCATCTACGGGGTACCGATGTGGATGGACGCCCTTAGCACCACGAACGTTTGTGTGCTGCGAAGTGCGGAACACACGGTGGTATTGAGGGCGATACCAGGATACTGAACGGTATTTTCAGCGGCGGCCATGGTACTCACTGGCTCCTTTCCTTGGGAACAGAAGGCGGAAGATTTGCCACCGTATAGTTAGAGGCGGCAAAGAAGCGCCCTGGGAAGCCTCTATCTCCCAGGGAAATAGAAGGGTTGGGGGAAAGAGGCCTGCAGAAAGAATTCCAGAGGTGGAGGCAGGATCTGACGCATGCACATTATGGCAGAGACATCACTGACGTGGTCCGCCCGCTCATTTTGGAATAAATTGAGAGAGATTGGGGCTCCCTGACTTATTGTCTGATGTAGGTACTCACCGGACATGTATGTCTTGGACGGTATCTACAACGGATCGTGCTCAAGGAACCCGCCGCCGCATGCCATGAGTGCGGCGCTGAAACAAATACTGCGCAGCACAGTCTATCTGAGTGTGTTGCGTGGAAGGAGCAGCGCCGCGCTATGGCTGCGGCGGTAGGAGAAGATCTCTCACTGTTGAGCGTGCCCCAGACCACGCTCGGCAACGAGGAATTGTACAACACGGTGGCCTCTCTCTGCGAGGATATCATCTTGCAGAAAGAGGCGGCGAAGTGGGCTCACCAGAAGGACCCTCTGAGTGGCCGTCTCCGCTAAAGGAGAACAGGAAGTATAGGAAGACGGAACGTTCATCTATTCTCGCTACCTTAGCCGAGCCTGAGGGGATGGGCAGGAGCATTTTCCCGTTGCGCAGGTTAGGCAGACGAGGGGAGGTGGTTCGCTGTATACCCAACCTGCTTCCCTATAATGAAGAAGCCTGGCGACCACGTTTGCCAGCCTTTGCAGCGGACGGTTCACTGTGAGGATTATCTTACCCACGTTAATAAAAAAGAAGATATGATTCTGACTTTTTGTGTGTATATTATAAAATAAAATAAATAGATATATGGAAACTTAAAGATATAAAAATGATTAAGTTAAGTATTTGAGAAGTCAATTAACATGAAATTAGTCACAGATTTTTGCATAAATTACTGTAAAGCAATCTACTTAAAAATATGACTACAAAGTAGTCTAATCGCTTCCTGCAAAATATTCTGAGTCATTATATTACTTAAAGCCTTTGTAAAGTGTCTGGGCTAAGAGTTAATATATATATATACTATGAAAAAGCTTTTCCAATTTAAATAATCCAGTTATTTTAGTCCTTTGTATTTCACGTCATAATCGTCCCACCGAGCTCACAGATTAACGCTTTTTGAAAGACCCGTCGTGTCATGCCGATACTAAGTTTGTGAAGGATGAGGTTATTGTATTTTATATCGGATTTTTTTGTTGTTGTAATGAATCATGATACTAACAGACATCAATCATGATAATCTTCCCGTGACTTATAAGTGAACAAATATTATATAATTCTTGACTTTACACAGTTATGTAAGTAAATACAACAAATTATTAACGTTTTTTTTTGTTGCGTGGTCCCTCTCGACTTTTACAATAAGTGACTATGACTATTTTAATTATCACATCTTTAATTAGTTATATTATTGCGTGTAAGAATATAAATGATCTCATGACGTAGTGGCAATAAGTTCTACGGTTGAGCCAAAAGGTCACGGGTTCGATTTTCACATATTACTGATTTGTGACTTGTGATGAGTAATAGTTAGGTCTGTGTTTGGATATTAAATATCTATGTATAGGCGTATATAGAAGTAGAAAAGTAGGTTTATTTTAACATGAAAAAATGATCTACATAATAGTATAGAATATACAATGTATAATTATAATATAAGAATGTTACTGACATAATTACCGCATTTAATACTCAAAGAGATTCTAGCTTAGTACATCTGTTCTAATATTATAAAGCTTGAGGGCTTGTTCGTTTGTTTGTTCCAACGCGCTAATCTCAGGAACTACTAGTCCGATTTAAAAAATTCTTTCAGTGTTAAATGATAGCCCATTTATCAAGGAAGACATATATAGCATATATATAATCACGCTAAGACTAATATGAAGGGATCACCAATAAGGAATGTTTCAAAATCAGATTTTTAGAGCTTCCAATGTGTGTTAACTCTAGTCCAAAGTAAGTATTCCACGAGGACGAAGTTGCGGGCAAAACCTAGTGCTAGAATAACTTATCAAGCGTTGATTTTTATTTGGGCCCATATTAATAATAATAATAACAACTTTCAAAGACAACTCTTTCATTAATATAGTACAAGCTAAGCTTGGTTCGAAATTTAATGGCAGTCTTTTAAATAATAATGAGTACAAAAAACCATTATTTCATTCGAAACAGTTTTTATTTTATGCAAAAAATGTTATCGTGAATAATAATGTTACGGCAGCTGACCTTAAATTTAGCATTGTTTAAATGTGAATATAAATATTATGTAAATTTAATAAGATCGTAGAAAAAGCAAAGTACTAAAATTTGGACATTATTCTGTTTGCTACAAAGAAATTGTAAGAACTATTCAAATATAACATAACCATATCACTACATAAAACAAAGTCCTCTGCCACGTCTGTCTGTCTGTCTGTTCGCGATAAAGTCAAAAACTACTTAACGAATTTACATACGGTTCTCACCCATATACGTGTGATTTATGAGGAAGGTTTGGGTACATAAATTGTCAAGGTTTTGTTTGTTATCAGGGCGGGACAACGTCCGTCGGGCGCGTTAGTGTAAATATAAAACATTTAACTTTTTTGGTTCATTTTATTAAACCTGTATACATTTCTATATTTTACATTTACTGTAAATAAAAGGTTACAGATTTGCAATTCAACTTCAACTTTTTTATAATGTCGTTTCGTAAATACGAATTCTGCCAGTGCGTAGTCAGTCATGGGATACTCACTTTTTAGGTAGTATTAATTAGTTTTATGTAATTTAGTTCTTCCAGATCAAGACGCTGAAACATATATAGAGACCAACACAACATTTACATAGATCATGCTTTACATAAATAAATATTTACATAATGGTTTGTGTTATTTATTAAATCCTAAAGTAGAATTTTTTAATACATATAAAATTATCGAAAATATTGACAAAAAGAGAAAACACAAGATTAAAATCAGATGAACGGGGAACATTATTAGATGAAACATAATACAAGGAATACAAATTAGGGCAATAAAAATGAAAATCTAGATTGCATTCATCCAAGCCACATTCACATATTGAGCTGTTATTTCGAGCTTTGCAAGGTGGACTGGAGTGTACACGTGACCTATCCTCAGTCTACAGTTAGTGGATGCATCAAATATGCCGAAGTTATCCTTAATGGAAGCATTTATCAATTTATGGTGTTGGAGACACTTCGTTAACAGTAGCAACTTACGATTCTTAAGTTGAAAATATATTGCCAAGTATCTATCGGTATCTTTTGGCAGCTCTGTTATTTACAATACTTAATTTTAACGTGATTATATTTAGTCATTGTCAAAAAATAACAACATATAAAATTGTGATCAAAGATCAAACCGTCTACAAAATAGAATGGGCGCTTTATAAAAATAAAAGATTATTACCTATAATTCATAATGGATGAAAATTTTGGTAGCAAAATCGAAAAAGGTATTTCGTATCGCACCCCGATTACTTCTCTAGAGAGACAGAATCCTTTTTCAAAGGTTGTTATTTTAACTTCAGAAGGGTCTCGGTTCCTAAGAGACCCCTAAATTTACATTTGTTAAGAACACTGTCACGTCTAAAACATTTAATTTATATTGTTATGTGAGTACACGTCCAACATGCTTAGTTAACAAGATTTTTTGTTTTGTAACCCGATTAGGCCTCCCACGGCAGCGGCTCAAGCCTAGGTTCGATCCCTCGGTAGGGAGCCCTTGAGTGCGTTGCTTGCGTGATACGGTGACACACAAATATACATCACTGCTACAACACTACACGAT
>JACEII010000008.1:7065738-7171946 GCA_014332785.1 Antheraea mylitta
TGCGTTGCTTGCGCGATACGGTGACACACAAATATACATCACTGCTATAACACTACACGATCACCCCCACACACGTGCACGCTACACGCTTACACATGAAAGTGGAAGGGTTTACTTTTTTTCCCTTATCGAACTGAAAAACTCTCAATTTTCCGATAATAAATATATGGAGGAGTTGTTGAGGCGTGTATGCTTGGTACACATATACGTTTCAACAACTCATACATATATGAATAGTTAGCTAGGTTAGCTAAGATAGGTCGCGATTTTGCATGCAACAGGCAACAGCCAAGCCGAGGTGTGCCGTGCACCCTTGAGCTGGTTGCCAAAATAAAATCGGCTGAGTGCCTTAAGCGTTCGCCTTAGTAGTCCGGTGAAGCTGTTAAAACCTTCCTGGATCAATAGCGTAGTCACTTCGAAAAAAAAAAAATTGTTTTGTATGTACTTACACGTAGTAATGTATGATGAGGTTCGTGTTTGCTAGTTCGGTGAAGCTGTTAAGACCATGCTAGGTCAATAGCGTAGTCAGTTCGCAAAAAAATGTTCGTGTTTGAAAAAAAAAAAACAAATCACGTTCTTCTGTATTGCAAGCAACTTCCAGAGGTTTCCAGAGGTATTTTTATGCAGTAAATACTTTCATTTGTATCTTTGTATGAATAAAATAATAATTGACAGATTTTCATACAAGCTCTTTTTCATTATAAGGTATTGAATGTCGGCTGCTTCTGGCACTACCTGTGTCTCAATGGCCGGGAACCGACGCCAGGTTGCCATCGCTGTAGCTGCGTAGATGATTTCGCGCAGCACACGATGAATGAGTGTTCCGCCTCGGACGTGCCACGCTAGCTGGTCGCGGCCATTGACCCGGATCTCTCGTTCCCGATCATCGTTAGTAAGATGGCAGGAAGCGAGGCCGGGTGTCTCTCCGTCACCTTCTATTGCGAGATAATCATGCTTGCATAGGAGGCGGCGCAGAGGGAAAGGGGAAAGGACCACTAGGCTCTCCTGTCGCAGTCGACGAACTACACGGCGACGACGGATAGGTGATGTCAGAGCCGCTGTAGATAGGGTCTGGGGGCGATGGACACGGGCATGTCCATCGCTCTTGCAGTTTAAAGTGCACAGGCCCATGTGGTAGAGGCGCTCTGTGCTGATGCGACGTCCATAGTTCGTCAGGGGAGAGGCCTAACACTCACTCCCTCCTTGAGGGGTCTACAATCTGTGACGCCTCAGATTGCAGTCGGGGCCCCACAGATGGCCAACATCTATCGGGAAAATAGATGCACTGTGAGCTGGCAGTCCTTGGTTCCCCGCCTAAATGGCGTATGAAGGCACCATGGGGTTTTAGTCAGTGTGAATAGGTCATAACATATCTCCAGCTGCCCGGCAAGATGGGTATACGTAAGGAGTTTGCCTGTGTAAAAAAAGGTGTCGAATATCGAAGAATCATTCCTTCCTGAGGAATTTCTTATTTTGGATATAAAAGAAACTAAGAGTTAAATTTTCCCGACCTTAAACCCAATAGTTTGAGCTGTGCTTTGATATATCAGTCAGTCAATTATGTTTCATTAGTGGTTCACATTAAGAAATAGAAATACATAAATACATCTCACCCATAACGCTCTATCTTATATACCTAAAACACATTTAAAGTATGTACGTAAAATATGAAATTTTATTCATTTTGTATTTAATGTAACGTTTGAAACGAAAACAAAGTAAAAAATTAATTCATTAGCAAAGACAAATGGTAGAAAGTTATTTAACAGATTCCGTTTGTTTTGAAGAAATTTTCATTTTCTGTTTCATTAGTAAAATTTAATCTTATTACGAAAAGAGGAGAGAGTAGCAAATACCTCGAAGAGAAGCCTTATAATAAGTGCGCGAGAAATGTTATGCTTTTTTAAAACGGTAAATCACAAGTAAGAATTTGTGTTCTCTCATTCTATTTTTCTTTAATAAATTCCATTAACTTGTGTTTAATAGACATATTATATTACCTATAATTTAGCAGTAATAATTATGATATTCGTAAAAAAAAGATTGTTACATTACACTTGTTTAAAAGTCACTAGCTGTTTGTATAGCTCTTTGTGTACCATTCTGAAATGGGTGCGTTTGGTTCTTTTTTTTATATCTGACAAGTTGTAATAGGAAGAAATATTTTCCAAAATTGTTACAATTTCAAGATAAATATACTTTTTTATGGGTACAGGTTTAAATATTTGCAATTTTTCAAGAAATGTGCTTACTCGTTTCTCTAGGACCAGTAATGCATCTATGATTCCACTCGTTTCGCTATGCTCATGAGACGGATAGTGTGTCGATCGGTGGTCACTATTATTTTTGGTTTGCACTGTGTTTACCATCAGGCATAGTGCAGTCATTTTGCCGTGCTACAATAAAAAAAAAAAGTACGTGTGGCACTTGGGGACTGCCGCGGTAAAGCTATTGCATAGCATTTTTATTAACTTATGCAATTATAACTATTTATTTATTTTATTTCTGCAGTATTCTTTTACCCTTGGTTTTTTTACTTTGATATTAATTCAAGTTACGAGTTTTTGGCTGGATCTCAGTCTGTCATGTAGTGGATTTTATATTTTATTCATAATCTTGTGTTATTAGACTCTATATTTTGTAAATTTGGTGGTGTTTTGCGTAATATAGTTAGTTTATCGTGCATAAGTGAAGTGAATGGAAAATAATACCACGGAGCATGAAATTCTGAGATGCCACAAAAACTCCCTGGAAGGTTCTAACAAGGGATCCACCATCTTGTTAGAATATTGACTGACACGACGCTTATTATTGAAATGATTGCACGATGCTTGTAATATTATTGACTACGTGACAATGGCAGTAATAATCTAAATGATTGATTGCCAAAAATAAAGATAAAAAAAAAACAAATTCAAGTTACACTTTTTGAGCGTGGTGACCGATAACAAAACAATTTTTTTTCTTTTATTAAATAAATGAGAAGTTAATATTGTTCAAAATATTTTTATTATCTTACAATTCATGTAGGTTATTCAGGAAAACACTTTGTACACAAATTATACGAGTACAGATATTCACTGTTGTACATAGATGATAAATACCTATACACCAGTATACTTTCTCACAAACAGCTGATTACGTATTCGTCCGATTTCGAAGCAGCTCGTCTCGATCCGTGCGAGCTTTGTACAGTCGTACCATATATACGTTAAGCAAATGCTCGGCCGAGCTACATGGTAGGCAGAGTGGGGGGTGTTAGGTTTTTTCGTTACGGAATTTTTGGATTCGGTCTCCACGCTCAAGGCCCGCGATAGAAGCTATGCAATAGCTTAATAATAATAATAGTATAAAATTTCGATTAGGTGCAGGTTTCCAGTGATAGCCTGAAAATTTAATGAAAGCCATCACTCACGCCGCGGCACTTCCGCCTACATGTTCTATTGTTTCAAAGCACACTTATCTTGATGGTTAATGCTGTAACGGTATCAGCGCTTAATTACGGTTCTCGGTATCAATTATGTCGAGGCTAATTCTATAATTTCTTTCTAATGAGCACTTTTCTGTGTTCTTGGAAATATTCAATTATACGAATAATTAATATAAATTAAAATAAACAAATTAATTAGCATATTCATAAACATTTCTTAGCGTGTAATCACAAGCTTCCATACTATCTTGGCTTCTTAACTTGCAGGTGCAAACAAAATTCTATGGAAGACGCCCTGATCTAATGTATTAAGATTTAAATGATTTATAACAGCTTTTTGTTGAGGCCTGTTTCAGTGACATTCCGTCAACAAGTGTTGCAAGTTTTCGATTGATCCGCACGTTACGCAATTGGGTAATAATTCAAATGAGAAACGCAAACTTATTGAGTGGCATATTTCCGAAATGTACGCTGTTAGCAGTAATAATGGGAGATTTATTTAGAGTAATGTTAGCGAACCAAAAGTATAAAGTGAATGAGCTTTCTAAAACATTTTATTAGCAATAGTTTAGCAAATATAATTCAATATGCGGTTTTTAACCTATTGCATAGCTTCTATCGCGGGCCTTGAGCGTGGAGACCGAATCCAAAAATTCCGTAACGAAAAAACCTAACACCCCCCACTCTGCCTACCATGTAGCTTGGCCGAGCGTTCGCTTAACGTATATATGGTACGACTGTACAAAGCTCGCACGGATCGAGACTTTTTTTTTTCCGAAATGACTACGCTGTTGACCCAGCAAGGTCTTAACAGCTTCACCGGACTACTAAGGCGAGCGCTTAAGGCACTTAGCCGATTTTATTTTGGCAATCAGCTCAAGGGTGCAAGGCATACCTCGGCTTGGCTGTTGCCTGTTGCATGCAAAATCGCGATCTATCTTAGCTAACCTAGCTAACTATTCATATATGTATGAGTTGTTGAAAAGTATAAGTGTACCAAGCATACACGCCTCAACAACTCCTCCATATATTTATTATCGGAAAATTGAGAGTTTTTCAGTTCTATAAGGGAAAAAAAAGTAAACCCTTCCACTTTCATGTGTAAGCGTGTAGACGTGCACGTATGTGGGGGTGATCGTGTAGTGTTGTAGCAGTGATGTATATTTGTGTGTCACCGTATCGCGCAAGCAGCGCACTCCAGGGCTCCCTACCGAGGGATCGAACCTAGGCTTGAGCTGCTGCCGTGGGAGGCCTAATCGGGTGCGGATCGAGACGAGCTGCTCCGAAATCGGACGAATACGTAATCAGCTGTTTGTGAGAAAGTATACTGGTGTATAGGTATTTATCATCTATGTACAACAGTGAATATCTGTAGTCGTATAATTTGTGTACAAAGTATTTTCCTGAATAACCTACATGTATTGTAAGATAATAAAAATATTATGAACAATATTAACTTCTCATTTATTTAATTTAAAAAAAAATTGTTTTCTTATCGGTCATCACGCTCAAAAAGTGTAACTTGAATGAATATCTAAGAAAAAACAACAAAGGAAAAAATACTGCATAAATAAAATAAATAAATAGTTATAATTGCATAAGTTAAAAAAAAATGCTATGCAATTGCTTTACCGCGGCTGTCCCCGAGTGCCACACGTATTTTTTTTATTGACACAAGTCTTTTCCGTTATTTCTCTACGCGAGACCTAATTTTATTAATACTTCTGTTTGCAATCAGTACCCAAATACCGACTTTTACATATTATCTGAGGGAAACCTGCGCCCCGATCTCTGAACTTCAATATTAAATTAGTTCACAACAAGTTTCAACAAAATTATATTTGTGTTAAAATTTGAGATTACACTGTTATAAGACAACTTTTGGGTTCATATTGCAATTTTTGTATTATAGTACGTTAATCGAGGTTTTAATAATGAAATAATAGCATTTTAAGTTTAAAATCTTTTTGTTCTATTATTCGTGTAAAGTCTGATTTTATTTTTTATTGTTAAGTTATATATAGTACTAGTGGCCCCGATGGACGTTGTCTTGACTAAATAATAAAAGTGTGAATCTAAGCCATTCTCGAATCCACTGAGGCACACACAAAAAAAATCATCAAGATCGTTTCAACCGTTTAGGAGGATTTCAGTCACTTACACATGGTCAGAAGAATTATATATATAAAGAAAAATAAAGATATACAAACTTTTTGAAACCAAGAGGTTAAGAAGTTCTTGTATAAATTGCTATCTAAATCAAAATTGGATAAGTTCATAATTCGAATAGGATTTTTTAACGTTTTCTAGCTCATTGATAGCATTCTTTACCATAAAGGAGGTTGTTACACAATATTAAAATGATGTTACTCTAGAAAATAATATCTTTAAGAATAAATTTAAAGAATTAAATAACAAATGAACAACATTTTTTTTGTAAATACATATGAAGGATACATTTCAAAATAATGAATGTTTTGTTTCCAATTTCTCAACATTATGTTGAGTACGTATTGTTCCGCTCAAGTTATTATTCAGTTAAATCTTTTAATAAGTCCTCAATTATTATCTTTGATGTCCGCGACCCCTTTTACCTTTGACCCGTGCTTATTCAAAGGTCTGAAGCTTTCACTGTTTGACTTCAAAGTGAACTATCTTTCTCTTGTTCCCGTCCTTTGTATCTGGCGATTTGGTAATATTGCTATTGCCTGGGATAGTTTAAATGTATCCTTTTTCCTTTCAACTATCGTTTTTACAGTTGATAGTATAGTAATATATTTATTACTGCTATATAATATTTCTAAATTTTTTTTGTGTTTATGTAACATACTAGAATAAAGTTTATGATATAAATTACTGAAGGATTTCTAATACTACCATGAAGTTGTATTCCAATTTGAAGGGATGCTATACCTCAATTGCAGAAGCTGACCTTTAAGTACTGTTTTTGTTATTCACGAGTAATCATAAATGTAGGAATCCATTTGTGAGAGATAAACATGTAATTCAGTTTTTAAATTATTGATTGTAAAAACCTTATGTATATTGCCAAATATCTAGGCACACCGACACCTGTGTCTACTATACCGACGTTACTGACGACGCGATAAGTAAGTTCATTCGTCGGGCCGTGGACGCTCCGGCACGGGATATTGTGGATTACAACCGAAAAATGGCCATAAAGAATGGAAATGCAAGCGTTATAAAAACAATAACGTCATTAAACCAAAAATAGTTAATAATAAATGAACAGTTAATAATAATTACTAATAAAAATATATATACATATATATATATATATGCTCACGGATACGACTTTTACGTATACAAAATACTACAAGTAGCAAACAAAAGATGCGGACCAAGAGTCTGCAGAATAAAACAAAAAAAGAACCCTATGTATATTACAGAAGTCATACAAATCCAATATGTGAAATCATAGATATTAAATAGCTAAAATGTCGTGGGGGTCGTGTGGTTTGACGGAAGGAATGTTAATTTGATGTCCGCAGGTCTGAACTCCGGTATGTGCTAACTAACATATGTTCCGGAAATCAAGTACTTATTCTAATTTAAATTAGTAAGACTTACAGTGAAAGAAACATCATGAGGAAACTTGGACCTGAAAAATTGGAGATGGTAAAGTCACGCTGAAGTTATTACTGATATCAGCATGAATGGGTCGACTCACCCGCTGTAGTACCACCCTCTCACAGAAAACCGACGTGAAGTAACAGTGCTTGCATTGTTGCGTTTCGATCAGTCAGTGAGAGCGCCGAAAGACTCCCCTGGTGTTGTTGGTGTCTATGGACGGTGGTGATCACTTTAAATCAGGTGATCCACATATTCCTTTGCCTCCTATGACATAAAAAAAATGTTCTAGTATGTTTAGTTTGTGGAAAAATATGTGAATTTCGTGGACTTTGAAAACGCCTATATATTGTAGGTTGCCGTGATGCCTATATATTGTATGTCTTCTTTTGCGAAGAGGCTCTTACAGACTGATGTGATGTTATGACAATGAAATAGCTACAACGTTGATAACACCAATTAATCATAATTACTTTCATAAAATGAAGTACGTAACCGTACGAAAAATAATATAAAATTAAACGGATTGTTATTACGGTTTCTCTCCAACTTTCTTCGCAACACTTAAATTTTTTCAATCATTTCGTTGTAGACAAGAATGTTACTCTGATTTTTCACTGCTGCAATTTAACTTTTCGTAAGTTGAATCGACGAACCAAATCGTTTTTGCAAACGAAAGCTTCGGTAAAATTACCCAATCAACATATAAAGTGGCTACTGAGTAAATGGCACCTAAATCCAGCCAGCAGAGACAAATGAATGTTACTTATTAAATACTAAAAGCTTGGTCGTGGGTTTAAATGTTTGTTTAGTTTTGTCAATGGTAAAAGGGATGCTGTGAGTTAGTTACCTCTTTTCTGTTAAAAGTAAAAGCGGACTTTAATAAGGTTGTTTGTGGCTTATGTAGTTGAAAAGACTAGTTTTTATAAAGAATTTTGTTATTCACGTACTAAAATATACCCAATATATTTTTAGTTTTTCTACGATAGAGACTAAGCTTCAAATAAAATAAAAAAGAATTGGAATCTAAAATTCAGCTACAGATTTCGAGATATTTTTATTGACGTTAATATTTAGAATTCAACTAAGAAAAAAATAGACTCTTGAAAGATATAATTAACGTACTATATATTTTGTCCAATTCATTAATAGATTGAATTGTATCTACTAAGTTAAAAATAAAACTGAGCCGTCATGGGACGTCTGGTAGATGTGAAACATTGAAATAGTATTGTATAAGTTATATGCATTAAAGAACGGAATACAGGAATCAGCTATAGCATAATGAAAAGATAGGATTACAAGTTTGTTCCATAAAATAATGACTGTTTATTTATTTTGTTACATAAATATTCATTTTTATGAAATACAACATACAAAAACTCAACTAGGCACAGGCGCGGTGTGTTTGGCGGCATTTATTAAAGGACGCTAGGTCGTCAGCACGTGCTGCGTAACACTGGTAGAACGAGTGGCTGATAAAACATTCTGTATCTTATGTTTATACAAACAAGGTTGCAAATGTTTTTGAGTATTTCTTTACTAGTGCAAATTTCGTGTTTTGCGTCGCCACGCCAACAATCAAGTTTACCCTCCGCCTATAGATGTTTCACATAAAAAAATACATAAATTATAGGAAGTCCCGAAAACAAAAGTCCTGGTGGAATCCAGTAAAATTAATAATGTCTATTACATTGCTTCTTATAATCGTTTGATTGTGAAGATTAAAATATAATTTGAATAAAGGAATAACAGAAAGCTTTTTGATAAATGTCTGATGAAAAGATTCCGAGTGTCCTTCTTATTACAATTTTAAGAGTTGTAATAAAAGGAACAAACATTTTAAGTACCTATCTGTGAAATTTGTTAGAATTCTTGGTCAAGTATGACGATTTTGTTTTTCCTCAGTGTGAGAATTGATGGTGAAATTCGGATTTATTTAAATATTTTAATCATTGTTTTAACCTGGCATACACATACATATACTATAATAATGAATTTTAATGAATATATTAATAAGGATAATTGGCGATTCGTGTTAAGAAAGAATATTAATGAAATAAGGTTTTACAAGTTTACTTGGTATATTTGTGGTATGTGTGTGTGTGGTTATCTTCTTAAACTCCATTTTAAAATGTTATTGTAACACTGTCCATAATGCCCTGTCGTTTTGTTTGTGAGAATTTATATATATATTAGTTTATTTCGAACAAGCTCTTACCTGCGTAGTCCTTGCTAGGTCAATAGCGCTGCCAGTTAGAGAAAAAAAAGCCCATACCTGAAAATTTGTTTTTGTAATTTGTAATTTGTTCTTGTAGTTTTTGTAAGAATCGTTTTGATGTGCATTCCGAATACATCCTCGATCTGATTTAATTGTCGATTGTCTTTTTGATGATTCTTGAATTGTAATTTTGTCATTACTACTTAACTTTTATTACCCTTTTGCAAACTTTAAGTTACTTCGGTATTTTCTTTTCATAAATGCTTAGCTCATATAGAAAATTATAATTGTATGCAGTATAAATGATATTTTAATATGTCCTCTACATGCCAGTAAAGATTTTCGTAAAATGAGTTCGAGCGTTTAGGACATTGACCTGGAAAGTCTATTTAGGTATAGATAAACACATACGGTGTTATTACAAAAAAGTTAAATACTTGGTTTAAAAAAAGTTTCGTACGTAATGCATCGCGCTCGCCGGAAGCAAGATTGCGTTATCCTTTTTTCGCAAGTGTAACCTAACCTAACCAAAGCGAGATAAGAGAGCAAGACGGCGAACATTCACCGATAGATCTTTTTAAAGCTAGCGTTCAAAACGTATTTAACTTTTTTGTAATAACACCGAAAGTGTTTTTATTTCCATAAAACGATTGAGTATCTTTTTCTCTTCTGTCTGTTAACTATGTGTTTTAGTTAGTAGTTATTGAATGGCACTAATGATATATATTAAAATAGATGTTGTCTTTCGATATCACTAACGAGTCGAAATTTTTATTTCACCGTCATATCTCAAGCGTTTGAATCCTATACATTATATTTTTGAAATACTCAACACAGTTTTCATTATATAATTAGAGATTAAAATGTAAAAAAAAAATACAGATAATAACATTCGTATATTAAGATGTGAAGACAAAACTTTAAAGCCCTTATTATGGTCGAATTTCTACTACTGGACGACAACTCGTTTTTATTTATTTTTTATTTATTTTTAGTAATTTACAGACATTGACAGTGGTTTATTCAATACGGCTATAAAGTAAGGATTAGTATTCGAGCAATTACACGTGAAGTTACAACAAACTAGTTAAAGCTATCTCACGTGATGTTTTATAATTGCCCTGAATAATGTGTGTTAAATTGTTAGTTAATGCAATGCATTCGTCATATACCCATTAATGTGAATAAATACAGAGTATTATCCTCTCGGGTTTTATTGTACACATATATTATCTGTATACAAAAGAGGATACAGCAAACCTATAATTTCCAAATTAAGGTATAATAAAGTCATTATTTATATTGTCCAGGGTATTTTGCTAAGCTCCGCTTCTCGTTATATGTGTAATAATTTTGGGAATTTATTTGTCGGATATGATTGTAACCAAATTCGTGTTTTCCAAAGTGTTATTATGTATTGTCGTAGAAAGATCTTTTAAAACTTTGAGAGCACTATTTACAATATGTTTTTGTATAGTGGATGGAGTCTAAATACTAATGGCAGATTTGCAGTCTTAGCCGCCCTAGGCCCTAGGCTACTTAGTAAGAACCAGCCACCCTTTTCTCAGCACCCATCATATTGAGTACATAATGAATTAACTTTGTTGCCAACTTTTTTTTAAGGATTTTTGTTATACGATGCGGTGCAGTGCGGCCCACTATAATGTGCGCAAGCCTTTAGAATTAAGTTATGTCTTGTTATCATTAGTAAATTTTAGTCACAATTGACCGCCCCTAATATCTGGCCGCCCTAGGTCCTGGCCTCCTGGGCCTTAGGGCAAATCCGCCCCTGCTAAATACTAATAGTTGTAGATTTAAAAATAGAAGCTCAAATGCTTGCAAGTTTGTGCCAATTAATCCTTATTTCCTTACTGATATTATAAATACAAATGTGTTTGCCTAACTGTCCGTATGTTTGTCTGTCTTTGCGCTTGTTTGTTATGCTTTAACACCTTAAATACTCAATCTGTCCTCATGAAATTTGGCACATATGTTATCAAGGGTGCAGAGAACGACATAGGTACGTTTCATTTAGAAAAAAAACGTACTGTATGTGGTAACTACATACACATATATATATACATAGTTGCCACTGTCGCTTCACACACGTTTTTTTTTGGAATATTTGTTATCGACTCATTATTTTATTTCACTAATTATTATTACAAGAATAACTGATACATTTTGAAGATTATCATTTTTGGAATAACACACAAAAATACGTGAAATTTGCTTAGAATAAAAATGATTTTTTAAATTTTCTATTGAGATTCATTACAGTATTATTATTATACTTCTCATGGCTAAGTTTCATCAAAGGACAGTCAAACCGTTGAGTTAAATATAAGCATATATTGTATTCGAGGCAAAATTTTATTCAATTTCAATCAGTTTTGATAAGATTATTTTATATCCGGGGAGTATAGAATATAAAATATATAAAAGATGTGCAATTGCAATAAGGCATTCTTAATAAATTTATCTGACTTTCTGCCCATTCGAAAATACTTGCAAATCGGCGAACAGTTGCTAGTTTTATACGTACTTCTACTTAGAATGGACAAAAAATACATTAAACAATTTCTTTAAAAATTATTTGAATATTGTGTTTCAATTTTCATTAAAAGTCATTATTACATTGCAGTAAAAGCACCTATAAAATAAACAAAACAGAGTATTTGTTGGCTTTAGTCACCGTATATTCGTCGAACTGTATTTTTTACCGCATCACGAGTTTTTTTAGCAAACAGTAGCTCGTGATGAATGGTCAGTGAGGGCAACGTAAAAAAAGTAGCTGCAGTCTTATAGCTACGTAGCACTACGTACGTTTTAAAATACTGGCTGGATACGTTTCAAATTTTAGACTTGTTCGTATTTTACATACCTCATAAAGTTCATTGGGTTTTTCCACGAAAAATGATAATAATATTTGCCTTGAATGAACTTGGTTGAGTTTATAAAATTATTCTCAATATTATAATATTTTTATATTTGTAAAGTGTAATAATTTTAATACGTGGAAAAAAACAATCGTAGGTAGTAGAGCCACGCTGAAGGTATTACTGGCTTCAGCATGAATGGGTCGGCTCGCCCGGGGTAGTACCACCTTCTCACAGAAAACCGATGTGAAGTAACAGTGCTTGCATTGGTGCGTTTCGTTCGGTCAGTGAGAGCGCCGGAGGCCCATCTCTCCTCACCTTCCCCCTCTCCTCTTCCCTTCATCCCCCCGTTCCCAACACAAACTTGCAACGCAATTGCGACTCCCCTGCTATTGTAAGTGTCTATGGACGGTGGTGATCACTTAACATCAGGTGACCCTCCTATTCGTTTGCCTCCTATGATATAAAAAAAAAGCTGCTCGTTACTCTTTAATATCTTAAAATAAAAATTACGTTACTATATAACGAAAAATAACTAGAGGAAAACTTATCAAACGTAAGACATTTAAGTCTGACTTTTAATAAGTTAAATCTGGCAAAGAGGTGGCAAATTTTTATAACAATATGATACCGTCTAATAATATACAAAGTTTTCGTAAGGAGTTCTTATGGAATTTAAGTTACAATATGAAAAGGCCCGTGGACTAATATATATTTTAACATTTATTCTTTTAATTAGATATAGAGTTGACAATAATAACTGATGTAGTGCCCGAGTAGTTTTAGGAAGAATAATGATCATGAAAAAAGTATTTGTAAAAATGAGACATGAATTAACTCTTAATTTTGTATACTCTACAGCTTTCACGAATAATATCTTGTTCAAGTGTCACGAAATTTTTAAATATAATATCAATATTGAAATATACTGTGGAATATTTATTATTTGCTAGCCTGTATTTTCGTGAATACTTTGCTTTTATTAGACATTTTAAAATAATAAAAAAAAAACATAATTTAATAATTTTTGATGTGAAACATTTATAGGCGGAAAGTAAGCCTAATTGTTGGCGTGGCAATGCAAAACAAGAACTTTGCACTATTAACGAAATACTCAAAATCATTTGCAACCATATCTCTATAAACATAACATTCAAATTGTTTTGTCGGCCACTTGTTATACTAGTGTTACGCGGCACGTGCCGACGAACTAGCACCATTTGATAAATGCCGTCAAACCGCCGTCAACACACCGTGCCTGCGCCTAGTTGAAATTCTGTATTTAATAAAAATGAATATTTATGTAATACCTATATATTAATATGTGAAGCAAAAAAATTGTACCCCTTTTTAACCTATTTCCCGTCGACGGGTGAACTTGAAATTTGGCATAGTTAAAGTTTATATGGCGGAGAAGTGCACACAGCTATTTATTTTATATAAAATGCATTAGAAGTACGTTAAATTAATTAAAATAAACACTACTCACACTAATTTTTAAATTTAGCCCGACATATACACACATGTAAATAAAAAAGATATTTTGATAGCCGTCAATAATTACAAACTTCGAAAAAGGTTGTGAACTGTGAAGGAGGTTGCTATGCTCAACTGTATGTATTTTTTTAACTCTTACGTTCCAATTATAATTTTTCATCCTACATTCAACAATAATATTATAATATATAACTATTATTGTAATGTTTATTATTTTTTATGGTGAACTCACTTCAAATGATGAATTAATATAATACTTTGTATAACCAAAATAAGAATTTTGTTCATAAAAGTAATCCATGACTTAGACCTCCGCGGTTACAATGTTGCAATTCAACCTCATATATCAACAAAAAGGAATTTATTTTCAAAAGCTAATCATAGTATTAAAACGCCTTTGTCTTGGATTCACCATTTGATTGTATTGTGCATCAATTACTTTTCCAAACGATGATACTGGGCATATCACTATTTCTCATAATGAACAGATTACATTTAATTCAATATCACTCACAAATACCACCCCACGGTGTCGTGTAAAATTAATTAAAAATTGTGGCATGGGTTGCTATAAATTTCTTTATTTTCGTAAAGTTATGTTTGGTTAAAATTTGAGCTTTACCACGTGGTTTTTGTTCCCTTTTTATAAATAATTTCCATATTTTGGAAACATTTTCAGGGGGTGCAATTAAATACTTTACTATTTGAATCGCAAAATAAATTATAAAAATAAATATCTTACTATAAAGAGTTTAAGTCTCTTCAATAATACCATCATAATTATTATATCACAAGCCATGAGTGTAGTGCACATAGTAACATTCCAACGCGGTTCTGTAATAGCGGTAGCCTACGACATTACAGGCATGACGCACGTCCACTAGACACTGTCCACAAACTTTAGAGTGCTTTAATGTTAAAGCGTTTGAAGAACCCAATTAATAAAATTAAGTCATATACGGTTTTTCCAATTTATGCTAAAATATATAATATATGGAAATAATTACGTTTTATATTTAAAATATATTTAAAAACTTTAAAAAAATCTTACTAGCGGGCCTAACGGACGTGCCCCACCCTGATCGATCAGTATAAAGTTCAGCACATTATAGCACTGAGCCACGGCTACATGACGTTTGAATGCGTAATTACCAACCGCATGTAAAATGTCGATAAAGTTGAAAAATATGTTTAAACGAATTTGTACATAATATGTAACGGGTTTTAGGCTTATTATAAAAATATTTCTCAGATACCAACTGGGTATAAGTTTGAGTCCCTGGATAATTTGGATTCATAATTACAAATGGTAGATGTCGCTGCAATCGGGCTTATTAAGATTTTTTGAGTTTAAAAATACAATCAAAACCAGTAATAATCGATTTGGTGCAGACGAACTTGCACGGCTCAGCTAGTAATAAATAAAATACTAGAACCAGAACGTAGCGCGACCTATCGGATCCATATGTAAACCTAAACCATTCTCGAATTCACTCGAACACAAAAAAAAATAATCAAAATCTGTCTAATTGTCTAAGAGGGGTTCAGTCACATAAACATTGACGAAAGAATTATGTATGTATATTATATGTAATTTGTTTGATGTTTATGTGGTCTCATTTTCTTCGTTAGTAAACCCGTGTGAAGATAAGTTAGACTTTAGGCTGATACAATTTGAACGTCATTTTAACGATATAAATCTATTATTAGTAAAATCTTAAAAAATTGCTTTCTTATTATTTGGTCCACAAACTAGACGTTACACAAATAATTAATTATATTAGCTAACATATATTAAATATAAATCTGAGCGTGAGTCCTAAAACAGTGAACACAGCTTACATAAAAATTACAATTACAGAAATATAGTTATAGTATAGCATATGCCATATAGCTATCATTAGTTTTATAGAAAATTTTTATATCATGACATTAATTAACTCTAAATTGTCTCAGCTAACAATGTGAGCAACTACCTATAATATTATAGAGTGTGTCCGGCATGATTGTCCAAGAGGAGAGTCCAATCAGTCTCTGATGCACATGTGTATACATATGTTGTTTGTTCAATATTTTGATATAATTAACTATCGAGACTCAAAAAGCTGACGGCGTATCTGCAAGTAAAGGAATTTAGGTCATTGTATCCGTCTTTATTTCTATAAACTGTTGTAGAAAGAAAACACGTTGCGTTTATCTAAAGAAATTAAGAAACCTCACCTTACCTACGTCTAAGCTATAGATAAAGCTGTTAGTCTAATAACTCTTTCACAGCGATGTAATCTTTAAAAAAAAGCCATTACAGACACACTCTGTCGGAAAGTGGGTAACTTAGGATGTGCTATGTTTCTCGTCGGTTGCAATCAGCATTCGAATTGCTCAGTGCATGTGTATTATATGTTTTTTTTTTATATCCTAGGAGGCAAACGAACAGGTGGGTCACCCGATAATAAGTCATCACTACTGTCCATAGACACTAGCAACACTAGAGGATTCGCAAGTGCGTTGCCAGCCTGTGTTGATGGGGAAAGGGGAAGAGGGAGGATGAGGGATGGAAGGGAGAGGGAAGGAGGGGAAAGAGGAAGGGAGGGAAAAGAGGAAGGGAAGGGAAAGAGGAAAGGAGGGAAAATAGGAAGGAGGAGAGATGGAAAGGAGAGGGAAGGAGGTGAGCCTCCGGCGCTTTTACTGACCGAACGAAACGAAATAATGCTATTACTGTTACTTTACGTCGGTTTTCTGTGGTACTATCCCGTTTGAGCCGACCCATTCATGCTGAAAGCATGCAGTTATAGCTTCAGTGTGGCTCTACCACCTACTAATGTATATATGTAGCTGTGATATATTGGATTCGATATATCATGTAGCCTAGTGGTAGTGATTTTTCTATATTCGTCTAGCAGGTTACGACCCTTAAGTTGGAAATTTGTCACCAAGAGCAATTGAAAAAAGGAGTAATTCTTCAGATGCACTTGGAAGTACATCCTTCTCTATTGTAAACTGTTATATAATTTATTATTAATTTATTATCAGGTAAAATTGTGGCGAAAATGCTAAAGCCTTAAAACAAAAAAAAAAGTTTCATCAGATTTAAGCAATTTGTCGCTATACTCAACATATGTCGAGAGAATCTCGGGGATAGATTTCAAATTAAACTGTTTGTTAAAAAATTATGTAAAAAAAAAATTAAAATCATGATAGTAATATATTTAATTGTTATATGGACGTCATAATGTAGTTTTTGCCCAATCTGTCTCAATATCTTAAATGCTAATTTGACTTTGTTTCTTATGATTTCACGCCTTAATGTTCTTATATATCCTTCAGTGTTGATTTGTATTCATTTGATACTAGGTTCCATAAAGGTATTTTGTTGATGTTCCTTTATCTTTAAATTTAGGACCCTCTGCCTTAACTTTTCAACCAATCATAATTAAATGTTGCGTATATGTTGTAATACAGAAAAGAATATAGGGTACTACTCTTTATTCAGCGCAAGACCCATATTCCGTCGCAGTGTCATAACTGCCAGTGTTATGGGCACTCGGCAAAGAATTGCCATCTTCGCCCCAGGTGCGTCAAGTGTCTGGGAGACCACGCCACGAAGGAGTGCGAGCGCACTCCTAGCACTCCCGATCCTCCCAGCTGTGTGCTCTGCCTCATCCAGGAAAGGATGTTAAAACCGAGTATGCGTAATTCGAGAATCGCGAATTACTGTATAGTCAGGAATGACCGTGTCACCCGCGGGGGTGGCACGTTAATCTATTTTAGGCTTTCGGTGTACTGCATGCCGTTAGATCCGTCCGCGCTAACCAATATGGAAGTGTCAGTGTGTAAATTAGGTATGACCGGCCACTCGAATATTATTTTAGTTTCCGCGTATTTGCCACCGAACAAAGAATTGCTAAGATCCGATTTGCAGGTGCTACTTAATTTAGGAGACTCAGTTATTATAGCGGGGGACCTCAATAGCAGGAACGTTATCTGGAATGGTCCGTGTACCTCTCGTAACGGGAGGATACTCGACGAACTAGGTAGGATTCTTGCGTTTGACGTCATAGCCCCTTCGGAACCCACGCACTATCAAGATCATTGCCGACCCACAGTTTTAGACATAGCTCTCTTAAAAAATATCACGCTTCCTGTACGACTCATACAAGTCATACACGAACTTGATTCAGATCATCGCCCGGTTGTTTTACAGTTAGGTCACAATTCAGACTTCACCCCGCCATCGGTTAGGGTGGCTGATTACGCGAAACTCGTTCAATATTTTAAAGAAAATCCATCGTCTAGTAGTTTAGTCAGAATTCCGGACGTGTTGGTGTCTAATGCCGACGCGGATTCGGCCATCGATTCCCTGGTTGATTATTTCCAGACCGCCGTCAGGGTGACCTCGAAAGAGGTACAAGCGGCAAACGATCGCCGTTTTATACTCCCTGACGACGTGAGAGCATTGATCACGGAAAAGAACGCCGCGACTCGAGCTTACGACGTCTCCAGCCGTGTCACCTGTCGTACTGGACTCTAGCGCAAACTCTCAAATCAGATATGGTCACTCCAATGCCTTCTCTCGACAGAGGCCCCGGGTTGCCTCCCGCGTTCAATAGCATAGATAAAGCGGAATGCCTTGCCGCAAGCTTAGAGAAACAGTGCTCGCCAAACACTGCTAACACTGACCCTTTCCATAACGGATTAATCGAATCAGCTGCGGAGCATGTACTCGCGTCTCCTTCGGCGGATAACCTAACCGCGATCACTTTCGATGAAGTTGCAGGCACAATTAAGCGTAGGAACCTAGGAAGTCCCCAGGTCCCGATGGGATCAGGAACGAGGTGCTGAAACTCCTTCCTGATCACATCATAGCTCTATTGGTCTGCGTCTTCAATGCGGCCATGTCCCAGGGTCACTTTCCGGCCGTCTGGAAAAAGGCCATAGTGACAGGTATTCACAAGCCCGGCAAGAAAGCTACGCTTCCCGTTAGCTATCGCCCCATTAGTCTGTTAGATACCTTAGGAAAACTTTACGAGCGGCTCCTTCTGAACCGTCTCCAGTTCTCGATTACAGATTTAAAATTAATACCACCTGAGCAGTTCGGATTTCGCGCCGAACACTCTTGCACGAATCAAGTACACCGCCTCACGGAGTACATTTTCTCTAAATTTAACGCCGATCCGAAACGTAAACCAAAACGCACAATTGCAGTCTTCTTCGATGTCGCCAAGGCCTTCGATAAGGTCTGGTACGGAGGGCTCATCCATAAATTATGTAAATCTCGCGTACCCGATAGGTTAATTCATATTATCCGCGATTATCTCACTGATAGAACATTCCGCTTCAGAGTGGATGGTGAACTATCGCTGCCCCACCCGATACGCTCAGGTGTGCCGCAGGGCTCCATACTGGCGCCCACGCTCTTCAATCTGTTCATCAGTGACCTACCTCGGTCTCGGAGGGTCGAGGTAGGTTGTTACGCTGACGATACCGTTATTTACACATTCGGCTGGCGGTCGGACTTTCTTAGGAAGCGCATCGAAAAAGCCGTTCATACTCTCGGTGAATGGTTTCGTCGATGGCGCATAGAAGTTAATCCCGATAAGAGTGCCGCAATACTCTTCGATACCACGAAACGCGATAATAAATTTGAGCCCATCAGGCTATATGGAATCGATATCCCTTGGGTCGAAAGGTCAAATATCTCGATGTTACATTAGATAAACATTTAAAGTTCAATTCACATATAGACAGAGTGCGAAACAAAGGCGCTATGGTCTTGGGTCGCCTCCATCCGTTGCTTTGTCGTAAGAGTAAGATGTCCCTCAGACACAAGCTCACTTTGTATAAGACGTGTATCCGTCCCGTGATGACATATAGCTGCCCCGTTTTTGCGCATATGTCCAAAGATAACTTTAATAAGCTGCAGGTTCTCCAAAACCTTGTTTTACGTAAAGTGACCGGTACCCCGTGGTACATCCGGAGAGTCGATCTCCATAGAGACCTAGAGATCCCTTCTATCTGGGCATACGTAAAATCACTTACGATTAGCTATTTTGAAAAAGCCACGAATCATCCCAGTCCGTTAGTGGTATCGGCCGTAAACTATGAACCCTGCGCGTTATAAAAGACGTCCGCGACACATTTTTACCGACCCTCCTGATTCAATCACGTCAGCGAACGATCAGTACCAGCCTGTCCCTCGAAACAGAGCGTGTTCATGCCCACGCCCGCGTAACCACAGATCACGCCGCCGTGGTCTGGGGGTTAATTTCGCTCCCACACACCCGATTAGGCCTCCCACAGCAGCAGCTCAAGCCTAGGTTCGATCCCTCGGTAGGGAGCCCTTGAGTGCGTTGCTTGCGTGATACGGTGACACACAAATATACATCACCGCTACAACACTACACGATCACCCCCACACACGTGCACGCCTACACGCTTACACATAAAAGTGGAAGGGTTTACTTTTTTTCCCTTATCGAACTGAAAAACTCTCAATTTTCCGATAATAAATATATGGAAGAGTTGTTGAGGCGTGTATGCTTGGTACACATATACGGTTCAACAACTCATACATATATGAATAGTTAGCTAGGTTAGCTAAGATAGGTCGCGATTTTGCAAGCAACAGGCAACAGCCAAGCCGAGGTGTGCCGTGCACCCTTGAGCTGGTTGCCATAATAAAATCGGCTGAGTGCCTTAAGCGCTCGCCTTAGTAGTCCGGTGAAGCTGTTAAGACCTTGATGGGTCAATAGCGTAATCATTTCGAGACAAAAAAACTCTTTATTCAGGAAAAATGTCTGTTCTCGAAGGATAACTCATTTCTAGATTGACGCGAATGAAGCCGCGAGGGAAAGCTACCGCTTGATAATGTTATTAATATTTTAATTGACAATAAGAATATAAAATACTAGCTTCTGTCCGCGATTTCTATACTTTGGGCTAACGCTAACACGCAGTGGAAGCTCTCAAGAGAAAAAAAACCCAGATTTTGAAACATTCTCCATTCGTAGTCCGCTCCTATTGGTCATGGCGCTTATAATCTTCGTTGATAAAAGAGCTATATAACACTGAAATAATTGTTCAAAACGGACTAGTAGTTACTGAGATTCGCGCCTACAACGTCACACACTTACAAACCTTACCTCTTTATAATATTAGAGTAGATTTACAATTGTCTTTGCAAAAATTATTGGTAAAATGTATCGTGTTACTGATTTCAAGTGATTTATATCTTACATCTATATTCTATATATACATACATTATTTGCAAACCTGTGATTGTAATTATTACACTGTAATTTTATGTTGTAATTGACCATATGTGATTTTATCTGTGTGCAATATTTATGTTGGTGTGCTAAATGTATAAAAATAAATAAATATTTTTTTTATAATATTCTCTACTTAGTTTTGGTAAATCAATTTTTTTTTAACATTTATATTTATTTGACTTGTTTACATTGTCTTTACTAGTATGTAAGAAAAAAAATAATACCCGTATTTCAAAATGGTTACAAAAAGCTCTCAATAATTTCTTAATTCTTAATATCACGCACAGCCTTTTAGATTTTAGTACTTGATCGCTGAACGGCGATTTTTACCTTCACCTACTTAAAATTTTGTGCCAAATAATGTGGGACTGCATAAATTTACCATTACAAGGGTGCTCCGAAATAGGATAAACCAAGATAAATCGTAGGATAGCGTTTATTAGACGCTGTTGTAAAAGCTCTCTGTATACAGGATCGATGCAGTCTTTTGTGTGGAGCTCGGATAATACGTACTTTGCGTGAAGAAATTTCAAGCCTTGGATTAGCCTCGGCTGTTGTTAGAATATCACTGATGAAAATGTCTAATGAAGTTACCTGAAAATACACAAAGTAATTGAGCTCTTTATTATGTACTTTTGGTCGTAAAACCTGAGTTACTCGTGTGCTTATACGAAAAAAGTGTTGTGATAAATGTACTCTGGAATGATTACACAGAAACGACATTGACAAATGACGTCTTAAGAACGCCAAACATCTGTTATTCAGAAGAATAAGATAAATATAATGAGTTTTTGCACCACAGGTGAAATGGAACCTGTTTAATTTTTTTAACTTAGCGTATTACTATAATGAAAGGTTACTACTATACTTTCCGTTTTTACATACGAGTATTTTTTTGTATGACATTATGTAGTCAGTTAACTCGGTAGAGTTCACTAACAGCATATTTTGAATTTTATACGCTTTTATATTGTTTGTGTATTTGTGCTCCGTTCCTATTGGTTTTCGCGTGATGATACATAGCCTATAGCCGTCCTCGATATAGAACTATTTAACACTGAAAGAATTTTTCAAATCGCATCAGTAGTTCCTGTGATTAGCGGGTGCAACCAAATAAACCTTCCAGCTTTTATAATATTAGTATAGATATGGATTATTCTTCTCTCGTACTTCACTCGAGTCGTCATTAAAATTACAATAACTTATAATAGAGTAGAACGATTTTATAAAGATTAAGTCACTCCCGAGGATATGCTTTATGATTTTCTTGGTGAGGTTTTAATGTGAATCCAGTACTTTAACAGTAATGCGTGTTCATACAAACAGACAGACAGACATTTCTAAAAATGATTGGAACGTATTTTATCACTTATTCTTAAGCACTTGCAACCATTTGCATGAAAATCGAAAAAGTACAGGGGCACTACATTTGCATTCTTATTACATGTATACATGAGAATGCTACTTAGATTGTTAATTGACTGATACTGATGAACTGCGTGAATCGACAGAGCTTATGAATCTTTAAATTTATCATGGTTGTCATATACTACAGAAATTTTCGACAAATACAGCACTAAACAACTTTTTGATCTCTTACAATACTTTTAAAAGGCATTATTTGTTGCCTTCGACGCTTTTAAAACTCCAAAATTTAATCAAAACTCATTAGAACATACGCCGAAATAGTAAAGTCAAATTATATACACACAGACGAATATCCTTTTTATATTTACTGTGTCTACTCTTATCTACAATTTAATTAATGCACTGATTCCAATCTTGATACTGTTTAAATCGTTTCATATAATAATTTAGAAATTTAAACATAAACAAATTATGCTGAATTTTGCGTATTGTCGCTAAACAAAACGTAATGGGTAATTAATACTATAATAAAATCGAATTTTGAAATAAATATCGCATCGTAAGGAATGAATGAGATTTGTCATATTCAGTAGCTAATTGAAATATAATGACCAATCATTGCTGTAGCTAAAATCGTATTACACAGTAATCGCTGAAATACAATAATCTCGTTATAAAAACCCAGCTTTTAACCAATAAAATATCTTCGATGTAGTTAGTTCTTATTTACGATAACAAATATTATTTCAAAAAATTACAGTACCTAATTGTTTCCGTTTACAAATCTGTGAAAATATTATGTATAAAAATTTTAAACGTTACATGTATGCAGAATATATGTTACCTAAATCGCTGTTACGTTTTTTTATGTCATAGGTGGCAAACGAACAGGTGGGTCACTTGATATAGAGTGATCACTACCTACATAGACGCCAACAACACCAAAGAAGTCGCAAGTGCGTTGCCAGCCTGTGTTGATGGGGAAGAGGGGAGTGGGAAGGGCAAGACTGGGAATGGAGAGGTAGGGAGGTGCTCTCCGGCGCTCTCACTGATCGAACGAAATGCTACAACGCAAACACTGTTACTTTACGTCGGTTTTCGGTGGGTCGGGTGGTACTACCCCGGACGAGCCGACCCATTCATGCTGAAACCAGTTATAGCATCAGTGTGGCTCTACCATCTACAGAAACGTATGTTTGTTTGTTTGTACGTATGTTTATTTACGTTTGTCGGATGGATGATATTTACCGAAACTATTTATTTTTATAAAGTTATTATTCTTTCATTTTGTTTTTAATACGTTATAGTTATAGAAGATTTATTATTTGTACAAATATAATGAATAAACTTATTACAGAAATTTACATTTACAATAGTCGCTATTTAATATACTTACCACCATTATTATATATTTACAAAGATTTAGATTTGTTCATATAGAGTTAATAATAAATATTTAATGAATACAAAATGAGGTAGTACTTAAAAAGTGAGTAATATAGAGCAAGTTATTAAAGAAAAGTAATTAATGTTAAAACTAGATCCGTTATAACCGCTTACACTATATACAAATAAAACAGGTATCTACAATACGGGCCATAATTGCTACATTGCGAGTCTCCGCCTTCGTAGCTCGTTAATAAAATTCTAAGTCGCTAGAGAGGCTTCCAAGAACGAAGAAATTGTGAGATATCAAGTAATGTAAATTTATTAGTACAAGGTATTACAATATACTCTTTTTATTTTTCCCAGCTTTCTATGAGATAACTACATTTACTTCGAAAAATCAAACTATATCCACTTTTTTATACAAAGAAGTGGGAAAAGACGAATATATGTCTTGTACAAATATTTGTAAATTAAGTAATGTTACACTGAAATAATGTAATCTATTATATAGTATATATATATATATATATATATATATATATATATATATTGCGTGTTAGCGTTAGCCCAAAGTAACTATTCCACGTGGACGATGTCGCAAGCAGAAACTAGTATAACATATGTAACAGGACTCTGGATTTATGTAACTCCTTATAAATGAACGATTTTTTGGAATCTGATCGCTATTTACAGATATTAGTTACCTACAAACAGATTCAGAAATTTTGCCATCTTAAATTCATTATGATCTAAAAAAAGAAACTTTACTATGACATTAAATTGAATTTTTTTTTTAAATAAAATATTCAGTATTTCAGACAACTCAGTTAAAGAGCTGGCATGTCCGATTAGGACTAGAATGAGTTTCCTAATGGCGTGGGGAAATTCGTAAGCCCTTCATGATTATAAGTAATTGGACCTTTCTAACAAGATCTATACTAATACGACATGTAAAACGTTCTAATAATTACATGCAGTTCTCACATAATTTAGCTCAGAAAGTAATACAGTTATGTTGGATAAGTATATAGTGTATATAATTTTACTAAAATTATGGTGACGTCGAACCATAAGAAAATCTTTACGCCTTAAATATTCTTATCTCTCACAACCGACGAGCTTTTTGCCTACGAACCTTTTTGTTACCGGGTCGATACGGCCTAGTGAGAAAAAATAATTATTTTTCAGTTTTCTAAAGAAAATATAATGTTTTTAGTTGTACATTATGGAATAATGTAGGATTAGCATATAACGTCGTACAATACAATAACATAACAATATAAATAACTAGCATTTATCCTCGTTCTGCTCGTGTTACTGTAGAACAGTATCGGTGTTATTACGAAATAGTTAAATACGTATTAAATACTCGTTTTAAAAAGGTGTTGTACAATATGCAACGCGCTCGCCTGAGGCTAGTTCGCGTTATTCTCTTTTCGCAAGTCAAACCTAACCTAACCAAAGCGGGACAAAAGAGCAAGATGGCGAACATTCAGCGAGAGCGGTACATTTAAAACGTAACCTTTTTAAAGCAAGTATTTAATATAGATTTAACTTTTTTATAATAACACTGTATGTGTCCTTTTTTCTATTCTTGACAATTTTTTTGCGATGGTCAATGACGATGGGCTGAGTAGTTAAGGCATCAAAGCGTAACAAACAAAACCTGCACGGGTTTTGTTTGTTACGCTTTGATGTTACTTCGTCTGCACCAAATCGGTTATAACCAGTTTCAATGTATTTTTAAACGCAAAAAATCTTAAATCACCTAAAACCCAATTGCAGGGACATCTACCGTTTCCAATTGCGAATCTAAACTATCCAGAGACTCATTCAAACATATACCCAGTTGGTAAGTGAAATAAGCCTTTTAAAATATGCCTAGAACTTGTTCGGAACATCACCCACCGTGCTCAATTAAGAAAAAACTAACCTACGTATATTTTTATTCTAGTTGATAAATAACGTCAATGATAAATTGTTAACTACTAACATAGGTAAACAGAAACAGATGGATCTTTGAGTAAAAGTGCTTTAGCTTGACCCATTGATTTTATAAGTACAAATTTCATAGATTTCCTTTCATTAAATTTACCAAGTATGTTAGAGAGATTTCATTCTTGTGATTGACTAAAGATCGATACAATAAAACTAAACGGTGTAATTTATACAGATTTTAGTCGGTTCGATTCCCGGGTGAAGCAAGAGGATTTTCGAGAATCTTTCAATGCAGTTTTATTTCAAAAATAAAGTAATGTTTCTTTGAAGTAAAATTTGCTATCTCTATTATTTAGAGTACTTACCCTCCAGGTGGTATTAAAAAAATCCACTCTGTATATTATAGACTAATATTATAACATCAATTTCAAATTATAAAATTTCACTATAAGTTTTAGAAATTCATAAAGAACAATTTTTTCATTGATTTGATTTTTCACTTCTGTCGGCGGTCCCTTTCGCTGCCTCGATTTTTTTTATATAAAGTTAAAGTTAGTCGATAATTTTGATACAAAAAAACGAAGTTAACCAGAGGAGAAAACGGTACATAGAACAATATATTTCTATTTAAACCGATTCATCAATAACCGAAATAATTGATCGTATGACGTTTTAAAAATTGGAGATACGTCTATGAATGGGTACGTAAGGGTCACTGCGACTCAAAGTGGCTTTGTTAAATTGAATTTACGTGTATTGCGAACTTCGCCGCCCGTTCTCTGTTCGTGCCCGTTTCCGAGATGTAACAACTGCTTGGGATTTACTGAACGTTGCTTTGTTTTAAGGATTTATTTGGTTCGGTACATTCATTCGTTCCAAGGCTGCTTCCTCTACACTTGCTTATTTAAACACAAAATATATCAGTCATAACGGATTTGTTATGTAACTAGTTGTAAGTAACAGTTATCCGCAACTTAGTCTGTGTTATTTATTATCTTAACAATATATCTTATGTACAGAGAAATATAAGTATTACACCGCTTGCTTCACTTCTTCGTAGCAAGGAAACATATATTGGTGAATGCGTAGGTACTGCTTATAAACATATCTTGGTCTGTGTTGTTTTTTTTACTCTATTTTTAGCAACCAATCTTTCAGATTATTACTGCCATGGTTTGTAGTTAATAATAAACAAGCGTCGTGTGATTATTTCGATATTTCCATATATCATATTCTAACAAGGTGGTGGCTCCCTTGTTAGAACCTTCCAGTGAATTTTTGTGGCATCTCTGAATTTCATGGTCTGTGGTATTATTTTCCATTCATTTCACTTATGCACAATTAACTAGCTATATTTGGTAAAACACCATTTACAAAATATAGAGTCAAATAACACAAGATTATGAATAAAATATATAATCCACCACATGACGGATTAAAATTCCGCCAAAAATTCCGTTGTTTATCTTAATAAAATATATCACATGCAAAAAAAAAAAATATATAAAAACTGAAAGTAACAATATGCTTTACTTATAAAATATATCTAGAACACCATAGTTTCTTAAACTATTGATCATTGTATATCAAATAAAGATATCGTGATATATTTAGATAAGCGATATATTTACATTTCACTGGTTTTTAATTATTCAACCAACACTGAAGTACGTTCTTATTATTGTGGCCCTAATATTATGTTTGCGTTATTAATCCTCATATTTATTGTCCCGAGGTGTTCGTCGCTATTCCAGGTCAGTACAATTATTTAAATAACATTGGATCTTGGGTGGTACTACCCGGACGAGCCGACCCATTCATGCCAAAACCAGTTATAGCTTCAGCGTGGCTCTACCACTTTCTTAAAGGCTGATGTGATTAGTAAATAAATAAAACATAAGATAAAAACCGTGTACTACAATTTAATATTATATAATGTTCGTTTTATTATTTGAGTCAATAGTTTCTCATTTTTCTGATACTTACCTCAAAAAGGTTGAATAGAAGTCGATATCGATTGTTCATTTTAGTGGCTCGTAAGACGAAACGTAAGATGATTTGTGTTATACTGGTGTTTTGCGTCGAGTGCCCACTGGAGTTGGCCGTAGACGATCTCATAAATAAACTACATTTCTAGAAAGAAACTCTGTGGTAAGATTTTGTAATTTTACCAAAATATTTCTATTTAGGATTTTAATAGTATCCAACTGTTTGTTTTTTGTAATAGGTTACCATATATAGGGCCAAAAGTTTGTTTAGCTAACTGACATAATATTAAAGTCGGAACTTTGTCTTCAAACACTCAAGGGAGGGTATTAACAGCTGCGCTTAGAAGTACGTATATTTCTAGGCTGTGTTAGTTTCCGCCTACGTCTAATAAAATATTTAAAACGGCTTTTTTAGTCAAAGCACTTAAGTTTTTTATCTATTTATTCTATGAAGATTTCACGCTACATTCTATCGATGGTTTACAAAAATAAATTTAGGCACTTTCTAGATGGTGCGTCTAGGGCGCTTCGAATTGTACTGCGTCAAGATACCGCGTTTTACGTGCGTTTCTACCCTAGGAAACGTTAGTATTCGTCATACGGATACACGATTACCGTCTATGTCGACTCACCATAAACTCGCACGTAGTACGGACTGAGTATCTCGAAAGCCTTGCTCATTGCAAGCGTTTTACGCCCGAGAAAGGAGATATGTGGCAACAATTGGACGGGATATGTAGCTCCAGTATCCCCGGAACGCGCGAGTGACTACGCGTAGATCGACTCGTGCGCGAATGGCCTTATTTGAACAGGCTCTTACTGTTGTGCTTCTTCTCCATCAGCAGTTAGTTCTTACATAGTGAGTATATTGTACGCTCATAAATCAGAAAAGCATATTCCAGTAAGGTAGTATGGTATCCGGTGGCCGTGGGCTACTGAGAATAATATACCTTTTTCAAAAGAAAATATAAAGGACAGTTAGGGGCACAGGATAATAAGATTTAAAAAAATCTGATAATCTATTTATAATAATAACAAAAAAATAAAACAATGACGATTGCGACCACCAAAAGCCTTGCGTCCCGGTGTTATAGACTAATTTACTCTGATGTTACTTTGAATTTAAATGTTAGTTCTCTCTTGCTGACTTAGAACCTGACCTATGTGTATTTGTAAATAAAGAAGGTGACGGAAAATATAATAAGAAAGCTCGAAATCAAGTTTAACGTTCTCGTAGTGCCACTATTTTGTGAAAAATGAATGTACAATAATTTGCTTCTGCTGTTCATTTGGCCATTATTTCAATGGTATATAGGATCAAATTTCATTGAGGTTTTCAATAATAAACATATTACTATTAGGAATATCGAGTATGGTAACTTTAATATAAAACCTAATATTGTCATTAAACTGTCAAAATATGCAAAAAAAAACCGTTACGTAACATTGGTATTATGAACACTGTCGAAATATTCTTATAACCCATTGATGTATGCTTTAAGTTATTTATTTATTATTATCCATAAAAGAGTCTTAGATGTTTATTGTATTACACGTACATGTTATTTGTAGTATATGTTGAATTTCAGGACAATGAAAAACAATATTTTTATGGGTACCAGATTAATGAATATTATTTGAAATATACTTTTAATCGTTCCTGATAAACCCAAATACTTCTTCACTCATGCCTTTATCTATACTTCTATACTAATATTATAAAGAGGTAAAGTTTGTGAGTTTGTGAGTTTGTGACGTTGTGATGTTGTGACGTTGTAAATACAACAAAACATAATTAGCCAAATAGGTGCAGCCTTTTCGAAGTGATGCATTTTTACGATAACTGTTTTCTATTTATATACATACACAGATTGTTTACTTTAATTAAAATTATTATTAAAGTAATTAAAATTATATTTCAAGCCATTTTTAAATCTTCCTGTTCATTTTGTTTTATTTTTACAAAATAAGGTACCGGTGACATTTTCGTGTTTATAAGATATCAGAGACAACCAACGACGGCTTATCGCGTTCAAACGAAGAACATAATTTATATGTAAATTTTACATTAACGTAAATTTACTTCAGCCGTTTAAAACTACAAGTCATGACTTAATTTTATCGTTAGGAATAACTACATTAATTCTTTACGAACATTAATCAAACTTTATATAATAATACCTACTACAAAAGCCTCTGAGTAGGTGTATAAAATATTAAAACATTATTCTTTAAATGTGTTAATTCTGGGTGAATGTTTTCTCTAGGAAAGCTGAAAGGTAAATCGTCAATTCAGGCTAAAGACATAAGTGATTGTTTACATAGTTTTCCCCTTTAAAGACTTTATTATGATAAAAGTTATAATTCAAGTTTCTTATGGTGTTTTTCTTCACTACTATTTACTAATGTTACTAGTTACATTCAAATTAGTATACGTATTTCTGAAACTAGGTCAATATATATGGTGAGATGTATACTGGTGTAACTATTTGTAAAGAACAGACTGAACATCAACAATAAAACGGGGCTATTAACTTTAAGTAATAAAAGTTGAAACGATTTCCGTAAACGCTTGTAAAAGTCTACATTGAATCTGCTGATCTTTTTATTATATTTATATGAATAATGCAGTTCCTTGTAACTTTATACGGTTGTATGAAGGCGTAGTACACTGGTTTTCCGGTAGTTGCTTCATAAACGTTGAGGGCGGTCGATATCGGCTGTCGGCTGAAGTGGCTTGTGAGAAGAAATGTGAAGCTATTTGTGCTGGGCCGGTACTCCGCGTCGAGTGCCCTCCGGACGCAACCGTCGACGTTCCACCGAACAAACTAGATTAACGTCGCGACCTCGTTTTCTTATAAACCCTATGTTTGAAATCGTCTTTTGTATTTTTGTTAAGCTATTTCATTCGAGAAGCCGTGTATTCAATTTATTATATAATAAGGAAATATTCTATTTTTGTCTTATAAAATATATATTTAAGAAAATATATATATTATTATATATATATTTTCTTAAATATATATTTAAAAAAATATATATTTTATTATATTAATAATTATATACATATATTATGCTTCTAGTTTAGTACATAATTCATCAAACATCATTTAAATTATAAGGAAATAGCAAGTTATTAAACATTATTCTATTAATTTAAATTACGGTCGTTCGGGGTGTTGATTATTAACAGCTATATCACTGAGTTTGGGCAACTTTTAATGTACGTAATTACTATGCCCGTAGCTCCAACTGCGTTTTTATTATTTCTTATAACTACTATTTATTGTTCAATACGGTTAAGCTATAGGCAAATCTATAAATAAATTACTTAATGAATTCTGTAAATATTCTCCGTATCCAAATATTTTTATTAATTTTCACAGTGATTGTTAAAATGGTTCAGAACCTGTTTTGATTAAGCGTCTACTTAGTGGCGAATTGTAATGAAAATTGACAGAATGAAATTGATTTCTCCATGAAAAATGCAGACGTATCAGCTTGTATGGTGATCGGTTAAACGGTACGTGTTATCTGTCGTTCTTAGTTGTTCATTAATATTAGTATATATTTATACAAAGTATCTGCAGCGACAGGTGATTTAAAAGTATTAGAGAATTAGGAAAATCGAGTTGCGACAGTGAAGACACGTTGATTAATTATGTATCTACTTGAGAACATTATTTGGAAAATCATCTTATGTTGAAGGATATGGAGCATTCTTGGGCCTTTTTCGATTAAAACGGCTGCACGTGAAGCGACTTACCTACAAATCGTCAGTGCCTATTTTATATATAAAACCACACTACAGAATATAAATTGTTGAATATAATATTCTGAGAGTAACTTTAAAGGATTTTATTTATTGTGAATTTTGACAAGGTTGTGTTTAAATCTGAAAAAATGTTTTCAACGTACAACCTACGCAGAGTACTTTTAAATTTTTAGTTAAGTACTGGATTCATAACTGAAAATTAGTAATAATCTAATTCAAAGAAGCATTAAACACATAATATAATATCAAAATAAACATTATAACTAAAGCGTTTGTTATTGATATCGACGGAAAGAAAATAATAAATCGGAATAGATTCCTGTATGGCTATAATAAAACTTTTAGGCAACATAAACCATTCATAGCTTTGTGTAGCTTGTTATATTTAGAAAACAAAATTACTTGATATTAATATTACATTTTAGTAATAGAATATTTCAAAGTAAAATATAAGTATTTTATTATTTTAATTATGATCATTTGATATGGCTTTAGCCTATAAAGAAATAAATTATTTTTAATTATATTATTATATTATTAATTAACTCAATTCTGGAAATATTAAAGGACAGGGGTAATTGTTCCATAAATATATGATACAGTAAATAATACCACATCTATTTTGGTATATGGTTGTAGAAGCCTCAGACTCACTACTGTAGAAGTCTAGACTGACTTGGACAGGGTAACAATAAGACTCGTAATGCGTAAAATAGACTGTTTATTTCTAACTCCGTACATGTTATTTATAAAGATAAGCGATCGTTATGTTATTTGAATGACTCTATTTACAATAAATTCTAACGTTTCAGCCAGTCTGCCAAAGAGGATAGCATACTGCTACATGCTACATACATAGTAGCTACGTGGACTTTCTGTAATTATAAGATATTTTGAGTTATAACTTGACATACAAAAGTTATCCTAAACGAGTAAGTTACATCATCAATAAAATACTGAGTGAAAGATAAATTACTTATTTGAGTTGTAAAATAAATGTTTATTCAAAGTATAAAAGGGAAGCGTTAAATGACTATGAATACTAAAGCGAGTACCAGGATATTTTGAGCTTAAGACTTAAAATAATAAGTAAGTTTATAAATTAGGTTACAATTGTGACATCATAGTAAACTCTGGTCTTATTACATTTCGAAAACGTTCAACGTTATAATCCTTTTATAGTGTTAATGAGATAACTAAAATGGAACAAGCGATTTTCATTTATTGTTTATTTAGAGCCCTACATTCATTAATCAGTGAGTTAATGACTACCTAGAGTTCTAGATATATTTAATATGAAAATGTATAGTTGACTCCTATCAGACCCATTGATCAAAGACAACTTTAAATGCTTAAAATTATTAATCTATAGGATGATTTATAATAAAGTTTCATTTCTATCGATATATGTTCATCTCTTCACTACTTTAAATTTTTTAATGAAAAAATAATTATATTTTATGAATATGAGCACTGAAATAATCAAAACATTAGAATAAAATTCGTTAGGATAACGTATAACTAAAAATCGTAAGACAATTTTTATTGTTATTGTTTGTAAGATTTTTTATGAAAAAAATAATCCTATTTTAGAAATTTCAGCACTGAAATAAAATTAAAATAAAACATTTGAATAAAAAAAATAAAGTAAAGAATATAAGTAAAATATTTGAATAAAATTCATTAGGATAACACATACCTAATTAAGAATCGTAAGATAACTTTTGTTGTTAATATTTGTAATACTTTTTTATCAGTAGCACTGAAATCCTTAAATTATATTTTGGCATTATAATACGAAGTCAATGCTGTCTTTTTTCATAATTTTGTGAAGTAGAAACACTTTATGTAAATTGCTAATTGGATCTTATACTTGTTTATAATCAATCTCAGAGAGACCGGAGGCTAAATAAGGATGGTTATAATAAGTCTTCTTAGGGCTTAGTTGGAATGTCTTGTGTGCCTGTACGGTGTTCTCAAATTGCACTCTTTACTGCTGCTGAGTGACTGAAATTAATGTGGATGGTGCTTTCGCAGTCAAGTTGTGAGCAAGCTTCTAACACTGTTCAGTTGCCTTTTTCCTACAAGAGAATGAGCCTGACATCGTGAACTAACAAAACAAAAAGCTTATATGTGATCACTATAATGTACAATTGAAAGCTTTTAGATTCTCAATAAATTGAAAGAATTTGTTAATGGATAAACAGTTAATCATTTAACAACTTTTTGGCTTTTAAAAAACAAATCAACACTCTATATACCGGTAGTGAAACCAACGTGACATCACTGTGATACTACTAAATATTCCTAAATTTGAATGGTAACAGAATAAAAACGTAAATTGGACTCTACATTTGAGATATAATAGGTCAACAAAACTAATATTTTTGTAACACAGAATTGGAAACGATTGTAAAATCCATGGGATTGTTATTAATTGTTATCTTCTACGCACAATGCAAAAATACCTAAGAGCATTATCCTCGAATTGTTCGTAAATTACTTTAAAAGGCGATATTTCTTCAATAACATTTCAAGGTTTATAAACATGACGTAGCTTTTTACTCATGTTTTGTTTAACGTACGGTACCGGTTACCCGTTTGTGTAGACATCTCCGTCTAGTGTCAGTGATAGATCGCCTACTGTTTGTGGTTTATTACTTTATTACTTACAAAATGTTTGAATTACGCCAGACTATGCCACCGGTTAACCTTCCAAGTTATGTTTTCTTGAAAATAATCTGTCGAATAAAAACTATTCTACAACGTTATATTTCGTTTTCAATATTTTTTTAAGTAAGTTTACTTTATTATAAACTTACCTACATGTGACACGAAACGAAAAAGATTAAAGACATGAGATCGCTGAGGAAAGATTATTCTAATGAGTAATTAATGCTTCTTATATCTATTACTAGCTTCGTATTCCGGCTTCGCATGGTTGTACTAATGAAAGTAAAACCAAATGTAGCCTTTATAGGCCAACCATGAAACTAAATAGAATGGTAACTATACAAGTGAACATTATTCTATCAATACTTTTGAGTATCCCCCTATTGTCTTCTATCTCATTCACTTTTTATATGAAGACTTTTTAATCCAATTTATTTTAAAAAATAATTAGTCAAATAAGTTCAACCTTTCTGATGTGATGTGATGTGATGTGTGAAACATTGAGCGTAGATTTACAGTTTAAAATCCAAATACATTTGCGTCCTCTAATGTGTGGGCAAGTAAGTACTTCTAGGATGAATTGGTTTTTTTGATTATATAATAATTACTATCATTTATACTGCTATTAAGTATACAAAAATATGGTTCACTATACATATGTGTAGCGTATTTTGCAAATAACACAACATCATAGTGGTTCAATTTATATATTTCATTTTGAATCCAAATTACCTCTTAGAGTAACTACGAATATAACTTATGAATTATTACGTATTATTACGAATACTAACTTATTAAACTGTCAGTGTGAATGTGAAAAGTGGTTTTATTTATGTCACATAACTCAAGGAACAGGTGTTTCAAAACTGTTTACCAAATTATATGCATAATAATATAGGGAATAAATTACATGTAACAACAATTAATTGAAGAATTGTGAAACACGTCCCAAGTTGTTGTAGGCGGTTTCGTTAGAAGCATCATAACATTTAATCAATTTAATAAATGAGCAACATTTGAGACGAGAGATCCGTTCTGTAAACAACTCGAGTGAAACGTTATGTTAAGTATGAATTAAGCTTTTATTAAAGTTGTCTACATAAATTATATTTGAATTGTGTAAAGAGGTAAATTATCCTGATACTTTGCTGATATTCGTTTATGGTTTGTAGAAGTGATCTCAGTAACTCATACTTTATCAAAGACGTTATTTTTAAAGATCAGATTGTTAATTTAGAGCACGCTGCTCACCTTAGTAATCTGCTAGGCTGCAATAGTGTAGTCAGTTCGTAAAAAAAATGCATATAAGCGACTTTTTTCTTCTCATATCAACCTAGGTTTATTCTTTTTTTTTTTCTTCGAGATGACTACGCTATTGACCTAGCGAAGTCTTAACATCTTACTGGACTACGGCGGAGCGCAACCGTATTGTATATGGTCTTTATGCGCACCGACGGAGACGTTGGTTCGAATCCCCTTTATTCAAATGAAAAATTAACGGCTAAGGGTAAACATATTCTATCGTTCAATACTTGATTACTCGCTTTATATCAGTTGTAATCAATAAGTATTAAGGTATATAATAAAACGAACAAATATACCTAGACTATTGTTAAATGTATTTCACATATTCTCTGAAATCTATTAAGTGGTATTTACTTACCATTAGAAATATGTAATACAAATATTTTAGAAAGTTCGGGCTATATATTTCTTTACGTATCTTTTGTATAATGAACTAAATATTGAAAACCAATCTATGGTAATTATAAAATGATTTAAAAACCTTTTTTGGTATAGATATTATTTTCGTAATGATTCTTTTAAAAATGAGTATAGGTTATTTTTCTTATACAAGCACTCACTGAGAAAACCACGGTATAAAATATATTATTTTAAGTTAGTATATCTAATGTGACTACGTTACTACGCCTAAGCGTTACGTTTTGATGACTAATCACAATTTTCAAGGTATAACGTCGTAAAATTAATTGTTCTAATCAACCAGATAAATCAGAGTCTGGTAATTGATGCTATGAGTAGATTTAAGCCTTTGGCGGTTGAAATAGGACTCCGCCAGATGGTTTACTGGTGATTGATGACGCCAATTCGCTACTTGTCCAGTTTTCCCAGCGCCGCGCCAGTTTGGTATTGCTTCGTCGCTCAACGTTTCACGTTCACTCCTCCTTCGTTATGGAACTTGGCACACTCTGTAGAGCTTAATTAGATATTTTTAAAAGAAAGTTTGCCTAAAACTTAACTCAGTTTCAGAACTCAACGGTAATATATTACTACTTAGTTAATCTAATAATTTATCTACGATCTTTTCATTTTAAATGATGTTTATAAGTCCTGTCCTATCGACTACAACAACTTAAACATCTATACATTTATTTAACACTAAATAATAATTATAATTCTTGCTCGTTCTCAATTTAATATAATGCTATTTATCTCCACATAATATAATTTAATATGCAATTAATGTGTGCTGTCTCCTCGAATTACGTGTTTTAAATTATCCAAGTTTACGCGTCAGATTAATACATTAATCCACGGAATTATTCAAATTTACTCTCATATCTTTTGAACACGAAATAGAAATAATACGAAATGCTTGTATTTAAATATGTTTATTTCAATAGTTATGACGATTATGACAATATGTTATTACAAGAATATAAATAAAAAAAACGGAGGGGGTTCTCAAGTCGACGCGTATTTTTTATTATGTATGACTATGACGCATAAGTTTGTACAAAGTAGTCAGATTTTAAAAATTCTTTTTTTATTGGAAAGGGTATACCCGGAAATTGATTCCATATAAATTTGGACAGAAAAATTCAACCTTAAGGGTACGAAAACAGAGAATTCACTGTTAACTCACTGATTATATCTATCAACGGATTTGTTTCATTTGATGTACATGAGAACGTATAAATATAACATCACTGTAATGTTGTTTTATAACCTTAACAAAAATATTTGCCGTTGAATACAGTAATTGCTTTCTTTACGTTAATAGTATTTTGGGGGCTACATCAATATTCTTATTTATTATTGTATGCAATTTACTTAAACTATCTCAATTTCAATCTATTTAAAGAAAATTTGCTTATTCCAATGCTGGAAATCAAAATAAATCACTTATTTTATTAGAGATCATTGATAGGACGGTGCCAATGTCCCTGCAACAAAATGTCGACGGAGCGACCACAAAGCTTCTGCTAGTCACGCAAGGGTGATTGATGGCTTATCTCGCTTGCCTCCGTTGTTATCTTTGTGGGCCTGTTACGCAACCAAATGTGCCCATAAATATTGCCATGTCGCTGAACAGAATCCCTTTTAATATTTTTCGCTTACAATACAGTTCATAACTTTTTTCGTGTTTAAAACCTCTGTAATTATCTACTCTTATATTTATGGATTACATTATAACTATATAATTTAAAGTATATATTTAAATACCTATTACTCTATACTCTTATACTGTAATAACAATTGTGTTATACCCAGATCGTCCAAACTAGAACGAAAATGAGTTTGCTTCGCTTTGGTATGCAATCGATCATAATCGAATTTTGGATACACGTGACTAGCGACACAGAAAAGGACGTAGTATCTAAAAATGAATATGTTCCCAAGGGATAGATAAAATCTAGATTAATGCGAGGGAAGCTACGAGCAGAAGCTAACTTATTTACAAAATCATATTGTTATTTTTATTAAACAATGGGTCCTGAAGTTTTCAAATGTTTTTATTTAGGTTCTTACCCCATTAATTTAATATTATGTAACGCATTGGTTTTGGTAAGAATATATTTAAGTTCAGATCTCCGATGAAGTATTTGAATCAATTCCAATGCTTTTTTTTATTTACTTTATCTGTATCAGATAATATATGGTGTGTTTACTGAAGACAATTTACTAATTTAATTTCACGACATTTCTATAGAGAATGGACTCGAAATATTTTCTTTTTTTTTTCTATTTCATTATTAGCTCTTAAATTTTACGAACATTAAAAATGTATTAACGAAAAAGTGGTACGTGCGCAGATAAAAGCTGAATATCATTATAAACGCACAATTCAACATAATCGACTTGTAAATCGAGTTGTGTTAACCACTGAGGCGAGAACATCTGTATGAAACCCATTTGCGATGCTTAGTCATGGAAATAATAAATTTTATTTGTAATGTAATGTCATTGTATTGTTTGTGTTACATTAAATTATAAACTTTGAGTCACGTTTGCGGGGTTACTTTGCTCATGTTTCATTAAAAGGGAAGTTAAATGATAATATAATCTAAGATGGTAAATTAAACCTGTTAAAGATACGAAAAACTAAGATAAACTGTTATAATTAAATTGTGTATTCATAGTTTGAGATAAAATTGTAACAATACGTGACTTAGAGGTTAGTGATATACATGGTGATTGATTTAGGAGCCCGTGCTTCGAGGATAGATGGCAGAGTCACGCTGAAACGATAACTGGCTTCAGCATGACTGAACCGGCTCGCCCGGAGTAGTACCACCCTCTCACAGAAAACCGTTGTGAATTAACAATGCTTGCATACGTTTCGTTTGGTCTGTGAGAGCGCCGGAGGCCCATCTCTTCTCACCTTCCCCTCTCCTCTTCACTTCGTCCCCCCAACCTAACACAGGCTGGCAACGCATTTGAGATTTCTCGGGTGTTGCGAGTCTCACGGTTTTGTTCACTTAACATCACGTAACCCATCTGTTCATTTGCCTCCTATGATATAAAAAAAAATCAATTATAATAAAAAAAAAAATTACACCCTACCTTTAACCAATGGCGTCCTACCGGTGGTGGATTTAGACAACTCTAACCACAATCCTATGACTTCATCATGATGTTTTCCCGTACCGAAAGGTCCTACTCAGCTGTTAGGACTCGGTTCTACGTCCACCGATGCTGTGTCCGAACACGCTACAATATATTTTACAAAATAAGTGTCATATGATTATTTAAATGTTCCAACAAGATGGTGGCTCTTTTGTTAGAACTTCCAGGGAGTTTTTGTAGCATCTCAGAATTCATGGTCCATGGCATTATTTTCCATTCACCTCACTTATGCATAATGACCAAACTGTAATACATGAGACACCACCAATTTTAAAAAATATACAGTCAAATAACACAAGAATAAAATATAAAATCCACTACATGATCCCACAAAATCCCACAAAGAACTCAGTTTGCCCTGGTTTAGCACTAGTACAACGAATTTATTCACGTGGCATAATAAGTGCCTTAGCGACTTAGCATTTGTACTATGAAATTCATTTTTTACGTGGTATCCTCTAAAATATTCATTGAAATGAAAGTAAAGGGCAATTTTAATCTAAATTAAATCGCCAGGGTAACTAATAGGTTTAATTGGATACGGATTAAAACCATACTGATATAAACATATTTGCATATATGAAAGATTAAAATTGTTACTGTGGGTTATTCTTATGATATAACTATTTACCAGCAAGAATTTGTCTACAGGACTTATAAAGAAATTGTACATCTACTCAGTATTTTAATTTGATAAATCTCGTAAAATTTAGTCAGCGCTGATAGTGATGTAAGTCTCGACAAAATATTTTTATGACTTGATAAAATGCGTCGATCCAACTGTATCAAATTAGTTATGTGGTCTGAAAGAACTAAGGGAATATACAAACAAATGCAAAAATCAACTTTCTTTCATGATATTTATCGATTATTATTTAATTTAATTGAGGATGATATGAATATAAGAATGATTATATTTATTATCTATATTAATATTATAAAGCTGAAGAGTTTGTTTGTTTGGTTGAACGCGCTAATCTCAAGAACTACCGGTCCGATTTGAAAGTTTCTTTTAATGTTAGGTAGCTCATTTATCGAAAATGGCTATAGGCTACATATCATCACGTTAAAACCAACAGGAGCGGAGCACTAATAAAGAATGACTCAAAATCTGGCTATTTTTAGAGCATCCGCTGCGTGTCAGTGTTAGTATTATATGCGTTGCCATGGTAACATGATAACATTCTATCGGAAATATTATTAGGGCTTATTTTGTGTTCCTGTTCAAAAGTTTATTCTACTATATTTTTAATTCCAATTATTGATTATATGTAGTACGTTGCTATCGCAAACATTTTAAAAGTCTATTTTGTGCTGCTATTCTAAAAGGTTAGTAGTAATAATATTCGTCCATCAAGACAGGCGAAGGAATTAATCCATACTGCCGATTCTGAAGTTGTCAATATAGGTAGTTCTTACGTATTCTCTACCCAGTTTTCTTCTATGTCTAAGTTAATGTACATATTATATATAGTATAATATTTCGTAAATTTTTATCTTCTTAATTTTCAAGACTACAGAATTCATGCTCCGTGGTATTATGTTTCATTTATTTCACTTATGCATAATAAACAAACCATATTACATAAAACGCCACCAATTTAACAAAATATAGAGTCAAATAACACAAGATTATGAATAAAATATAAAATCCCTTACATGACAGACTGAAATCCCGCCAAAAACTCTTCAAAAAGTTTATTCTACGTTAGTTTTGTTCCCAATTTTTGGTTTGTGATATGTTACGTATTATAAGTAGAAAGTGTGTGTATATAATATTAAAATAAATACTTTTTGATGATATATTCATCTGCGGTGCTACAACTATCAACATTTTTTTAAATTCTGTCGATATGTCTGTTTGTTTATTTGTTCCGTGTAATCCGGGTAATTTCCCAAACGACTGGAACTATTTGAACGGTTTTTTTTTCTTAGAAATGACTACGCTATTGACCTAGCAAGGTCTTAACAGCTTCAACGGACTACAAGTAATATTTGAACGGGAATTTTACGGGCAAAAAACTAACTAATTAGCTGTTTTATTTTAAGCTAGCGGGTTAGCAGACTATACCCGCCCCGATAATAAGACAAACTATACCTAAACCTTGTCCAAGAGTCATTTCATATATTGGTAAAAACGGTATGATGATGCGTTTTTGATCTTATCGCGAACAGATATATAGACAGATGTGGAACACGACTTTGTTGACACTTTGTTGTGATGAACTGTTATCCGTGTATTCGTATATGTGAAATTGAACAAACATATGTTGTTCATTGTAAACATGCGCGTGTGACGTACATTGTACTGGACTCCAAGAATAAATATAATTGAAAGTCATATGTTTATATGTGATTTAAATTATAGCAAGGTATATTAATAACTTGATTGTATCAACAATGTGGACATATTATATTTATATAATAAAAGATTTAACATATTGTTCAGTAATGTATAGCTTAATATTTTCATTACTTTCTTATATAGTGTAAGTGAGCACTGATAGATAGTATAGATAGTAGTTTAAAGTTCCAGCTATGTGGCTGATGATAAATCACATCCCATTCGATACACTATTAGTGTTCACATATATAATGTACATGTTACCTGTTGTAGATGATGTGCGTGTCAAAATTACAAATATTTTTGAAAGAGTATTTTTGTTATCTACACATCTAATAACGATTTTAAATTTATTTAATATATTCAAAAAGCGCGTGCGAAGCCACGGGTAACAGCTAGTATTATTATAAAATTTTATAAAATGGTTACATTGTTACAGGTAACACAAATGATTGGCTTGTATCAAAATATTAGCAGTGTGGAAAAAAAATGAATCAGGTGATATTTCATTCTATTGAATCTGTAGCTTTTTAACAATAATGAAGTATGAAAATGGTTTATTTGTGCTATTTTTTATTTTATATTTGATGCAAAGTAATTTGAAACATTAATAGTATTGCTATTTAGTATGTATGTTTATTTATAAAATGTATTTAAAAGCCTCTGAACATTCATAAAGTACCTACTGTGATTCAAAATGAATATTCCAGTCTATAATATCTTTTCGAAGTACTCTTATAGAAACTGGGTTAGTGATATAGCCTAGAATTAACTAGCCTATTAGTGTTGAGCAATACCTAAAAAATAATAATTAAAAATAACAAAAAAGATTATAATAGTTACAAAATACATTTTACAAAATTATAAATATAATAAAAAATAAAAAGATTATGATATTTACTAAATATAAAAAAAAATTAATACTTTCACTATTAAAAATCTTGCTTGTATTTACGTAAAATATATCCAAATCCCTTGCGTTATTATTGTATTCTTTACACATTAAATATATAGTATAGCCCGCGTCAAACTTTTTGGCCGCTCTGAATATAGCCGTAAATAAGTACAGGCTTGCACATAATATCATTAAGTGTTTAATACAAAATAAAGTAAAATTAGTATAATGGGAATCTAAACTGGCATTTATTTATGCTTAAATTGCCTCGATGTCATACATATAATAGAATACCTTTTATTACGTAAATTTATGATCTACGCAGCTATATTCAGGGCGGTCAAAAAGTTTGCTGCGGACTATAAATATATGCATTTTAATAGTTTTGTGATGTTGACAGTGGGCTCGAGCACGTGAAAAGTGTGTTTAGGGATGAGCTGGGCGAGCGTGGGGCGGTGCGCATGCGCGTGTGCGCTGCGAACCGCGTGATGCGGGAGCACGCGCGCATATCTTGCGGCGCGTCGCCCGCGTCCGCGGCGGCGCCCGCGCCCGCCCTGTGCGCGTGATGCGCACGGATCGCGCCGCGCTCTACGCGTGGCTCGTCTGCTACGCGGCCGCACTCTCTACCCACAAATACAGTACTCGCGTTATTAGGACTAAGTACGGTCCGTTACGCGGTATTGTTGTACATTCGCATCCGCAAGTCGAGGCTTATCTCGGCGTGCCGTATGCTACACCTCCTTTAGGTAGTTTAAGGTAAATTATAACATTATTAATTTTGTTATCAAGTTAATATAATTTTTTAATACTTAAGTATATAAATTACAATGGGACGTATAAGAATATTAATTGATTTATTAATTCAATTAAAAATATATTTATTATCATATTAATAATAATTGATTTGTAAACACCGAAAATAATTTATATAATCTTAACCAAATACTAGGGAGTTGTAAAATAATCGTTTGTTGACGATATAATATTATTATAACACAATAATCACAAAATGAATGTTGGTTGGGTTATTTGATCCCAAGGGAAACTTACGTCGTTTGTAACTAAAAATAAATTATCCAATTGAGCCTTGTAACTTGATAAATCTTTCTTGCGCTTTCTTATAAATTACATATCTTCTATTCGAGTAAGTTGAAAAAATTCCTTTCTTTTTACTTTATATCTCAACAAGTGTATCTGATAAAACGAGATCGGGATAGATCGGGATAAGGTTTTGTTGGGAATTAAATACTATCAAAATATTTCCTGAACTTACAGTCTCAAAAATTAGCCACATTTTCTATAGTTAGTTATTTTAGGCTATATTGTGTATATGCATAGGGATACAATTTTTAACGGCATTCACTGAAATTGTGACTGAATTTCTATATTTATTTTAGGGTATATTTCATATTTCTTTATTAAATCACACTTAATTCTTTATTCAAGAAATTATTTTCTTGAAATATATAGTAGAAAAGAACGGATTTTATTGTTATTCAAATAAAAAATCTTTAACTGAAAGAGCTCAATATATTACATTTATTTCATTACAGAAATATTCTTTTTCGTATTGAATCCAGAAAAAAATATCATGCTTTCTATTTTAATAATAAAATATCCTTGATATTTACGATGAACTAATAAAGGAAATTATTTTACAAAAATGTATAAGTATAATCTATTTGTTACGATAGATACATGCCTCCAGTAACCCCGTCTCAGTGGAGGACCACAAGACTGGCTGACTCCCCAGGGCCAGCGTGTCCACAAGCACCGCCCTTGCCCTCTCCTCGCGAGGATGCGTTGTTACAGCATCCGAGAGCTCGAATCCGACAACTTGAACGATTGATGCCAGTTTTAGCAAATCAGAGCGAAGACTGCTTATATGTTAATCTCTACGTGCCTACAAATGGTAAGTATTCCGATATTCATTTAATATACAGAGCAACATATAATTATTTTTGAAGTGAATCTTCTAATGAGAGAATTTCGAAATACTGATTCAAATATTTTGTGTGAGAAAAAGTGGTGAGAGAAAACACTATGTCTGGTAGAGTGTTGTAAACACCGATTCTCGTCCGATCACCGAAGTTAAGCGACGTCGAGCGCGGTTAGTATTTGGATGGATGACCGTCTGGGAAAATCGCGTGACGTTGGCTTTTTGTTGTATTATTCAATTTTAATATTTCCTCGTAATACAACATATTCACTTCTATCGTGTGTCTTTACGACACTCCCTGTATTTTATCTATTAAGTTCTTTGTGAATTAATTTTATTGTTAAACCGTAACATGATGAACTGATAAGAATATGAATTCTGTGGACACTATATTTAGATTGTTAAAAAATATTGCGATTACTATTGCTAATATTTTATGCATAAACGTTTTCTTTTTAGTATTTCTGTATAATACATGTTCATGTTAACTTTAAGTTCCCGTAAATAATTCTGAATGTTTAATAAAATATTTAAGTTCAAACAAGAATTGTTAAGAAAACCTCTATAGATTTTTCGCAATATCTGAATGAGTCTCAATAATCGCTTTAATAAATGGGTTATGAATTTGTTAAGACTTCGATAGGGAACTTTAAAACATGTTTTTGTGTACTTTAAATAAGTTCGATTACTTCGAGTACTTAATATATCTGTCTATAAATTTAATATTAGGTCTTTACCAATGAAATTTCCGTTTTGTATGAAAAAATTTAAACGATTTTTTTTTCATGTATTTTTTATTTATATTAATCGAAGCAATCACCCATGCAATCAATGAATCTTTGCCAACGCAGTGGCAGTTTATTGATGCCCTTCTTAAAGAAATCAGCTGGACGTGAGGCAATAAAATTCTTCAAAGGCATTTTGTACTGCCTCTTGGGTATTGAAATTCTTTCCCGCCAAGGAGTTATCCAAATTCTGGAAAAAGCAGTAGTTTGTGGGCGCAAGGTCTGGTGGGTAGGGCAGATGACTGAGAACTTTCAACCCCAGTTCTTGCAACTTGGAGACCGTCTGCTGTGCAGTATGAGGTCGCGCGTTGTCGTGTTGGAGCAGCGGAGACGAGCGATTGGCCAATGCTGGTTGGAGATGTGCCAGCTTCTCCATCATTGTGTTCAGTTCTTTGCAGTACACATCTGCAGTAATGCTCATCACGTTTGGTAAGAAGCTGTGATGAATCACATAGGCACTAGACCACTAAACAGTGACCATCACTTTTCTAGGGGTAAGTTTTCGTTTAGGGCATTGCTTAGGTGCTTAACCAGAATCCAACCAATTTGCTGAACGCTTGCGGTTATCAAATAGAATCCATTTTTCATCGCAGGTAACAATGCGGTTCAAAATTCCTTCATTTGTGTATCTGTTGAGCAGTGCAAGGCCTGTCTCGACGCGTACTTCGCGCTGGTGATCATTGAGTTCGTGGGAATACCCATTTGTCAAGCTTTTTTACCTTGCGAATTTAATGCAAATGGACCAATATTGTTTTGACGCTAACGTCGAAAGCTGCTGCTAATACAGCTATAGATTGTGTATCATCAACTTCCACAATCGCCTTTAATTCGTCATTGTCGACCAAAATCTTCGGCCGACCGCGAGGTTCATTTTTGAGGTCGAAATTCCCAGAACGGAAGCGAGCAAACCAATACCAGGTGGTGCGTTGGTTTGTAGTGTTAGCTCCGTAAACGTCGTTGATGTTGCTCGCCGCTTGTGCCGCGTTGCTGCCACAACGGTACTCATATTCCATAATTACTCAAATTTTTAACGTATTCATGATGACAAAAAAGGTTGAAATACGATAAAAATTAAAACACTAATCAATAAACAAATGACTACTTTTGGAAAAAGAATTCCATGTTTTTAAAATAAAATTAATTTGAAATTAGAATTCTTAGCCAAACGTAAAACAAAAATTGATTTGAAAGGGCTAGCACTGCAGAACGGCAATTTCATAGGTAAAGACCTATTATTTTGCAAAAAATTTATTATTGATAACGATAAAACAGCTTTATTGTGTCTTATTGTATAACTAATAAATGTTATTGTGGTCATAGATCACAATAAGATGTTACAGAAATGTTGTCTATGTGTATGTTTGTGTGTCCAAATGAACTTCAAAATCGGATTGACTGCTTTGATGAAAATAATTTTACGGCCTTAAATAAAAATGGTCTCTTTTGTAATATTTTGCCAATTTGTATGAACTTTGTACATGATAAATATGAATCATTAAAATTGATACTGTATAATAATTTACAATATAACTTTAGGATTTTGTAAAAACTAATAATTACATAAAGATATACCTATAAAATTATTAGTAATATTTTTAATATCGATGTGGAAATAATTCCTGTACTAGAACGCATGCGGAGCCACAGGCAATTGCTAGTATTTTACAATTGGAATAAATAAATAACTAACTACTAAGACCTAACATTACGGTACAGTACTTAGAATCAACGAAAAACTACACTTGTAGTTTTGATTCGCGGTAAACCTTCACAGCTTTCATTAATCTCTTACCTGAGCGGTTTATTCATAATTTATTCACATAATTTCACTGTAATTTCACCCGCCGCTGAATAAGCCGCTTTTTAAATATGCAGCAGGATGCATATACCTTAAGTACTTCTGTACCAAAATATATTTTTGTTTAATGCTGATGAACCTTAGTTATGAACAGTATGACATTCAGTGCTAATTAGAGTTAATGTCTTAATGTTATTTGTGTTGCTAATATATTTTAACAACACGATAGTAAACAAACCTGCCATTTTTATTATACTACAATTAAGTAATTACTGCGTATTATTAAAATTATTTCATAGTAGCTATATCGTTAGACTTTAGATTTATTGTTGAAGTTATACTTCTTTTGGCGCGTTAGGGAAAAATGATGAGAGTAAATTTTACGATACGCACACATCGTTACCAAAATCCGACACTCTGAAGTTACTACGATGCGCGCGCGCACACCATCACGAAATACCGACATCCTGACATATATAGTCCACATTTTGTTATCTTTTTATTTGTTGTTTGTATTTATTTGTATTAAAACTTTCAATGTATTAAATACCTTTTTTCTATTATTAGTGTCGTTTTTTCTACAAACATAGAATAAGGCGAAAGATAAAATTTTTCAAAAGACTCTTATCTTGTTACGGCAAAGAAGTATAACTTCTACCACGTGTACATAAGTACACACACGCTTTTTTATTCTATTACGTATTCACGTCACTTATTTTATTAACTTCCTGGTAATCGAAGGCAGGACATATTTTTTTCTATCAGCATAGTAAATACAAGATCTAAAATCAACAAAATGTTCGGAATAATTTAAAACATTTTTTTTTTAAATCTCTATTCTAATTTACCATCACCTTGATTACCAGCATAATAATTGTAAAAGTGTATTTTTTAATGTTTAATATTTAAATATATTTCAAAGAGCTGGTTGAATTTTAATGAAATTTGGTTTACTGTGTCCTTTCGTTATCGTGTAAAGACATATTATACTGATATTATTATATCTAGTCTATAATCAATGAAGCGGGTACGCTTTTCGCAATGTTTTTTAAGAAGTCAGTTTTACTTGTTTAAAATAGTTAAAGTCAAGTATCAGGTTATAAATATTAGATAATTTGAAGTAAATAACAATATTTATTTATTCAGATTTATTTGAACATGTAGTTTATGTGTTTCTGTAAGGATATAAATTTCAAAATATATGCATTGAAGTAGTACTTGTAGATCAAAACGGGAAAGTTTTAAAATAGTTAGTGTGAAAGGCTGGTAGGAATAAAATTTCACATTTCAACCATAAAATACGCAGTTAAACTGAGTTTAATTCGAGAGCTTTTTACTATATTTTTTTTCAACGTTTTATATGAGAATATCGTGTTAGAGTAAATTTATCTAGTTTAAAGCCGTCGGTATGAACGATGTTCGTTTCATTCTCGATAACTCAGAACAATTCGGAGGACTTTTGAGTTCGGAATTTATAATTATGAAATTTTAATGCGTACGACTTAGGTCGCGTGCAATTATTCACAGAATCGGTTAATCTGAAGAATTCGTAAAGCGTCAAATTTTAAGTAAAACCAATTTGGAACAGAGTTAATTACGTTTAATTACGAAAGTTCATTATACATACCAGATATACAGTTTGAATAAATGGTTGGTGCCGGGCTCCCAGCTTTAGAAATACCTGATTTCGAATGCAAAGTCAAGTTTTTATATTCCTTTATAAAATGTCATAAAGAAAATCCTATGTTTCAGACTTAGCAAAACCGGTAATAACACTTTTACAATTAAGTCCTAAAGCATGTTACCGATTAGCCGGACTGTAAATTTAAACGCCACGTCAAGCGAGTTTTGGTGTCAAAAGGATATTATGGAGTGGAGTATGTGAACGATGGTGATGTCTGGAATTGACTCCTCTCTGTGCATCCACTAAAAATGATTCTATCATGTATTGGCAATATATATGTTAAAAAAATGTACCCGATCAAGTTTCTTGCTAGTTCTTCTCGAAGACTGGGTTGTTTTCCGAATCGGTGGTAGTTTTGACGTTTATAAGTGCCTTATTAGGACCAAAAACTGAATAAAGTATTTTTGATTATGATTCTGAAATGAATTATCTACAGATTCTTAAAAATGGAGCGCCAATTTTTAATGTATTGATGACGAGCAAATAACAAATCAACCATTTTACAGTACAGTTCGCAACGTACAAGAATTCTGTTTAACACAGTGGACCTGAGGAAATGGTCTTAAAAGAATTTAAATAAAAAAATAATATTTTTATAGTCTGGCGGATTTAATAAAAACCCAATTATATACAAAATTAAAAAAAATCGAAACGTACGCGAATTTTGTAAAATTCCTTTTCGGTATAACATTGAAATCTTTTACGAAATTCAAGGGTGCACGGCACACCCCGACTTGGGCTATAAGAAAAATTTAGTTTATTAATAGTGGTTAAAAAATCACAAAACGAGGCATTTGGGACTAAAATAGAATAAAAATAGCTGTATTACATGTCCAATGGAAAGTTTGGATTCACAATTGGAAAAGGTAGTTGTTTGTTAAATAAAATAAAAATAAAAAAAAATTTAACCATTGCTGTAATAGTTCTGATATTGCGATTAGGTAGTCCGGATAAGATCAGCTACAAATCGTTCGTTCCTCTCGAGAATAGAAATGATCACATCGTGTGTTAGTGCGTGTTGTCAACTAAATCCTTCAAACAGGAACACAGAAAAACGAGCAATGCTATTTTCAACAGAATTAAATGTATTATGAGTCAATACAGTAATAAAAAAAGTTAAGGTAGTAATAAGGACTGCTGATATAAGTGAAAACTCAAAATAAATAGAAGAACTGTTTGTTTAAATTATTATAATCTGATCTACTTAAATTTCATAATTTGTATATTGCAATTATTAGTATTAGCCTGGTTTTCACATTTATTGGTACTCCGAATAATAACTACTTACATTTTATACAGTTTATGGAATAATCAAAAATATGATAAACTGTACAATTTCAATACAAAATATCAATGTTAGATTTACACAGGCCCCTATAATAAGCATCGCAAGCCGCGCAAGCGCAATACAACCGGTCATGTTTACTAACATGTTATTACGAAATTATAAATTTATATCCTGGCAAAAATACCATTCAACGAGCTTTAACGAAGTTTTCCCTTCAATTGAAATAAAAGAGAGATAAAGTAAGATCACAATAGTTGTACCGTAGACGGATAGTATTTAGATAAAATTTTACTATTGATATATAAGAAGAAGACACTTTAGAAATCGTGAAGAACCATCGCTGAAGAAATAAGCTTCAATTAAGGGTGTTGAGGCCTCAATTCCGTAGTGCATTGCAGTGCAAACTGCCCCCTGCAAGCAGTGCGGAAGTGAGGTTGAGACATTCCATATATCGACGTGTTCGCATGCAACTGTGTTTATTACATCGAAAGTAAGAAAATCTAATGAGGATAATTTTATATAGCTATGTTTATTTTATGTTCTGTTACTTCATGTTCAAATGTATCTATGTGATGTAAGTTATGTGACTTTGTAGTAAAGACAATTTCTAATTAAGTTATATGTAACTAGCCCCTGCCCACGACTTCGTCCGCGTAGTAATAGTTACTTTGGGCTAACGTTAACATATAGCGAAAGCTCTAAACAGGAAAAACATCTATTTTGAAACATTTTTAATCAAGACTCCGCTTCTATCGGTCTTAGCCTGATAACATACAACTTTCCTCAATAAATGAACTATATAACATTGAAAGAATTTTTCTAATCGGGACAGTAGTTCCTGAGATTATCCCTACAACGTCATAAACTCACAACGTCACAAACTCAAACTTTTTCTCTTTTATAATAGTAGTATATATTATTATAATTTGACGATGATTCCAAAAATATATAAGGAAATGGATCTTGATAAATGTTATGAAATGTAACTAGAGTTTTAGTCATTTTAATATTATTAACTAGAATGTTCCACTGCCAGGGAAGTCATGTTTATTGTGTTATTATTACACAGGTGGCGAAAGCGAAGGCGGTAGTTCGAGATTGCCGTGTCTCGTGTTTGTTCACGGGGAATCATACGAATGGAGTTCAGGCAACGCATACGATGGCACAACTTTAGCGGCTCAAGGCAACATTGTTGTAGTTACTATCAATTTTAGGTTAGGAGTGTTAGGTAAGTATATTAGTAATGAAATTACTTTTATAAAAATACCCTACAAAACTCAAAGCATAAAGAAATTATATATTGAAACACACACTCAGTGTTTAATCTTGCTCGCATTTAACTAATAGCCGTTTATAACACTTAGATATGTATGCCACTGTGCTTTATTAAATAGCTTACGTTGTTCGGGGTGCTTACAGGACTGGCTCTATTACGCAAACTCAGGAACAAACTTCGTAGTTTATGTAAAGTTTGCTTGAAGCAGCCCTAACATACATTCTTACAGCAACTTACGGTCACGTCGAAATGTAGTTATTATACGGAGTACGCTTGATACAAAAAGTAGTTTAAATTTAATGTAACATATAATTTTCTTTTTTTTTATTTCTTACAAAGTATTACATATATAGGTATTTTTATTCATGCTTATGATTTGAAAAATGGTTATTAATAACATATATTACTTCCTTTTTTTTAATAATATTATCAGAGGAATATAAATATGATTAATCAGTTGGTTTCATTATACTTAAAGCAACATTCGTTAGCCTTTACACACAATATTTGTATAAAATCTGCGTGAATCATAATAGATATTTTGGTGGATCCCCTAGCTGAATATCCCATTTTATCTGCTATATCCTAAACCGATCTTCAATACGTCCCTTTTACAAATCGCACGTTTAAAACGCTACGCACGTCTAAACGATTTTTTATATTGAGAATTTAACACAAGCTATTTTATTATTATATAAAACTAAATATTGATGGATAATATATTGTTCATTTTTTTTTCTAGAATTAAATGTCCAATAAAAAAAGCGGATTTCTTTTATTTTAACCTCCTAAGACTTTAGCTATAATTATCGAAGTGCATTAAAAGCCGACGGTGATATTACAAATAAGTTAAATGCGTATTGAATACTTGCTTTAAAAAGGTTACGTTTTAAATGCACCGCGCTCGCTGAATGTTCGTCATCTTGCTCTTTTGTTTCGCTTGGATTAGGTAAGGTTAGACTTGCAAAAAAAGGATAACGCGAACTTGCCTCAGGAAAGTGCGGTGCATTTAGTACGAAACCTTTTTAAAGCAACTATTTAATACGCATTTAACTTTTTTGTAATAACACCGATTTTAAAGCAAGTATCTATAATAATATTATAAATAGGTAAAGTTTGTGAGTTTGTGACTACTGTACAATAACTACTGGTCTGATTTGAAAAATCCTTTCTATGTTATATGGCTCATTTATCAAGGATGGTTATGGGTTATATATCTTCACGCTAAGACCAATAGGAGCGGAAAACCAATGAGGAATGTTTAGCGTGTTAGCGTTAGCCCAAAGTAAATATTCCACGCGAACGAAGTCGCAGGCAGAGGGTAGTTTAATATATATTTAACTTTTTTGTAATAATACCGAGTGTTCAATATGTTTTTACATGCTGCCGCTCACGCATTTTGGTCTTTTTTAAATGAAAAATTCAACCAATATTTTTTATCTCTTGTTCAACTAATTGCACACCGGACGTTTACATGATACTGAGCTATAAACGAAAAAAAAAAATGTTGGATTATCTTTTACTGAATAATATGGCATTAAAAACCATATTGGGTGAGAACTTTAAAAGCAAAATCCATAAAACTTAAATGTAGATCACATTGTACACCGGTCTTCTAGGAGATGATTTATTTTTTAAACTTAGGCCTGAATGTTACATGTTAGTTTGTACATTGAATTAAACATTGCGTCTTACGAGGACATGACATTAAACATGATTCTATGTCATAAATTTCATTTGAATTATAATGAAATCACAAACTTTGCAATGTTGCTGAAACTACTGTGATCAAAAAAGTAGGTGCTCCTTGTTTTTTAAATACAATATATTTAAATATTTTTCAGGTTTTTTAAAGACTGGAGCAAAAGGATCAGCGCAGGGTAATTTCGGCTTAATGGACCTGGTAGCGGGTTTGCATTGGTTACGGGAAAATCTACCTGCCTTCGGAGGTGATCCAGAAAGGGTCACGATAATGGGCCACGGGACCGGTGCAGCGCTAGCTAATTTTCTTGCAGTTTCACCAGTTGCAAGAGGTAAAATTTTTCAATACTATGTTTAGACTTTGGCAATGCTTCATCTAGGAGCTAATTTTTATACGATACACTAATAATTATGCTATAGGTATATAATATAGCCTTATTGATTGAATCTTATGTACCATGTACCATATAAACCAATGATATGATCATACTTATCCCATCTTTTCATTTTCTTTCATAAAAAACCAAGAAAAATATATAATATAGTTTTGTGTTACATGTGTGTGCATGCAGTTTTAAATGTTAAAAAAAATCGAATTAGTCTCTCATTATTTACTTATTCCAATTATTTGAAAAAGAAGTGTAACGAAATTTGGATCAAGCTTCTTAAATAAAAAAAAACCATACAGATTATTAATTTGTAGTTTATTCTTAATATTGTTTATTACTAGTTAGTGTTTGTAAATTCCTTCTCGTGAAAATGGTCTTGTTACTTTAAGGGAACTACGTGATTTTATTCTGTAATAACGACATATCTCTTATAATGTCTTTACCGCTTTTAAGCTACCTCTGTTAAATTTATTATTACAGTTTATACTGTACTGAAAAAATTAATAAATGTAACGTAAGTAATACTAAGTTAAGTCCTCTATATAGTAGAGAGAATTTCCTCAAAACTGGTTTAGCCGTTTTGGAAATTAGCACAGATACATCACAGATATTTAAATTTCATACATATTCTTAGATGACAATGATCAACATTTAAAACAATCTTTACTTCTAAGTGCATCATAAGTTAATAAAAATGTTGACATACAATTAATGACTGTTTTTGAACAAGAAAGTTTTTTCTTACCTGAAAAGGTAATCAAATTAATTAATTGTCATGGAACACGCGAACGCTTGAACTGGTGCGAGACCGCGATCTCGGTAAACAGCATCCTTTTATGTATACATGTGGCATGACCACGGGTTGAGTATTGTCCGTAATTACACCGGGACACGGTAAATTTCATTATTTCGTGTCATCATCCCGTTTAGGTCCTTTGTCACTTCATGCGAATAAAGGGTTAAATCAGACCCAAACAAGGGCAGCGTTCTCTCAAACATCAGGATTATAATAACAATAAAACCCTTTTTTAGAAATTTTAATGGATAATTATAATATTGGTACTTCTTTGTAGTAACGAAAACTAAACTTGTTTTGTGAACATTTGAAAAGTAATTACACTAACCAGTAAATATTCCAAAAGTGGGAACGGCTTTTCTTCGAGTATACCTGTAGGTTTCTTTGAAGGTATTACTGAATCAAATTAAATGTTTTGGATTCAATTAACATTGTTAAAGTACACTTCATTATAATGCTAGGTCTACTAGTCTATAGTGTACCTATACGAAATGTTTTTTTTTTAAACGCTGGATCAAGTAAAATACCAAAGTAATGTAAATACTAGAAACTGCAACAAATTGGTCATTTCATGCTTCAGGCTCATTAAGTCTAATACAGTTTTTTAGGTAATAGTGTTATGCTTTGTAACAAAATCCCAAAACACGTTACCGAGTTGACGGATAGTGAATTCAAGAACCACGTCAAGCGGGTTTTAATATCTGAAGGCTATTATAGGGTGTACTAGGGAATATGTGAACGATTGTGATGTCTGGAAATGACGCACCTCTCTGTGCATTCACTAAAAACGTTATCAGTATTTATGTCTTGTAAAAATATGTAACATGAAAAGATAACCCAGATCAGTTTCTTGCCGGTTCGTCTCGATGACTGGGTTATTTTCCGAACCGGTAGTAGCAATGACTTTCATAAGCACCTTCTCAGGGCCTAAACCGAATAAAGGATATATTAATTTTGAATAAATATACGTTTACTCTATGATTTGATAATTATTTCTGATTCGTTATAATGATTGCAGTTTTCACGTTATGATAAGTATATTTGTGATTAATTCACAGCGCAAATTGTTATTGCTTGTTAACAAAAGACTTGAGATATTTTTATAACGTTGAACATTAAACACCAGTCTAAGAAACAAATCATTTTATATTCTGATTTCTAATGCTTGTTAGTTCACATATGATTACTTTCGTTTTGTGTTTTATTATTCCTTCAAACTATATAAGCCACTAAATCTTTAATTCTATATAATCTAATAATATATATATATATTTGAAAAGTATACGCGTTTGTACATGTTTTATGTTTATGTTTTATTACTTTATTATTATAATAAGAATTGTTGTAGTGTTTTAAAAAGTTAAAAATATAATACGCTGAAATTTAAAAAAGGTATTTGTTTTAGAACTACTGACGCGGGTTATCTTATTAAGCGGATCGGGGCTGAGTTCATGGGCGCTCCAGAGGGAACCACTCACTATAAAAAGAAAGGTAAATCTTTATTTAATAACGGTTAAGCGTAGATCACGTTTAAAAGATTTTTGTTTATTTAAAAAACAAAAGTTTTTATCATGTGTTCCAATTATCTTTGCAATCCATATGGGTTATGCAAATTTCATTTAAATTTACATTTATCTAAGAAAAATATATTGAAATAAAATTAAAATATATATTAAATAAAATGAAGTTGTTTTTCTTAAGATATACATAAATTATTTGTAGAGTTTCTACTAATATAGTAGAAAGAAAACTACATAAATTTTGATTAGAATAAGAATTGCTACTTTGGTAGCACATTATGTAAATAAGATTGTGGTTAATTCAAGCGTAATAACATATATATTTTAACAAATGCAGAGAATTTTGAAATGTGTTTTTGAATTTATTGGTTTTATACAATAGGTAGCAGAACAGACGGGGTGTCACGGAGACTTGCTGGAGGATGATTTGGCTCCTTGTCTACGTAACAAACCGCTTAGTGACTTGCTCGCTGTTAAACTGGATCCACCGAGATTCTTGCCTGGATTTGCACCTTTTGTGGATGGAACAGTTATAGTTAACCCATCAGCTGTAAGTAATCTTTTTGATATTCCTACTATAGTATACTTTTAGTAATTTATTAAGTTATTGGTAATTTGATTTTTTTAGTAAACTTATTGTTTTCGCAAAAGGATTATTTGGAATTGGTAAAAGAAATGGAGAGAGGGCCGATCGCAATTTGATACGATTCAGTACTCACTCCTTTGGCGTGTTGCATGAGCGTAATGTTAAGCCACCAAGATTTGATTTGGTAATTTCATAAAAATTTTAAATTGTCTTTGGTCCACGATAAGATTAAACTTTAACACCATTAGCAATGGACATATATATTTCTATCAGTCTGTAAAAGACCCATTGCATATGTCTATACTAATATTATAAAGAGGTAAAGTTTGTGAATTTGTAACCTTGTGAGTTTGTGACGTTGTAGGGGGTAATCTCAAGAACTACTGGTCCGATTTGCAAAATTATTTCAGTTTTATATCGCTAATTTATCGAGAAAGGTTATAGACTTCATATCATCACGCTGAGAATAATAGGAGCGGAGTGCTAATGAATAATGTTTCAAAATCGGGGTTTATTTCCTCTTGAGAGTTTCCGCTGCGTGTTAGTGCTAGCCCAAGGAAACTATTCCACGCAGACGAAGTCGCGGGTAGAGGCTTATATATTATACGGAAGATATGAACATATTTACTACGCCAGATCCTGCCGTATTGGTGATTTGAAATTCCGATAAATTGACAGTTCTATATATCCCCATATATGATGGCACTACGAGAACATTTCTCAGGTCCAGGTTTCTTCACGATGTTTTCATAGTTTTTTCAATTGAAATTAGTAAATGTACGCGGATTCTAAAATATTCGTTGATATTTGCCGGTGGTCCTAAATTGGATCCCATCGATCAAACTATTGGACGACTACGACTATGAATGTACATATATACTGTAAGGAAATTCAAATAAAAAAGCTACTTTAAACAAGGTGTAACGGCGGTTGTGTTTTAAAAAAAATTGAAGACATTGCTGTGACTTAAAATGCATACCTTATCAGGCTCCTCCGCCTACGGACAGCTCAAGACTTGGTGCCGGAGCTGCGGCTGTCGCCAACGCCGCTGGATATGAACTAGCTGATTTTTCGCACAGAGAACTCATGTTTGGTTTGACTACTACAGGTAATTCATAAATAATATTTATTTCAAATAAATCATCTATACATTCTTTAAAAAAGAATAAGTAAAATGTTAGTTTCGCCAATAATTACTTCTGTATATAAATGTTTTTTTTTATTACATGGCTTATTTAATTTTTTGTATACAACGGACAATATCAATTATCTGATCGATAATTAAATTACATGTTAAGTGAAAAAAATTGGATAAACACTTAAAATAAAAACTACTACTCTAACTACTAATCATGACATACAATCCCATAAAATAGAAAGTATATAACAATTCTGCTTCTGTCTTATCTAAAACAAATGATTTATATGTATGGCTTTATAGATATGAATAACAGCTATAATAATAAATTATATTCTACATTGTTTTTCAAATTACATCACATGTTTATTTCTTAAAATAGAATTACTTACATACTATGATTTGAATTAGTAGATACTAACTCAGTAAACATCTGCGAAGTTCTTGAATTTAATATACCGTTTTGTAATAAGAATTCCGTAGAGTGGAAATAAGAAATATATGGAAATGAGAGACATGCCATTCCGCAGAATCTTACCTGGAATTTAGCGCCCAAGACTTGGAGTTTGGCTTTAACGAGAGTCGGCGAGATCGCATTCTTCGTACATTCGTTCGCAATGCTTATTATTATCACCTCAACGAAATATACTCCACTCTCAAGAATGAATACACAGATTGGGACAAGCCAGTTCAAAATCCTTTAAGTGTTCGAGATGCTACATTAGAGGTATGTTTAATTTTTTCTTTTATCAAAACACAAATATACATGAAAGTCACTTAAAGTCACTTTCACTACGAAAAAGCAATTGAAGTCTGCAAATAATCATGAAAATAACATTTTCTGTTTCAAGAGATTTTCTCTAAAATATCTTTTATAGACTGCAATAACATTTTACGATGTTCTTTGTAAAACTAAGAAAATGCAAATGCGAGAATTTACGAGAGTAGCGATAAAAATAATCAGATAACCAATCTCAAGAAATGTGTTTCATGGTACTTAAAAGGACTCCGTAATGTATATTTCTATTGAACATGTTAATGTATTGTTTTTTTAATTTCGCCATGAAATGGTCAACAGTACTAGTTCAGTTGTTTATAAAATAAGTGAAATATTGAATAGTGAAATAGGTATGAAATAAAATATACGATTCATTTTTACATTTCTTCGAATTCAATCACACTATTTCTTTGTTATAGCTTTTAACCGAATTGGTCTACAAAAACTTATATGTAATATATTTAAAAATGATATTTCTGCCTCTATAATAATATAATTTATTTCTTTACAAAACTTATACATATAAACAAAAACATTTTATTTCATAATTTTAACTTTCAAATTCGAACTAAAGTAAAGATAAAATGAGATTGTATATATTTTTCTTTCTAGAAATCTTGTTTCCGTTAAGTGACATACAGTTTTTGAACGCAGAGCTATTTGATTTTCTTTTGTAGCGCAATGTTAATAATATAATTTTTTTACAACGTAGGAGGCAAACGAACAGGTCGGACACCTAATGTTAAGTGATCACCACCGTCCATAGACATTAGCAACACCAGAGGAGTTGCAAGCGCATTGCCAGCCTGTGTTGGTGGGGTTGGGAGGAGAAAGTGGGATGGATGGAAATGTGAGGAGGAGATGGGCCTCCGGTGCTCTTATTGACCGAACGAAACGCAGCAATGAAGGCACTGTTACTTCTCGTCGGATATCTGTGAGAGGGTGGTACTACCCCGAGTGAGCCGACCCATTCATACTGAAACAAGTTATAGCTTCAGTGTGACTTGGCATTGAATATTTCACTTCGTTTTAAATATTATTGTTTCGAGACATATAGCAATAAAAGTATCGACACCTGTAAGCTGTTTTGGCATTCATTAACGTAACGTAGAACGCCTCTCATCTTGTCGCTTGTAAGATGTATCACGGACGATCTCAATTTAAGTCTCGAGTGGTTTTTGCTACTCACGGAACGTTTCTCCTGTTTTCAAAGGAAGTTAATGACGCCCGCTCACGCTGAATATACGATGAGCCTGTCAAAAGGCTTTATAGGAAACTACTTGCATCATCAAGTAAAAAATTAGGGTGTCTTAATTATTATGACAAAGATTTACGTGGGTTTTCATTGCTTTATAGAATTTTGAAACGGAGGTTACTTCTTACACTGTAGAAGCTATCATTTTGCTGTTGTCCTGCTAACCGTTAAGGTATATAACTTGTACAAAATAACCAATAACAGGCAATTGTTCCCTTGTAATAGGTGTTAAAATATGAAATTGCTATTTGGTAATTGTTATAATCTAGGATAAAATATGTTTATTTAAAGTGTTTACCTTCTTTGTCTATAGGTACATATTTATTCCATCTAATTAAAATATTATTTAGACTTTCACGATAAAACTCTGGGGCCTTGAACTCTATGGAACTTTGTGAATGTATTTATACGGCTTCCTGGGAAGTAAATTATTTTCGGTACAAAAAATTATCTAAATTGCGGAAAAAATTATAGTCCCTTAGGCCTAAAATCGGCGAGTACGTGGGATGATAGATTGTTTCTAACTACAGGTCTTGTAGTATTAAGCTGTTTCTCGACGAGTAGAATGAGTTTTTGAGATATACTTGTAACAGACATTACTTTTAAGGTAGTGAGATCCTACATAGGAACCCTAGCTCCTCGGGAAGAGGTAAATAATGCCGAACTCCTATCGTTTAAAATCCCACGGAGAACCAATCTCCGCTTTGATGGGTGTCAAAGGATCACACGAGTTTGTTTAAATGACAAGGTACAGCCCGAAAGCCAGGACGCTTGGTCAACCTAATTAATTGTCTCCATATCCATCGCACGAGTGCAACGATAAGTCAGGTCCGCCAGCCCTTTCCCCCTTAGTTCGGCCTGGAAGTGAATGAGACACATCTTCCAACCGATACCATCCATGTTTTTTATCCAGACTGTCTCATCACCGTTTGTATTTTATGTACATTTCTTCCACGATAACTTTTAATGAGATTTTCTCCCTTCCACATAACAGGCAATTGCTGTTATTGTTTAAGTAGATCTGAGAAAACTGAATTACACCATAAAGTAACCACCAAATAATTACCATGTTTATATATGAGTAACTTCAATTTCCGGCATTATTGTAGCGTTTAACTTGCCTTTAGCTATTGCATTGTTCATTTGTGATTATCATAAATAATCCACTATTTGGTATACGTTGCAATTTAGTACAAAATCCCCCTTAATTTCTGTATTGGTTCAGTAGGTCAGATAGATTTCAATGCGCGTTGGTCTCTGCAGATCAGACATACTATCAGGCATCAGGATTCAGTATTGTCAATCTATGTCGCTAATTCTTTGGTAGTTAGGTATGATCGGCTTCCATCATTGGTTCATAAATTAATTATTGTATTGCTATTGTATCAGATTTTCCTCGTCTTTAAGGCAGAGATTCTTTTACGAAAACATCAAAACCAAAAGCGCACGGCACATTCGTCAGTTATATCCTATTCAAACACAGACTTCACATTAAGAGCAGCTTCTGCTGCGTTAAACCCACACCGGAATTCGTATACGAAGTTGCTCTGAACATTGCTGTTTTCATATTTACTTTAAGAGCTGAATATAACAATAATTTAAATTTGAAAAATTAAATATCATATTAAAAAGAATACTACAGATTTTATGTAATCTAACACCATAAGGGTTGAATTTAAATTCAAATCGGTTAGTGAGTGAACGCGGCAATTTTATATTTAAACTTCTACCGTTAACTTTAATACTTTCAACCTTAATACTAATTCTAGCAGGCAGGAGCATAGTTTAGTGTAATTCTATATTAAGGCTGCATAAGTAGCATGCGTAACGTTTTCTTCAATACTTTAAAAGATTAAAAACTCAGTTGTTTCGTTCTTTTTAGAAATGTCTAGTGAACCCGATTAACTTTTACAATCGGAATTGGAAAGTCTGAAGAGTTCTTAGGAGAATTAGTAAATCTGAAATATGCTGTTATAAATCGTTTTAGGTTTACAAAAAAAAATGTTTATGGCAGGTTCTGAGTGATGGTAGAACAGCAGCACCTTTGATCAGGCTTGGTTATCTACATGCTTTACGTGGCGGTACAACTTTCTTCACTCATTTTCATCATCTCTCGCAAGACAAAGACTACCCTCAGGTATGTACTTGGTGTTAAAATATGGATAGTAAATAACTTCTATAAAAACGTAAAGAATTAAAATTGTCGTTGTTTCCTTTTTCGTTCGTGTGTAAATATTTCAACTAAGCTTTTTATTTTATTAAAGGTCGCAAGTGTTATATGATATTTTAAATGAATTAATCTGTAATTGTATAATTAGGTTATTTTAACAACCGAGCACGATTTAGCAATTTAACACGTAATTCTTCTATCACGTTTTAATGAACTTAATTGCTTCATAAATCGTCATTTTATTGGGTTGACTAAGAAGGTTCGAGATTCTTCAAAGTACTAAATTTTAAATGAATTCTCTGCTTATATAATAATACTATACATTAAAAATATCATTTATTCGACCCCTTTTAAATAGAGATAATGAAATTTATTTAGAAATATATAATATTGTTAATGTTTGACTTGTAAGTTATAATGAAGAGCGGTATTTTATATTTGTAAGTACAAGGCTTTCAGTATAAACATTAATAACAGAAAGCGACAAGATAATAAATAGGATGAAAAAATAGTCTCTAAATTTGTTTGATCAGGATTAACTTATATCACTCAATACACGGGTCATTATGATACAATATCTATACTAATATTATAAAGAGGTAAAGTTTGTGAGTTTGTGACGTTGTGATGTTGTGACGTTGTAGGGGGTAATCTCAGGAACTACAGGCCCGATTTGAAAAATTCTTTCAATGTTATATAGCTCATTCATCGAGAATGGTTATAGGCTATATATCATACATACTAAGACCAATAGGACCGGGGCACAGATGAAAAATTGTTTCAAAATCAGGATGTTTTTTCCTTTTGAGAACGCAAACGAAGTCGCGGGCAGAGGCTAGTAGTTAATATAATGAAGTTTGGCTATATATACATATATATAGAAATATCTTCTTCATATTTAGAAATTATTGATCAATCAAATGGTAAACAGTATTTTAGGTATATTATATTTAAATTTATTAGTAAATCTATCAAATCTTACTGTGATTATCTTAACTTTCACTACTATACGGTAGTCCGGTGAAGCTGTTAAGATCTTAAGATTAATAGCGTAGTTAGTTCGAGAAAAAAAAAACTACTATACTATTTTTATACATGTTTTAGAAATGACAAGCTAAGATTTAATTTGTGGTTTGCTATAAATTTTGAATTAACTTTGAAAGTCTTTAACAAAAAGGCAATTTCATAATTAGAAGGATATCGTTTTGAGTCACTGTCTTTCTTAATAACGATATATCTATACTAATTACCTTTATTTCACACTCCTGTAATATAGACTGTTAGATTCTCTTAGCTTCGAATTTCATGACAGCTTTTCTCGATAAGCGGATTTTTTTCCAAACTGATAGTAGTAGTGTTTTAACGTTCATAAGTACCTTTTCAGTGCCTAAATGGGATATTTTCGATTTTATTTGATCAAGTAATGTTTTTAAAACCCATTTTTATAGATACATAAAACATAGCTAGAATATACCTAATCTGATCTGAAAAACCCTCATACAGATAAACTAATATAGTAGATTACATTGGTAAACCTCGGATATTACTTATAAGGCGTTTGTTCTTTTTTTTAAATCTAGCGGCCCGGTTCCGTCCACGGGGAAGAGCTACCGTATTACCTTGGTATACCTTTGTCACAATCTCATCACCAGCAGAACTTCACGGCACAGGAGCAAAGGGTCTCCAAATTTTGTATGCACTACATCGCCAATTTTGTTAAATACGGGTAAGTATTATTTTGATCATATGTACATATGTTGACATGAAATATGTGATTGTATTAGAAATATGTGTTCTGTTACTTGTTCGATTTCTCGGTTAGACAATTGAGAGTTTGTAACATTTTTTTTAATTCTTACCTATTATTTTAAGCATCATCATTACCTATTATATAAAATAAAGTCACTTACCTCGTCTGTCTGTCTGTCTGTTCGCGATAAACTCAAAAACTACTGAACGGATTTTCATTCGGTTTTTACCAGTGGATAAAGTGATAAATGAGGAAGGTTTAGTACATAATTTGTCAAGATATTATTTTATAATAAAGGCGGGACAACGTCTGCTGGCCCCACTAGCATAACATAATTACGTTTGAATAAAATCATCTTATGAATTTGTATGATACATATTTACAATACTTTCTATCCTGTGGAAAAATTCTCATAAATTCTCAATAAAATCAAGTTGTAACAAATAATCAGATTTTATCTTTGGAAAAGATTCAAATCTCGATAGGAAATAAATTTTCATAAATGATGTGAGACCAAATTAATTTTCTTCATGCCTTCATAGGCAATACATAATTTAATGAGAATTAGAGAGTAGGAATATGAAAAATGATATAGTATATTTATTAAGTTCGTGGGTCACAAGATTAATTTAATTGACGCAAATTGTAAGAAAAAACTTCTCATAGCGATTCTATGGGAATTGAAGCAGAAGAATTCATATGTCATTCTCATTAAAAAGACACGAGAATAAACTCATAGAGACTCATAATAGGTAATGAAAATATATATTGAATCTTACAAGTTTTTCAAAGTATTAGTTTGAAGAAATTCATCTTCAAATTTTATATTATCTATACCAGGATATAAAACATGGAAACTGAAACTTATAAGTTCTCATAAAAATGCGAAAGAGAAACTGTTTATAACTCAAGATTCTTTTAAAAAATTCGAGTTTAATATTTTATCAGAATTTATAGGACTTTTTCCGTGAAGCTTAAAAACTGCTCAAACATAAAGCAAATTATATCTACAAGTTATTATGTCTTGGCATTGTAGTCCGGTGAAGCTGTTAAGATCTTGCTAGGTCAATAGCGTAGTCAGTTAGAAAAAAAAAGTTTCTGCATTTGCGACTAATAGAGGTTTTTAACTAACATATATAGCTAATCACTACAAGATAATCATTGTTCCAACACCAAATATGTAATTGCACAAGTACTATAGACTGTAATTAGTTCGCACCAATTTTACAACTTTGCCATTGACGTTTAATTGAGCATATTACTGTAAATTTATTTTACCTTTCGACTTGGACGAAGACCTTGAATAAAGTCTCAACGATCTCTCGTCTGGATAGACAAATTACCTATTTACGTAGACTAAAATATTTGTGGTCGTAGTCGGGAATTTCAAATTGAATTTGTTGCGAAAACAAATTCCCTCGATAAAGGCTTAATCATGTAAGCGTTTTATGGCCTTCAAATAGTATAAACGTACAACAATAGCTTAGTTTATGTAATAAAATAATATGGTATCAGAATTCACGTTATCTTATGAAAAATAATGTTATCTTGTATCCAATTTATTAGAATTGTTTACTCGATACTTACTGAAAATTATAGTTTTTTTTTTATTGCATTTGTTCCTTGTAACAATAAACTTTTTATAAGGATACTGTCACATTGTGAATAATGATATCACCTTATTTTATATACAGTTTCTGGTAAGTGGTAGAGCCACGCTGAAGTTATTTCAGCTTGAATGGGTCGCGGCTTGCCCGGGGTACTTCCACTCTCTCAAAAAAAACCGACATGAAGTAACAGTGTTTGCATTATTGCGTTTCGTTTTGTCAGTGAGAGTGCCGGAGGCCTCCCTTCCCCCTCCTCTTTCTCTCAAACACAGATAGGCAACGCACTTACGACACCTGTCTATGGACGATGGTGATCACTTAACTTCAGGTGACACTCCTATTCGTTTGCCTCTTATGGATATTTAAAAAAAAGTTAGTTTTTACGTACAACTGTAGTCCTCTCTTATTTTAATTATATATATGTTGTATATTAGTGATAAAATTCAAACAAATCAACTTAATTTTATATTAATAAATATTGGTATTTTGGGTGACTTAGCAATCCTAATGACCCGTCTGCAACTCCACCTCCGAGTCCAATGCTGGGTGAATCAATACGTCTGGGTCCAGATGAGACACCGTACTGGGACACCTACGACACGATTAATCAACTTTATTTGGAAATTAGTAAGTACTTTATTTCAAAAATAGTTTCGCAGGTGTTAGTGAAGATAGCTGACATCAAAAATGTGCAGTTTAAGATATTTGGGAATAAAATTATAAAATTTCATATACTGAGTGAGCTGTACGTCATTCGTTGTCAACTACATGGAACAATATAATTGCCATCTTAGTATTTTAAGGTTCTACATTTTATCGTTAATTTAGCCTCTACCTGCGACTTCGTCTGCGTGAAATAGTTACTTTGGGTTAAGGCTAACTTTAACTCGCAACTCCGATTGCGTAGAAGATGAATACATTTTAAATAATACTTACATCACCCACATACATAATAATAGCCTATAAGCCTTTATTGGTAAATGAGTTAGATAAACTATGAAAGAATTTTTCAAATTCGACCAGTAGTTCCTGTGAATACGCGTTCAAGCAAACTTTTCAACTTTATAATATTAGGTCTTTACCTATGAAATTGCTGTTTTGTATGAAAAAATTTAAACGAATTTTTTTTATGTATTTTTTATTTGTATTAATAGAAGTAATCACCCATGCAATCAATGCATCTTTGCCAACGCAGTGGTAGTTTATTGATGCCCTTCTTAAAGAAATCAGCTGGATGGGAGGCAAGAAACTCTTCAAAGGCATTTTGTACTGCCTCTCAGGTATTAAATCTTTTGTCCCGCCAAGGAATTATCCAAATTCTGGAAAAAGTAGTAGTCTGTAGGCGCAAGGTCTGGTGAGTAGGGTGGATGACGGACAACTTCCAAACCCAGTTCTTGCAACTTGGAGACCGTCTGCTGTGCAGTATAAGGTCGCGCGTTGTCGTGCAGTAGTAGCGAAGACGAGCGATTGACCAATGCTGGTTGGAGATGTGCCAGCTTCTCCATGATTGTGTTCAGTTCTTCACAGTACACATCTGCACTAATGCTCACCCCGTTTGGTAAGAAGCTGTGATGAATCACTCCGGCGCTAGACCACCAAGCAGTGACGATGGTCACTTATCTTGGGGTAAGATTTCGTTTAGGGCATTGTTTAGGTGCTGAACTAGGCTCCAACCAACTTACTGAGCACTTGTGGTTATCAAATAGAATCCATTTTTCATCGCAGGTAACAATGCGGTTCAAAATTCCTTCATTTGTGTGTCTGTTGAGCAGTGCAAGGCACGTCTCGACGCGTACTTCGCGCTGACGATCATTGAGTTCGTGGAGCACCCATTTCTCAAGCTTTTTTACTTTGGCAATTTGACGCAAATGGACCAATATTGTTTGGACGCTAACGTCGAAAGCTGCTGCTAATTCAGCCGTAGATTGTGTATCATCAGCTTGCACAATCGCCTTTAATTCGTCATTGTCGACTAAAGTGTTCGGACGACCTCGCAGTCGGTTCATTTTTCAGGTCGAAATTCCCAGAACGGAAGCGAGCAAACCAATAACAGGTGGAGCGTTGGTTTGTAGTGTTAGCTCCGTAAACGTCGTTAATGTTGCGTGCCGCTTGTACCGCGTTGCTGCCACGACCGTACTCATATTCCATAATTACTCGAATTTTTAACGTATCCATGATGACAAAACAGATTGAAATGCGATGAAAATGTAACACTAATCAATAAACAAATGACTATTTTTGGAAAAAGAATTCCATGTTTTTAAAATAAAATTAACTTGAAATTAGAATTCTTAAACAAAAATTATTTTGATTTGAAATGCTCAGTACTGCAGAACGGTAATTTCATATTGAAAGACTTATTATTAGTATAAAATATTTAGATTAAATTAAGAGTACGTATTCTCTTCATACCAAATGAACGAACAGCAATGCGCGTTATGATTAACTTTCATGACTTGTGTTTTCAATGTCTTAGTTCAACTTAATTTTAAGAATTGTCTATGTAGGTCTATATATTGCTGAACTTCATGTTTATTCATATCCAGTTCATGTTTATTAAAGTATAAACTTTATTCAACTTTGAACATTTATAACCTGCATGAATTTAATTAAAAGATGTTTCTAATCTTGAATTTATAGTATTTAGTTTATTATGTTTTTGAAAGGTTCGGATACGTTTTTCAATTGGATATGACTTTGTTTATGGTCCAGGTAGTAAGCCGGAGATGCGAAGCCACTATCGTGGACATAAAATGTCTCTATGGCTTTCCCTTATACCACAGCTTCATCGACCTGGCTCTGACTTGCCTGACGCGGCTATGCGTCATCATCACTTTCAAGAGGACAATGCTAATTATTATGAAGGTATTTCACATTAGTTACTTGTTTTTTTCCTTCCAATTTATACAAAGTTGAGTAAAAAATCTTTTATATTAATACATTTGTTTTCATAAAACACTTAAGCATTCGAACAAGGTTCATTTAAAAATTACCTCAACCAAAACAATATGCTCAATTTACAAGCTAAAATTACAGAATAAAATTGATCACTGCAATAAAGCAGTTTACGAAATTCTGCTTTCATTTATCTTAGACTGTTTAATATCTTATGCGTATTGTACGAGTACTGGTAATGTTGATTTATATTTTAATGATGGAAATAGGGATGGTATGAATTTAGAATACTTCACTACGTATTATAAAACAAAGTTATCTGGCACATCTGTCCGTTCGCGATAAACTCAAAAACTACTCAACGGATTTTATGCAGTTTCCACGAGTAGATCAATTAATTCATGACGAAAGCTTAGGTATATAATTCGTTAAGGTTTTTTTATTATCAGGGCGAGATAATCTCCGACGGTCCCGCTAATATATAATAAAAAATGTCAGGTGGTGTATAATGTTTATATAGTAAAGAAAGCCCATTTTTGAATACTCTGGGTGTTGCCGCGTAGAACACGAATTTGGGTACATATTTAATTTAATAAAATTTAATAAATAATTTAATATATATTTAACTTTGTTTTGCATTAAACTTTTGAGTATATTATGCCTAAGCCCGAACTTACTAATTATGTTCAGAGTGGCCAAAAAGATTGACGAGTACTGTAAATATATGAAAAATGTATAACTTTTAATGGTAAGATAAACATATACTATAGTTACTTTTTAAATAAACTGTGTCATATATAGCAATATTAAAAAAAAAAAAAAAATTGTGTTTACAAGACGGGTTTCAAAATACCATAACCAAAGTTAAATATTACGATTCCCTGTGTAAATGCGTCTTATTATTTTTCGTTTCTCATTTGTAGTGAGTATATATCGCCCGATGTTAATGTGATTATATTACCACAGCCTCGTGTGAATAAAATATGCAAAGTAAATGTTAAGGAGTTAGTTGTACTTGCAAATTATGTGGCGTGAATTTCGCGGCTTGTTGTTGTTAATATTAGTTTGCTATTTATTATAACAACAATGTTTCTCATTTCCACGAGAGTTCTTATCATTATTTAACAGAATTATATATCTTTGTCTTAATAAAACGATACCTCAGGAGTTTCCAAGCTTTTGTATTTTGAACATATTTACAGATTTAGTTTTGTGTTTTTAGTGCTCTAATCAAAATGTTATTTTAAATGATACTAATTGGGTATAGAAATGAATATAATTTTTCGTTATGCCTCGGAAGATGAGACTCACTTAAGTACTTAACAGATATTTTTTTTGTATGCGTTTCTTTTTTTTTTTTAAAGCAAAATAGCAAAATCAGTTAGTTTCAGTAGACGAGAAAATATATACCTTACGATGCTCCTGCTAACTACTCTATGCTAACTCCGCGTTTTGGAAATCACTACAACAAATAATACGTGACTGGTCCATATGGTGGATTAGAGTATATATTATAAAGTGAAAAAGAAATGAATTTATTGCCCCTAATCTTCATTGAATCTATGATATTCCAAACTCATTATTAGATTGTGATACCTACCTACATCACAAGAACTTATTTATTTTTACCAGGTGCTGTAAGACCGCAGTCTATGTCTCGAGCGCACGTACCACACGTTGTGAACATCGAAATCGGACGAGCAGGAGATTCTCGCAGCACTTCACCTCCCCGAGCATCTCCGCCAAGACCTTCTCCTATTCCTCCTACTCCATCAACGGAATGCCCTCCTAATATTACAACTACACCAATCCAGTCAGATGATGCTCTGTTACGCCGACTCGCTTCTTCCCACTATCAATCTTATACAGCAGCACTCACAGTTACAATAGCTGTTGGTTGCTTCCTTCTTCTTCTTAACGTCTTAATATTCGCCGGAATATATCATCAGCGGGGCTCCCGTCCTCGTCACTCTAAAGACGATCTCGCCGAGGCTGGTAGTTCTTCGTCTTCGGATAATTATGATGGAAAATTAGACTATGAAGTGCACGCGTTCGACGGCAAAGGATTCGGTTTTGAGTGTAAGTCGGCGCACCTCCCGCGTGGTTCTGGCTCGAAATTTGATTTACGGACGTTATCAGATTGTGGCGAGCCGACGTTCGGCGAGTATAGTTGCTATGATGAGAAGCATCGTGCTGCTCGTAATTCGATGCCAGATGTCAGTGTCGGTAGTGCAATAGAGGCGGGAAGTGTTGTGTGCATTGATACACAGAAACCTGATATCCAAAATTTGGATGGACGAACGCAAGACCCTATTAATAGAACTAGCACTTTTGAACCTCGGGTAGTGGACAGTTCAACGCAAGTTAAATTCGGTCCGGACAATTCAGAGGTAGTGGCTGAATCGAACGATTCTGAAGCTGCGTGTGGATCAGGTATACTAAGAGTTCCGCCCGCGGCGGTGACTCCAGTTCCGCCAGGTATTATGAAGAAGAGAGTTCAAATACAAGAAATATCAGTATGAGGGTTCCTTGACGACGCTGCTGAGATCGTTGTTAATAAACGGACAAAATTGTGATTTTAATAACTGTACATATGAAAAGTGAATGTATTTGTGAATGTCTTCTTGTACATAAATGTAATTTATAATGAGAAATAATGTACGATTTCATTACTATATTGTGCCAAAGTAAAATGTGACTTCTCTGTCCTATTGTAAAAACTATAAGATTATTAATTACCTTGTAACAAATTGTCATTTCTTCATATTATTAGTAATTTTATTATAAACAAATGTATATTCAATTGAGACAATTTTATTTAATTTAAACAGATGGCATTCCTAAAATGATTTGTTACACGATATTACTGATCAACGTGTGTAAATTGAGCTTTTAAAATTAATATGTATCACAAGTTTTTTATACAACTAGAAAAATATATTTTTAATTATTGAATTATTTCTATTTTATATTATAAAATTGCGCCCAGGCTATCGTTATATCAAAAAATTATGTGCGTCCCGTACACATAACGATAACCGTCCTAAGGCCTAAGCATGAAACATTTAGAATGTGGTTATCTACGAGTATTTTTTTAAAAGATTAGAACAGATTTAACTGTTACTATGAAGTAAATTTTGAAATATTACTTATAAATAATCACAATACAAAAAAAAAAAACGACATAGATGTTTATTATTATGATATAACATTTATAGTTTTCATGGATTCTTACCCTCGTCTTTAAAATAAAGGAATTGTAGGTCACTTTCTATACATTGTTTACATGTGTATATGTGAATGTAACAATAATTTAGTCTGAAGACTATTAAATACTTACGTTCGTTGTACATACCAACATAATAATATCCATTATTAAATGAACTGTTCTGATGTTAGTGTAAATGTAAATTAAGAATTGTCTCACGTATCGCATGTAATCTGTAATTTTTTGTAAAGTTAATTTTAAGTAAGACATATTGTTTTTGTGTAGGTTTTGATAAGTAAATATTCAAGAACATATTATTATAGAACGAGTACCTAGATGAATGTTAATAAAAGATGAATTTTATTATATTGAACATTAGCACAAACGGTCAGCAATTTTTAAAATAGTATCGAGTAAAAGAGGTAAACAGGGTAATAAGCCATACACAAGCTTATAATTTTAATATACACGATTCATATATTAAAAATAATATAAACGTATAGATAATAATGGATTTTTTTTTCTAACCCTGTGGACGCAATCAACTTGAATTCACTCACACAAATTGGTTAATTTTCTTTACATTTTACCTTACTCCATAGTATTAATAGTAAATTTAATGGTATAACATATTAACTTTGAAATAACTTAATTGAATATTATTATTTAGCTGGCAAAATTTACTAAATATTTTAAGTATTAAATTTCTTTTTAAAGGAATAATAACATTGAATAAATAACTATATAGTAAAATCGGTCTTGTCCAATTTGATCGAAATATCTGTTTGATATGCGAATATTAATGACACTAAACATTCTTTAAGAGTTGTTTCGTTAAATTTTATCTTATCTATACTATTATTATAAAAAGGTAAAAGGTAAAGTTTGTGACGTTGTAGGGGTTAATCTCAGAATCTACTGGTCCGATTTCATTAAAATACTTTTAATGTTACATAGCTCATTTATCGAGGATGGTTATGGGCTATATATCATCACGCTAAGAGCAATAGGAGCGGAGCACCAATGAAGAATGTTTGAAAATTGGGGTCCTTTTTCTTCTCGAGAGCTTCCGCTGCGTGTTAGCATTAGTCCAAAGTAACTATCCACGCGAACGAAGTCGGGGGCAGACGCTAGTCAAATATACGTTGGCGTTGACGAATAACATTATTATTCTTTTTTTTTCTGTAAAAAAAAGAATGTGTAGAAGCTTTTCAATTTATCGTTAGTTACGATATAAATGAGAAGGAACGACAAAATTGATTTCTCTTCGTTAGTGTTGTTAACCAATTTTATTATTTTTTCATGATTTTTTATCTCAGTTCGTCTAAATTAACATTAAAAATATATATCGTATTTTCTCGTGTTAGGGTACTCGTTCATACTTTTATCTTAACAGGAATTGATGGAAAGTATGTTACTGTGAGTGTTTATTAATTAATATTAAAATCACGTCCAATATTGTGACAAAATGTTTTATATATCTTTACGTATGTTTGTATTTAGCGTTATACATTTAACATTAATGTAACGCATGTAAATTCATCTAAAGATTAATTTGGAATCGTTTGTGTATATCGAAAACAAAGAAATATATCATTGGAGTTTGTTCACCATTATTCAAATTATGTATTAAGGAAAAATCTAAATAATTTACTTTCTATCGGTATCATAATAATTTTCCATGTTGCGAATACAAAATAATATAATTTTGTAACCGACAAAAAACAATGTTATTGCAATTTTTAGTCGACATGAAGTATTTTTTCCTGTTAAATATATTTTGATTAATATATCCAGAAGTTAACCGTTACTATTGTTATATTTTCATTTCCTTTTGTTAAACTCCGTATTGTACGAACCTTTAGTATAAATTAAAAATGCCTACACTTATTTAAAAGGAATTCATTTTCTCTCATTTTTAAACATAAAAATGTTAAGTAAAATTAGTAGAAATATGTTTTTTTTATAATTTTAATAATCCAAAAGATTGTTATTTTTTTTTTAATTTAAAGGTGATATAAATTATCTACGCATATTCAGCTATTCCATACTCGTATGTTATGCTATTTGAATAGTTAAATTATTATTTGTATATATACTTATAATAAAAATGGAATTGCAGAAATATAACATATATACAATATACATATATTTATTATTGTTATAATTTAAAATGTTGTGTATATTGTAATTGTTTTTCGTTAGCATTGTAGTATCACAACATTTTGTTACAATTTGGTGTTTAAACGAATGAATAAATTACAATGTCGAATAAAGCATTATTGTATACACTGATTTTTTCATTCAGTTACTATCCTAAAGAGATACATTTAAATACCCTGAAAACTCAAAAGCCGTGTAAACAAAGTTTAATGTATTAATACACTTGTAGCTAGTCTTATCTTTTTAATTCTTCCTAGGCTTTATAACTTTGACGGAGTTTAAGCCAGTCGTAGCATACTTTTAACTAAATCTACAAGGGTTAATAAGAATTTCAAAACTGTAGTAAAAGAGAAAACTTGCTCAGTAGGTGGAAAGAAAGTTCATGAGTGACGATTCTCGTTTGGAGCGTTCTGATAATTAATTTAGTTCTTATACTTTCTTGGTGCCAAAGCAACGCGGTGTGTTTGAAATTAATCCGATCAAATTCGCTCCGACACAGTGATTAAATCGTATTTATAAGCGTAATTGACTTTTTGTTTTTGAACGAGATCATATGTGTCGCACTTAGATGTAATCAAACAATCTATTGCATAAATACCGAGATTCACCAGATTAGGCACCCCTCGGAAGCAGCTCGAGCCTCGACCCAGCCTCTCAGCGTGCCTTTAGTACGTTACTTGCGCGTTACAGTGACACAAAATCTTACAACACTGCAACAACATTACACATATTACTCCCACATACGTGCATGCATACATGCTTACACATGAATGTGGAAGGGTTTTATTTTTTCCCTAATCAAACTGAAATAGTTTAGAAAAAATATCCGACACAAAATACGTATAAGAGTTTTCGAGTTATGTATGCTTGGTATACATATGTTTCAATAAGTCATATAATATGTAGCTTAGCTTGGCTCAGATAGGTCGCGAATTGCATGTATCAGGCAACAGCCCAAGCCGAGATGTGCCGTGCACCCTTGAGCCCGCTGCCCCAATAAATTCGGTTGAGTGCTTTAAGCGCTCGTCTTAGTAATCCGGTGAAGCTGTTAAGACCTTGCTAGGCCAGTAGCATAGCCAGTTCGAGGAAAAAAAAAATACCGAGCTTTGTCTGTGAATGTCTTCAATGTATAAATATTTCCTCAAAGTTTCTTTTAGTTCGTCTCGTCACAGTGACACTGAAGCTGTTGTTAAAGTATGAGTATACATGTCATACAATGATTAAATTTTAAACGAAGGTAAAGCGTGCTTGCCTTACTATGAATATATTAGGTAATCTCATGAAAACTGTGCACTCTGTTAAGTGTTCAGATGTTGCCGGATTAGGGCCGTATGTAAGCTTGTTATGTTTGCAATATTGGAAAAGTTTACCGAAGAATACAGGATTAGGAGAGTTCCAGACAGTACTGAGACGTTGTGTTGGTATACCAACTTAACTTTATATCTGTAATATATGGGTACAGCTTAAGTAAACTCATGATTTTCATGTTGTATTGTGACACATATCTTTGTTAAATCAATTAGAATTACAATGTCAAAATCAATTTTGTGCACTTGAATTGTGATTTTCATGAATGACATAGAAATAGGTTTTAATTGAATTTATATCAATTTCTGCAGACTCTTGGTCCGCACTTTTTTTCTGTTTCGCTTTTTTTTATTGCTGCGTGAAAAATTGTATCTGTGAGCAACTAACTATTGGGTGTTTTTTATTTATTTAGTACTATTTTAACTTAACTATCTATTTTTGTATTCCAATTAACCATTTACTATTTTAGAGTGATTTTTTAAATGATGTTATTGCCTTAATGGCGGTTTTATTATGGTCCTTTATGGCCACTTTTAGATTATAATCCACAGTGTCCCGCGCCGGAGCGTTCACGGTTCGATGGATAAAACCTACTACGACTAAATAATTAAACGGTTACAAAAATACTAAATAGTTACGGTATACGATACGGTTTTCAAGCGTATAAGTTACGAAATAATTCTGTTACCGTCGGTATATGAGTCCGGTTTGTAACGAACGGCAGAGCGAATGAAGTGGTCCGTGAAACCTTCAAATTGAATTTTAAGCATCCAATTTGTTTGCGCAATGCCGCCTGTAGCGGGTTATATCAACGATGGCACTGCGGACCGCGCCCACCGCGCCACTTGCTCGCCCACGAGCTTCTACACTCGTAAAGCTATTTTCGCCAGTTTGCAACGAGATTTTTATGAATTATTCATATACTAGCATGTGTGTATAGTTACGCAAAAGTTTATTAAAAAGATTATTCTTAAAATATCCATGTACAATATAATCATATCTTAAGAATAAGACAGTAAAATTTTCCTTTTTTTTCAGTTTCCCTGTAAAAATAGCAGTAAACACGTAATGCTCATAATGAGTAATTTCAAGCCTTAATGGATGTAGCTCTCGATTTGCTTTAGGCAAATATTTCACGTCTCAAAGTTATATCTTATACCTCTCAAAATATTTATTTTAATTTCGCATGCTAATCTTGTGATTTTCATGTTATTTTGTACGGTTTTTTTAAATAAATCAAATCATTCAAGTTTATAAATAAAAATACATATTATTTTTATTTACTTAAAGCCTTTGATCGAGTTAGTATTGTTATCGAAAGGTAACTGAGCTTAAATCATACGTAACCTACTTTTTTACTGCTGAAAATAATATTGCTCCAGAAATACAGTCCGAGTTGTAATGATGAAAAAAGAAATCGGAGAGGATGATAATTGAATAGAGTAATTACTTCTCTAGCTCTATGACTCAAAGTGAACTATTATAGTCATCGAAATGAGAGATTGCGATTTATCTCTTATATGTAAGTAGTTGCGCTGAAGAAAGGGTTGTGTCATAGTTACATTGATTGTAATATACTCCGTCAAATGTTAATAGATTTCGTCGTTATTACGGATCGTCCTAACTACAATCAGTCTTTGAAACCCGATCTAGAATCTTGGGGAAAACTTTTGTTTTGTTACTAGTACAAAATACTATATTGTAAGTATATGAAATGGAAATGCCAATTCGATAAAATAAAATGAATAATATATCTATCTAATATTTTTAAACGAGCAATTCTTGTATATTTTTATATTGTTATATATTCAGGATCTCGGAAACGACGTCAGTGATTTTTGTGAAACTTAGGATGTAATTAAAATAAAAAGGAAATTTTATCTGAGTTTTCAGGCAATAAAAAATATACCTAGAACATAAAGGTAAATTTCGCCGCCGCTGTCAAAACAAAAATAGCTCAGACGGAAGTCGGCTACTTCGAAAATCCGTCTAAGCCCAGTTCGAATCCAAGTGACAGCAAAAGAGATCTTTTTTAATATTTTTGTTAAAAAAAATTGTTATTATTAGAAAAATACGTATATGTCAGCCGGTCGGTTAGGGAAACCATTAACACTGTTGACACTGACTATTTGCCCGGGCAACTTTCACACAGGAATGCGTGTAGATCGACGGTATCTTGCCTTTTATATGCGGAACTCTGGAAGTCAAATCAACTACTATTTACTCACATATCCCAAAATAATTAGTAACACAAAGAGAATATTAAGTAACAAATTAACGTTATTTAATGTGTATAAATTATGTATCTCTAATATGGTGGATCTAGTAATGTTCCGGTGGCGTTGTAATTTTACCTCTCGCGTGTGGCGTAGCGGTACCGGACGTAGTCATTATTATTATTTTAATTTTAAAGTGTTTTTTAAAGAACCGAGCTAGGCTCGGTCGTCCAGGTACTTAATATTTATAATAAAAATACAGAGATTATTTTCAACAGCCAATAGTTAACACGATTATTATATCCTGGTTTGTAATATTACCCCAGTGAGAGAATATAGAAAGTGGTCTATAAATATTGATAATTCTCAAGTTCTATCTTTATCTATTTCTATGTAGCTTTGCTATACAAATGATATGGTCGCATAGGGGACTAAAAGCTTCAAATAAAGAATAAAAATAGTGAATTTCTTAACATGTTTGTTTTTAAATGCAAGAATTCCAGTTTAAACATTCCCGCTAGTCTGTGAATTATTTAGGGATATATTGATTACAGAATATTCATCGTAATAAATGAACAAATTAGAAATATATTACCCTTATTAATATATTATTCTGCTTCGCTTGGTATTATATAAATAAATAAAAAATTCGTGTGGCACTCGGGGACTGCCGCGGTAAAGCTATTGTATAGCATTTTTTATTAACTTATGCAATTATAACTATTTATTTATTTTATTTATGCAGTATTTTTTTTTCCTTTGTTTTTTTTTCTTTAATATTAATTCAAGTTACACTTTTTGTGCGTGGTGACCGATAAGAAAACAATTTTTTTCTTTTATTAAATACATGAGAAGTTAATATTGTTCAAAATATTTTTATTATCTTACAATACATGTAAGTTATTCAGGAAAACACTTTGTACATAAATTATACTAGTACAGATATTCACTGTTGTACATAGATCATAAATACCTATACACCAGTATACTTTCTCACAAACAGCTGATTACGTATTCGTCCGATTTCGGAGCAGCTCGTCTCGACCCGTGCGAGCTTTGTACAGTCGTACCATATATACGTTAAGCTAACGCTCGGCCGAGCTACATGGTAGGTTTTTTCGTTACGGAATTTTTGGATTCGGTCTCCACACTCAAGGCCCGCGATAGAAGCTATGCAATAGCTTAAAAAGTAGATAATAAGAAGAATAAATGCATAACTAATATTAAATATGAGAAAGTGAGTTTGTTTGTTTGTTTGTTTGATATTCTTTCATGCCTTAATTACCTAATCGATCATGATGAGATTCTCTGCACACGTTATTTAGGATTTTATCCAGATAAAATGTATGCTCCTGAGAGATAAATCAAATCTGCATAAACGCGAGTCAAGTTGCGAGCGAGGGCTAATTTTTTTTATAACGTTTCAAATTCAAATCGAGCGTTATATTAAGGTATATTAATAAGATTTCTTTTTCAGAAAAGGAAATTAATTAATTTTATTTCATAAAGGAAAATATTTATTACAGACCTTTTCAACGACCAGACCCGGATCTTGTCTAATTAATGATGGGTATAACAGGTTTTAATTTATTTGTACCTAAACAATTTATGAAAAACTTTGTATACAATCAAGAAAAAGATTTTGATGAATAAGGATTCAATCAAGGGAGATATTTTGCAGTTTCATTTAAGGCTTATTCGGTACTTTTATAATAAGCTAACTATCCACCCTGGCTTTGCATGGGTGTACTAATGAGGACAATGAGAACAAACCTTTTCTTTATAGTACGATCATGCAATGAAATAATAGTAACTCAACGACGTCAATTCTGCCAATATATTCTAGTACAGCCTCTGCCCGCGACTTAGTCTGTGGGGTTTAGTTACTTTGGGCTAACACTAACATGCAGCGGAAGCTCTCAAGAAGATAAAATGCCCGATTTTAAACATTCTTCATTGGTGATCTGCTCCTGTTAGTCTTAGCGTGATGATATAGCCTATAATCTTCCTCAATAAATGAGCTATATAACTCTGAAAGAATTTTTCAAATCGGACCAGTAGTTCCTGAGATTATTCCCTACAACCTCACAAACTCACAAACTTTACCTCTTTATAATATTAGTATTGATATATATTTTCAACGACTTTTACACTGTTTTCTATCTCGCCCACTTTTTTAAATGGATAATTTCTGACACAAATTTTTCACTTTAAGTACGATTTTTCAAATATCTTCTATCATACAAACCTTATCCCGAGAATATTACAAGAATTGGCTAAGTGCAGCCGTTTCGAACCGATTATTATTAGATAAAGCGTAACTCTAACCTCAGTTTATCTCTTGATTTTTTTACCGATGGTCCAATTTGACAAAGCTAATTTATTATAACGAGTATCTTAATAATATATATGACAATTAAGAAAGATAGGCAAAATGGTAACACTGAGTAACAACACTTCACATAATGAGTTATCGCAAAGCAATAATTAATTTTTACCAGTTCTATGATTCTTAAAAATTAATCATTACTTTACTGTACTACTGATGCTGGTGCTTCGTTCTAGTGAAAATAGTTTTAGTTACTTCATGAGAGCTTCTAGTTTTATCTGGATTGCTTGTGGGCTGTTCGAAGGCAAGTCTTTTATAAAAAGTATTTTGACTCCTCAGTAATAACATCAGATAAGAGAATAGCATGTCTCCATTTCGGCTGCCTAAAGGCATTATGATAAAAGACACGAGTAACAATGAATATTATACAATTTGTAAATAAATCTACCGCTAAGTTATTGAAGAATAAATCAATTGTTTCTTTGTAATTTTTAGTATATCAAAATTTAATCAAATTATTAAACAAAACGAGATAGCAAATTTAATCGACTGAAAGTTTCAGTAATCTTGAGTTAGCTCAGTTGAGTTAGGCGGGAACCAGACAAGGCGTCGAGTCGCGACGCGCCACCCGCGGCTTTTGTTTCCATACTGTAACAGGTCTAGTTCCTAGAATAGTTCTAACCCAATGTGAAACTTAGAAAAGATTGTTTATACACTATTAGCTATTTAAAAAAAATGAATAAAAATATGAATTACTTCGACTTTGCGAAAATTTACATTATATAATGTAAATGCATTTCTTCCAAGATTTTTAATTCTTTTCCAAATATGTTTTTGAGAGCTAATCGAACAAGATAGGGAAAGAATCAACCGGTTTATCTATTTTATTGCAACTTTTTACGTTGGTCAATGGGATTCGGAGTAATGCGTGTAATAGCAATTTCTATACACAAAATAATTACATCAATTAATTATTAAAATCCTTATCTATGACATGAGTACCGGTCATTCAAATTTCTATAATTTATCTCATTCACGAGAATATACTATAAAAATATATTACTACTAGATCAAATACATGTATAGGTATAACATAATCAAATATTACCAGAAACGTCAAACTTTTTATTTGTCTACTTCGCGTGGAATGAACGCCATTACTATTTACCAACTAAAATCGTTTTACCAATTTTATGATATTACTATTAAATGTTATTATTATTGCTACATGCCGTTTGTTTGTGACGGGCTATACTTAGAGTTCAAAGGTTCCCACGCTCGATGATACATTCGTTGTTAATTTGTAATAACGAAATCGGATACAGAGTGTAGCAATACGAATATATAGTCTATGCAATACTCCTAAAGGTACTCTATCTGCCAGAAAAGTTTTGGAAAAATGTCAAGGAAATTACCCCAGTCAAACAACAGGCTTCATTGAAAATTATATTTTTAGATACCAAAAGTGGATTTATATTTTTAAAAAAACCAAAAAGAACAACAAAAATACAAATCTCTACACGAAAACTCACATCAACAGTTAAATAACTTAAGTGACACAATCATAAAACCCAGAGAAATACAAATAACAATGTAAATTGAAAAGAACTTTCGCAAAACAACATAAATCACGCAACACAACCTTCCACAGTGATGACCGAGCAAGTATGTCCCAATGATTTTTTTTTTCGAACTGACTACATTATTGGCCTTGCAAGACCGTTACAGCTTCATAACACATACTGCTAATCTATACATACATATATTCCTTTGTAAGTCATGCAATTAAAATTGTATGATTCAGAAACGCTTACATGTACATCGGAATGAAACGAACTAAACTACTCGATTCAGTTCGAATAAGGGAAAAAAAGTAAACCCTTCCACCATTTTGTGTAAAGATGTATGTCTGAGTTATCTGTGTAATGTTTTAGTGAGGTAATGTGTCACTGTATCGCGACAGCAGCAGCTCTGTGACTCACCCGGGTGATCTTGGCCATGGCTGCTGCCGAGATAAACGCATCGTGTGTGCGAGAATGAAACAAGAGGGCCCTGTCTCGCGACCGCATGAGGGAGGAGTACGTGCCGTGGGCGTGGCCATGCGAATTAATGGAGATCGAATTTGAAGATTAAACGAACGGCGCCGGCGCCGTTATCTAAAAATATAAATAACGACATTGTTTAACGGTTTTAGGGAAAGATAGAACGCGAATTTATTCTATCTTATACTGAGAGAAATTATTTTTTCAAGACGGCGGTGCGCACGATCCCTTGAAGGGTAGCCGCGACAGCGGGATACTTAGAGATTGCTCTAAACGGACTTTGTGCGGGATCATTCAATACTTCGTCGAACGCGTAGATCTTCGAGATCTCGTGGAAAACCAACAACTGTGCTGACCAGTCCATGCCGGATAGTTTGAAGGAGAGGGTGGGGTAGGCCTGTGAAGGCTTAGTCGCCTGAGGCCGAGGATAAGACTGGGATACGATCTTGGGAGCCCACGGAGCCTGAGTGGCCGGCGGGGCGAGGGGGCACGCTAAGCGCACTTACGGGCGCAGTATGTGCATGAGATGTGCTTGGCTAGTTCGGAAAAGCCTCTCTAGAGGTGAGAGGGGGAGGTCGGGGACGGGATAACGCAGCAGGGGCCCTAGATGGTGAGACCTGCCTTGCGTTTCGAGGACGTTTTGTGCGCGGGGCACGGGGACACCCGCGATAAATCGCGGTATGGTCCTCGCTGCGGCACAAAACGCAGCTTGGAAGGTCGGAGGAATCTTTATTGCGGGAATACTCCTTAATGGAGTGATCACTGAGGCACTTAACGCACCTGGGTCTCAGGCGATAGTTTCGTGAGGAGTGTCCTGCCAGTTGTAATACTGCGAGGATACAGACATTTTGCGTGGCAGCTTGACAATAACGCCGGAAAGGCCGTAGAGGGCCGTGAGGTTAAAGATGACCTATCTGCCACTGATCGTTCGAGAACAACCAGCACCATGTTGTAAGGCTCTCTGATGCGCGGAGAGCGCATGCGATATACCCTACTGACAGGGAAGTCCTGCCCGTCATCGGAGATATCATCAGTCGGGATCTCTTTGCGGACCCTACGGATAACGACTCGTAAGAGACGCTGTCCTTCGAGTGCGTGGGTGAAAAACTCGAATTTATTATCTCGCAAAAATTGCGTGAGTTTGCGGTGGATAGTGGGAGAGTGGCGACTTTGACCTGGATACCCAGTTGGGTACTCATAGCCGAGGTGAACAGGATAACTGCTGCTTCCACTAGACAGGAAATATCGACCCAGGACGCTTTGTCTTGAATCATAACGGGGGGCGGGGGACGGGGCTTCTTATTCGAAGCTGCAGAACCCGTAGCTTGCGACGAAGCTGGTCTAGAGGGCGCGGGTGTCGTCTTGGGTACTTTCGCGACATCGACGTTAGAGATTTTTGATAGCATTCCGTGATGACATTCAAGTGACGACCGGCCGATAACTTTCGTTCATTGGCGTGTCTGGTTATTAGTAACACCCACGCTATAGTAAGTCAATAGTAGTACGGTGAGCGCTAACAGTATGTATAAGCTGTAGTTCGGTGAAGCTGCTAAGACCTTGCTAGGTCAATAGCGTAGTCAGTTCGAAAAAAAAAGTATGTATAAGTTTATGGCACTTTTTATGAATTAATATTATGTTTATACTCATCATACTTTCGATTAAGGGGACGTTTCGTATTTAATTGTTGCAATCAGTACAATATGATTTCCTACGTTGTGTTAATGAATTGATTATTTAAACTACAATGAATTCGATAAAATACTTTAAAATGTCTTCTACAAATTATCATCTAAGGAATTACATTGTTAAGCTTAAATGACTTAAACATTATAGATCAAGTTATTCCTCTAAGCAGGGCAACTTTTTTACGAGCGTCAATTTCGACTGTCAATTTATTGTGCTGTAACTGGTTTATATCGTATATCTCCATTATATTACCATACCGAGATTATTCTTTGCGACATTGTTCCTTTTATAATTTTACTTTAAACTTCTTATCAGGATTAAGTATTCGTTAATATCTGCCAATAATATTATAACTATATGTCGTAAGCGCTTTGACAAACAGTTCACTCATATCTAAGCAACATCTTTTGTTTTGTTAAAATGTTATGTAAGTAACGTATATGTAGCTATAATTAGCGGCCCAGGCGGACATCGTCCCGCTCTAATAATAAAAAAAAATGTAGACGAATTATATACTAATATCTTCCTCGAAAATCACTACATTTACTAGTGAATTCTGCATGAAAATCTGTTCAGCAGTTTTTGAGTTTACCGCAAACAGACAGACAGATATGGCAATGTACTTTGTTTTGTATTGTATGTAGTGATATTATTTATATCTGCGTTTTACATATCCGTTTATGACATCTGGTTATCTTTTCCAATGTAGGTATTTCTCATGGACATATTCTCGATTAAGCAACTTTGAATAAAAAATAAAAATTTATAACGACTACCGTAAGTGAAGACGTACAACCTAACTAGTCCTAACTAATATTAGAAATGCAAAAGTGAGTTTATGTGTACGCAGCTGCCTCTCTATAAGTAGGAGCCCGGCGGCAACCTTTCGCTGGGTGGACCGTTGGGGCGGCTATTCAAGGGGAATAGCGTAGAACGATCCCTTGCCGCCCCAACATGACGGTCTGTCGGTACACCGTGGGGTTTTAGTCCGTGCGAGTCGGACATAACCCATCCTCTCCCCCGGGAGGGTGGGCATCCATAAGGGGTTTCCCCACGGAAAAAAAAGGCTAACGAACAGACGAGACATCTGATGTAAGTGATCATCGTCGTCCATAGACACTTGCTACGCCAGGGGAGTCGCAAGTGCGTTGCCAGCCTGTGTTTGGTGGAAGGAGTAAGAGGTAGAGAAGGATTGAGGGGAGGAGGGAGGAGCGAGGGGAGGTGAGGTGGAACTCCGGCGCTCAAACAGACCAAACAAAATGCAACAATGCAAGCATTGTTACTTCACGTCGGTTTTCTGTGGGTCGGGTGGTACTACAGCGGGTGAGCCGACCCATTCACGCTGAAACCAGCAATAGCTTCAGTGTGGGCCTACCACCTATAGGTAAGTGTTTATAAGAGTTTGCCTACTTATTGCGTTTTTACGCCTTAACTTAGCAATCGATCATTATAACATTTTGCACACACGTTATCATTGTACATAAAAGTACGTAGGGTACATTTCGTCCAGAAAATATGTACTTCTCGCAAAAAAAAAAATTACATAAACGCGAGTGAAGCTGCAAATATAAGATACATTCCTATAAATATTAGGTAAAGGTATAATACTGTATTAAATGAAGGAAGATTAGTTACAAAAGGAAACCCACAGTATGTTTTACACAATTAGCTTTTTTATTAATTTAGATTTTCAGTATTTCAGTAATAAATACTTAGCGCTGTTGTTGTAATAAATAGTTAAATAATAGAAGGATGGATATAGTGTAAATAGTCTGCGAACTCAAATATCTAAGTATACGAATTTTCATTACGATCAGATAAACAGAATAGAAGTTAATATAATGCAGCGCCTCCTGTTTATAAGGTACATAAAAATAGGTAGCATAAGAACTTTCTCCATAAAATAAACACATGCGCTGCTATTACAAAAAAAGTTAAATACGTATTACATACTTGCTTTAAAAAGGTTTCATACTAAATGCACCGCGCTCGCCCGAGGCAAGTTCGTGTTATCCTGTTTTCGCAAGTCTAACCTTACCTAACCAAAGCGAGACAAAAGAGAAAGATGGCGAACATCCAGCGAGCCCAGTACATTTAAAACGTACCCTTTTTAAAACAAGTATTTAATACGTATTTAACTTTTTTGTAATAACACCGATGGTGTGTCATGACATAAACACACGGGTCACATAGTTGAGCTTATCAATTTCGTATATATATATTAAAGGAAATATTATTTACTTAATAATAATAATAATAGTGATCCTATTGGGCTCGAAATTTGACCAAAAAGGAGGTGTAAATTTTTATCTGTTTGTGTATTTTTTTTTCTAAATGGTAAATCATATTTGTATGGAATTTTGTACAACTATTGTAGATGTAACGAGTGTGATACGAATAAAACGAATGAAAACTTGACAGGTTTGGATTCGTCGATGGTATCAACAAAAAAATAAGCTGTGTCGTAAAAGCGCACGATAAAAGTGAAACTTTTGTATTACAGCGAAACATTTAAACAAAAACATACCATAAAAATTCAACCTCACGCAGTGTTTCCAGGCGGTCATCCATCCTAGTACTGACCGTGCCAAATGTCCTTTATTTCCGGTGATCGGACGAGAACCGGTGTTTTCAATATTATACCCAACACAGTGTTTATATCCACCACTTTTCGTCACACAAAAAAAAGGTTGCCGATCATAATTTGAATGCCCTGTCACTTCAAAATAATATTTCCAATATTTTTTGTAGACAATAATACTAAAGCTCGTCAGTTACTAACTAAATAAAAAATATATAGAAAATCTCTTGATAAGCAGGGCCTACCCAAGTTGCTTATCGACAATCATTAACGCTAATAGAAAACGAAAAATGTATGGAGACGACATATCTGAGCGCTATATCACGTGATAAACACGTGATTTTATCAAATTCCAACTTAAGCAACTTGGGTAGGCCTCCAGAGTCGAAAAATGTACTGAACTGTATTACCGTCTCTTATTTATGTGTAGATTAGATTTCGGAGAAAATGTAATAGGAATATTATCACTTTTACAAAATAGAAATGAAAATATAAATCTGGCGTAGTATAGTTATTATATATAGTGGGTGGAAGTTAAATTACTTTATCGCAGTCTTCTACGATACGTGATCTCATCATGGCTTCTTTAATATACTCAGTAACTGAAAATATAAAATCTTTATTATATATTTTGACTATACATAAAATATAGTAACTAGAACTAAAATTTTGTAAGATAACCATATATAGGTGGTTACAAGTTAATTTTAAAATTCTATTAAAAGCAAATTTATAACATTCGATCTTGGGCGAGCGTCGTCGTTTACTATCACTAACTCATTTTTATATTCGCCATTTTGGCTTGCTCCCTGTTCCAGATTCGCTATGAATACAGAACAGATCCTCTCAAATACGATACTCGGCCTACTTTAAGATATATTTAGAGTATTTTCTGTTTATTTTAATCTTCTATATACGAATATATGACTATATACAATTGTATATTTGGTTATTTCAAGGGTTATTTGTGTTAAAAACAAATATTAAACAATATATAACAGTTCTTTAGTATTTTGTACATTGAATTTTTATTTTGGTGCCGTAAATATCATTCTTTCATAGTTATTAAATTTAAAAAGAACTTCCTCGAAGTAATATTTTTATTTTGGAAACAAAATTACAAGAATAAATTAAATCATTTCGAGCAGTATTACTGCTAATAGATGAACCTGTATATTTAAGTACATACTTTATTTTTAAACTTCTTTCAATTATTGGTTTTATTAATTGATTGCAAGAAATTTATCTATGACGCTGTGACCGATTCCGAGCTGAGCAATAAGGAACGTGATGCGGTCGAGACTACTCTTTAATTGTCAATAACGGTGAGTCCCAGCGCGCCCAAGCTTGCTCCCGTCGAATAATTAACGAACTTCCGCGATTTTCGAGTTTGTAAATTGCCTCATGGTCTCGTCGACTCGCGTCCTGGTTCGCTGTTATAAATTATGTACGCTGAAAATTAATCTCGGTGATTTAGGAACACCCTTCACAGACTACCATAGAAATGTATTTTAACAGATTTGAAGTTTCTACGTGATACAAAATAATTATTGCACTTTTTAATGTTTTCAATTACATGTCTATTACTGAATGGTAATATCTTTAATATTTATTAAATATTATTGTACTCGACATTTTTGCATTGTATTATTTTTAATTCAAAGGACACATTCCTAAGCTAGTAGCGAGATATCACGAAAATTAAAAATAGATGCCGATAAAAAAGAGGAGGAGATTTTCGCTTAATATAAAAAATACCTATTTATAAAACATACCCACACATATAAAAGTTATTCAGCTTTATAATATTTTCTTTTTCTTCTATGTATATTTTTAATATATAATTGGAATTACGTCTACTTTTGTAAATTTCTTAATAATGTATGCCTTATATTTTGTCTGTTAAATTTAATTATAGTGACATTCACGTGACGTAAATTAAATAAGAACTCGGCTCCGTGAAGGAAATTGTGGGTTTCGGTACGAACACAAGCATAAACAGAGAATTTACAAGCCCACACCTTTCATTAAAATGTTAACAAGCTTTCATATAATTCGCGGTGCGTAAATACATCAACAAGGTTGCTATGATGGAGGCATAGAACGTACATACGAGGATGCTGATGGTCAGCGTTTACCTCAACTTAATTGTCACCAGACCCTTGTTCCCCATAAATAAATGCGAAAACCAAATTTTAATAATGTTTTTTTAATGACCGCTGAAGTTAGTATATTGAAATATTTTTTTGTTACTTTTTGATGATGCAAATAGATAATTATTTTTACGGAAAATATATTTCCGTTTAGTTAAAAAGGCCAAAAAAAACCTTATTTGTCTTCTATAGAATTCATAAAGTTATATTATTTTAGTTCCGAGAATCCAAAGGTAAGATAAAGTTTTTGCCTATTCCATTCGCTATAAAATTTGTTAATTCGTTAGTTCTTCATCCTCTCACAAAGTAAAAGGTTATAAGAGCAATACTTAGGTTTTTCATATATAAGATATTCACAAAATGGTATAAGAGTACGCAATTTCTATAGTCCATTAATAGGACAAAAGCTCAGGGTCATATACGCCCACATTTAGAGAGTTATTTTTATATTGGGACATCCTCTACCTTTAATGATTTAAAGCATTATTAGAACGCCTCTCAGATCTTGATATGTTAACGTCCTCTTACTACAATTCAGTAATATATCGCAATCTTTAATTATCAAAATTAAATATTAACGATTTTCAGGAAATTATTATTTATATTGTATGCTTACTTGAATAACTTTACCTATAATTATTAGATAAGTATGAAGATTAATTCTATTTAGATTGTAGAAATAATTTGGAGAAGGTTTTGGAAAATCTTTTCATCTACAATTACTATTTTAATTTATTTATTCTTAAAAATTGTTTCAGTGTTTGTTGTATTTATAAAATCGAGTTCAAACTTAGTTTTTTACTTATTTAAAGCATCTAATATTTTTACATTCTAGTAATTTTGATAGAATATTGGTATCTAATCTTAAGGGTAATAATTCAAGGATACATTAGTGGACAAAACCAATACTTCTGTTACTAATAATTTTTCTGTAGCTCAGTTTAAAAGACATAATATCGGTATTGTGTGTTATTTTTTAAGTTTAGTTATTTTCACAAAATATAGTTGTTTTTATATTAAATTGTATTAATGACAAACAACTAATTTATAAAACAAAGCAAACTGTAATAGTCTTATGTTAAAAAATGCAAAGTCTTATATGGAGAAGGTTAGTAATTATTTTAAGTTTAATTGTAATGTTTTGTGCGTAGAATTTTTAGAGTTAAAGTTTTTAGAGTAAAAGAAAAATGATGAGAGTAATATTTAAGATGCGCGCGCACACCGTCACGAAAAACCGACACCCTGAAGTTAGCTATAGTTAACATTTTGTTTCTTTGTATTAAAACTTTTAATGTATCAAATATCTTTTTCTATTGTTAGTGTCGTTTTTTCTAGAGACGTAAAATAAGGCGAAAGATAAAATTTTTGAATAAAAGATTTTTATCTTGTTACGCCAAAGAAGTATAACTTCTAACGCATGTACTTACGTATACACACACTTTTTTATAGATTATAGTAGTATTATTTAAGATTAATTCTAATGTATCTTATATTTTTGAATAAGACATTGGACTCATAGTTATTGGCCCGCATAATAACTGGGTACTTACTACTTGACGGACTGATAGCACAATAATAGGGGTCTCTTTCATTGTTGAATAAGTTCCACTCGTATATGCTGAAGTCATATGTCTTATTGTCCTTTCCGGAGAACAAGATTGTCAAGAATATAGTTTTTATATTTATTTTTTTGCTAGAGTGCAGAAAGGGTTGTAACGTTGATTACTTATGACCTCATTGAAACGAATTCCTTTACAAATATATTTGCGTTAAAAACGTGTTGTTATTTTTGATACGATATGATTTGATATTAGGTACCCTGATGGATTTTTAATTGATGATTACAATAACTTGTATAATAATTGAAATATAAAAGAATATAAAACTAACAATATGAATACATTACACTTTTAAACGGTATTTTCGTTAAAGAATAACGAGAGAAATAGCATAAAAAAAATACGAGATTGCTCACATGTAATTTTTTTTTTTATTAGAAAAAGTTTTTGTTATAACAACCGTCGTTATAAAAGGTCAGTAGTAGGTATAATTATCATAACTTAAAACAGATAAATAAAATTTTATGTAATAAATTTTTCCGTAAGAATATAATCATAATGAAAATGAAAAATAAGGAAAATAGAAATATCTATATATCATCTGTAGCATATATACCATATAGATCTATAGGAAAACTTTCCCTATAATACCATGGTTGTGTGGATTATGCTACGATGAAACAGAGAAATTGCTGATTAATGATACATATATAACTCATGAGTGTACTGTTTGTCATTGTTTTCCCTTTCTGTGCGTAATTACTACTTAGTTTCTTTGTTCCTATATTTTGTAATTTCATATCAATATGTATCTATTTTGTCCTTTTTGAGTCTCGAAGTTTCGTCTCGAGTCTTGAGAAGTCTCGAGTTTTGGTTTTACAATTGGAACCGAACCGCGAGCGCAAGTACGGTAGGCGGGCCGGACTGTGTGACAAGGCGTGTCATTTTATACACAAGATCGTTTTTGCGTAAATCAGCTGATGTTTAGTGTATATCAGTTTTGCGTTTCTCGACATAATTAGGACAAATATCAAGCAACGGTTTTTTTTTAATTGATTTAGATCGAGATTCGACTAATGATTATCCTGTAAAAATATTCCTGGTGACTAAACAGTCGCTTGGTATAAATCGTTGTTTACACGGTTATTGTTTATTAGGAGCTTGTTGACGTATCGTAAAAAACACAAAAAACTAAAAAACACTGTGGTCAGTGAATGTAAATGGTGATCTTTACTATTTTTTATGTATTTGCTGTTTTATAATGCGTATATATTTTTATTCAAAATAGTATACAACGTTTATTATCATATTTCGGTTTACAGTTTGTAAGTGGTACAGCCACGCTGAAGCTATTACTGCTTTCAGCATGAATAGATTGGCTCGTTCGGGGTAGTACCACCCGACCCACAGAAAACCAACGTGAAGTAACAATGCTTATATTGTTGCGTTTCGATCGGTTAGTGAAAACGCCGGAGGCACACTTTCCCTTCCCTTCCGCGACCTTCCTCCCTCTTCACTCTACGCCCTACCCCCAAACACAGGCTGGCAATTCACTGGCAACTCCCCTGGTGTTGCTAGTGTCTTTGGACAGCGGCGATCACTTAACAACAGATGACCCGCATGTCCGTTTACCTCCTATGACAAAAAAATCGTTATTATGACATGAGATCGTCTTTTTTACGTTAAATCTTTTCCACATTAATACGCTGTTGTAAGTTCAAGATATAATACATATAATTTATTACTATCATTATCATTGACAACTAAGTCTCATAAAAAGTTTTAATAGTATATTGGGATATATCATATTGAAATAAAGGTACCTGTATACTTATATGTACGGAGATAGTATCGAATTCGGCATTTTACTATTGGAGATGGCATTTGTAATATCATAATAGACTTGTTTTTCAACAAAACCAGTTCGCAAGAGGAATATTTCCGGTCGGTGATAGATAACTATGTAAATCCAATTTTATTTGCAAATAAATCGGGACAAGGTTCCCCAGTTATCGTTATTAGAAATATTGTTATAAAAAATAACTGATATGGTAAGAGACCGAATTATAGCAATTGTATAACATTTATTTAACTCATTACTTTTGACTCAATGGTTAGCGTGTTAAAATATCTCGTCGATCAATGTAGATTTCAATACTTTTTTTATATCATAGCAGGCAAACGAACAGGTGGGTCACCTGATGTTAAGTGATCACCATCCATTGGATCCATTGAATCACCGTCCATAGACACTTACAACACCAGGGGAGTCGCAAGTGCGTTGCCAGCTTGTGTTGGGAGGAAGGGAATAGGGAATAGGGGGGTGGGACCTCGGCTTGGGCTGTTGCCTGATACGTGCAATCAAGACCTATATGAGCTAACCCAACTGTTCATACATATATGAGTTGAGGGAACATATATCTATGTGTACCAAACATACATAGCTCAACAACTCTTTATATATGTCATATCGTATAATTTTCTAAACTATTTCAGTTCGATAAGGGAAAGAAATAAAACCCTTTCACTTTCATGTGTAAGCATGTATACGTGTATGTGTGTGAAGATAATATGTGTAATTTTGTCGCAGTGATGTAACATCTTGTATCATTGTATTCTATGAACAGCGGACTCACGGGCTTCACGCCGAGGGAATGGACTTAGGCTCGAGCCGCTGCCGATGGGACCTAATTTAGTGTGCGGGAGCGAAATTTACTCCCATCCGAAAAGCAGTTTCTCTAGATTTTGTGTGTTTATCATCTTAGCCCACATTGTCATTAACAATCAGGTGGAATTGTGGTCAAACGCAATAACCTATAAAATAATTTTAAAAAAATGTTTGAAGAAGAACTACCTCACACAGAATGAGGTCCGAAGACTGGGAATAGTGGCAGAAACTAAGTCAGTCAGAGGACCCTGGAACTGGGAAAGCGTTACACAGAAGAAGAAAAAAAATTGATACAGCATTTACTAATTTTATACCTATAATATTAGATGTAAAGTTGTAAAGGCCCTATACTTAGTTGTACATTTGATTAAATACCGCGACGCCCTTAAGCGAACCCTTTGTGAAAGCTTCACACCTCTAATAGCGGAAACTTTTTAGGGCTCGTTGCGATTAGAAATTAAGTCACTTGGCAAATTGTTTTACACACTTGTCGACCCTCGTCAGTTACCAACAAACTGTACGGGTATGAGCTTTGTAACAATTGATTTTCTGCCGATTATCTGTTTAAATTGACACGGTGTAATGTTTGTTGTTGCGAAACTTAAGTGTAATGTTGTGATGAATTTGGACATACTGGCACGTACAAATAATATGGTTGGGTAAACACGGCTTACAATGTTAAAGTCACAGTCACAATTTTTAGGTAATAGTATTAGGTTTTATAAACAAAATCCCAAAACAGGTTACCGATATAACGGATAGTGAGTTCAAGAACCATGTCAAGCGGGTTTCAATATCTAAAGGCTTCTTATAGGGTGGACTTAAAACATAACTATTTATGTTTTGTAAAAATATGTAGGTAACATGAACAGATTAACCAGATTGAGTTTTTTGTCGGTTCTTTTCGATGACGGAGTTGTTTTCCAAACCGGTGGTAGCATTGCCTTTCATAAACGCCTTCTCAGGGCCTAAATTGAATAAAAGATATTTTGATTTGATTTGAATCTACAAATATCTGTGTCGTAAAATGCTTGAATGTTGTTTGCGCCTTCTGAAGCTACATATATGGGCTTCTAAGGAATTAAAATATGTGTTTGGTCTGTTCATATGTGGTTTTTATTCTCGATTTAAAATTGTAACGGACGTCTTCGGTTTGTTTTGGTTGATGTGGTTGAATGCAATATATATCGGCTTACAAACAGGATTATAAATTATCTTCAAATTTTTTATTTATGATTTACAATTATTATCGTTAATGACCATTTTCGGGTTACTCTTATTGGTTCGTTTGAATAGGTGTCACGCTCCAGACGTCGCAGTTCTCATTTTGAGGGTGAACAAATGTGGTTTTTTAAATATCATTTAGGAGGCAAACGAACAGGCGGGTCACGTGATGTTAAGCGATCACCGCCGTCCATAGACACTAGCAACATGGAAGTCTCAAGTGAGTTGCCAGCTTGTGTTTGGGAAGAGGGAAGGCAGAAAGGGGAGAAGAGGTGAGTCTCCGGCACTCTGACTAACTGAACGAACCGCAATAATGCAAGCACTGTTACCTCACGTCGGTTTTCTGTGAGAGGGTGGTACTACCCCGGACGAGTCGACACATTCATGCTGAAACTAGTAATAGTTTTAATGTGACTCTACCACTTACTTAATTGAGTATTATACAAATATTGTAGGCATAAGGAGAGCGAAGCAAGAGAAATAGAGACATATAAATCGACTTCGACTCGCTGAAGGTAGGGACAAAATAACTTTTCCATTTTTTTTATTGACAACACTACAGTCCACAGCTAACAGATAAAAAACTGGTGACAACTAGTGAAAAAAAAGGTACTGAACTGTTTTGTTTTCGCATATGGGGCTGATGTTTCTCCCTTCCGCAGAAAGTGTACTTCTCATTTTCTTCACGTGGTCCCCGGTTGGTCCTAAATGGTAACAAATTTGTAGCCCTTGCACTTTTCTTAGTACTTTGAACTTCGCAGCGACCAATAAATTAGTCCTTCAATCGACGATAATAAAAGATGGATACTCTATGAAGTATATGATATAAAAATATATTTAAATAAATACGACTTCCACGCAATAGAAGATGGTTATAAAAAGAGGATTTGTGGGTGGTTTAAGCATAATATTAGTACATGTGTGAATTGAATCATAATTTAAAAAAAAGGAATCATTTGAAAAGTTATTTGAAGCAAAAACTTGCATCGGTATTTTATAATCTAAAATTGGATCTTTAAATACGATTTTTCTTAAATATTGGGTTCACTTTATATTTTTTATATCTGTCTATTCACCTGTAATTAATTTAAAGAAGCTGTTATAAGAAAAATAAGCTATCAGAAAGGAATGCACAATGCTATAGGTAGAAGAATAAAAAATAGTTTGTTATATGCGAAGTTAATATGATAGGTAACATGAACTGCTATATTGGTAAGATTTTTTTAAATGACATACTCTTACTATATGGTTGAAGTAACTAGCTAAATTTCTTTAGACCCGATTAGGAGGTACCTGGATAACAATGCAACGGAAGTATGTTACGGTAATTTGGTATCACGTTTCTTCACCATCCACTTTTTTAAATATTTTTCATTTTGTCAATAAGTAGTTTATAAACAAATCAATCAAAGAGTTAAAAAAAATATATAATTAGTAAATAATATTGAATTGAATAATAACAAACAAATATATATAATAAAATTAATTATGTATAAATGGTGTACGACCGTGCTGCTGTCTGGTTTCAAAGTAAGTAACAAATTAAATAAAAGCTTCATTACCTGTAGTGCCATCTATCAGCTAATTCGGGACCTAAACAATAAGTTTTACTTCAATCGCGGGTAGTGTTATGGTTACACACTCATTTATTGTTAATAATAATGCATATGATAATATTAATCGACCCAAAAGAACAAAATAACATAGTTTATCATATAGTATTACGAGAAAACAATAATATATGTTTGGAGAAGAAAATGTTTACATCTACTTGCTATCCTTTATACATCCTTAAGCGTATTTTTTTTATTGGTGAGTACATATTGATAATACATTGTGTGTTCCGGTTAAAATAAACGTATTAAACGTAATAAATGTTAATTTACTTAGAAGGTTATGAATATAATGTAAATATTTTAAGTATACATGTGTTTGAATTAAATTTTAATATATAAGTAATTATCTATACTAATTTTATAAAGTTGGAGGGTTTGGTTGTTTAGTAGGTTGATCGCGCTAATCTCAGAAACTATTAGTCCGATTTTAAAAATTCTTTTAGTGTTAAATAGCTCATTTAAAGCTATAGGTTATAAATCATGACACTAGGACCAATGGGAGTGGACCACCAAAGAAGAATGTTCCAAAATCGTTTTTTTTTCTTCTGAGAGCTTCCGCTGCGTGTTAGCGTTAACTCAAAGTAGCCATTCTCCACAAACAAAGTCACGGGCAGAAGCTAGTATATTATATAAACACTTATATTAATATTTATTTGAAATTAAACAGACAGATCTTAAGTTAAATTGCGTATGAATTTGGCAATTAATTTGATAGTCAATGAATTCGAACTTCAAATTGCACAGGATTTAACTACAGTCACTTAGGAAATATGAAGAGGATATAACTTCAATAAATGAAGGACGGATGGATCAGAATGACCGGCCGCGTTGGGAAACGTAATGGAAGTGACAAGGGTTTCTCGAAATGATGGAATTTATTCAGAGTGTATTGGTACAGAGGTGCGTTTTATGAGTCCCTCACACCACGATCAAGATATGTATCAGTAGCTCGTGCCCTTTGATAGCCGGAATGTTAATATCCATCACATTTGACCTTGAATCTAGAGACAATTTAGAACCCTTTGTAATCTTCGACACGATATAGTCAAGGGACACGGTTCCCTCGAAATGATATGTAAATCTAAAGATAGAACGGAACAAGGGACACTTTTTCTATTGAGGTAAAACTGAATGTCCTCTTACAAATCTTAGCATCTTCATCGTTTATCGATATCTTACCATTGAAATAGGTTTTGAAGGTTGAAGGTTTTTTTTTATATTGTAGTATGCAAACGAACAGGGTTACTTGATCATCGCCGTCCATAGACACTAGCAACACTAGGAGAGTTGCAAGTGCGGGTCCAGCCTGTGTTTGGGGGAGGGGATGGATGAGGAGGAGAGGTGAGGTGGGGTTCCGGCGGCGCTTTCACTGACCGAAAGAAACGCAACAATGCATACTTCCCGGAGCGAACCGACCTATTCATGCTGAAACCAGTCATAACTTCAGCGTGGCACTATCATCTATAGAAATAGAATAGAGGAATTTATACTCTAAATGTATTTCCTTTAATTACAATTTATCTAGAGAGACCAGAACACAAATATAGCTGCCAAAATATAGACCCAAAGATGCTTGACGACTACTGATTTTGAACTTGTAATAACCTGATGAACTTAGGGAAATCCTACCAACCATCTATATTTTTATTGCGCGTTTTCCTTTACTGCTCACTGCGGCTTAGTCGCTAGGATTTGAATCAACGTCATTCGATATGCTATCCGAATTAGCTTATCTCTTCGCTAATATCGTTTCAAATGAAGTATCAGAAATATCATCCTTATCTGTATTGTAAAAACGTATATTATCATGTACTTTTACGTAACTTAAAAGGATTTCAAATAGAGAACCTAAAGTCTATATTATGATAATTTGTTTCACCACTCAATAAGTAATTAGAACAGGAATGAAAAGTAATTATTTCGCTGTGTTCAACCCGTTAATCCTATAGCCGTAGTTTGTATACGTGCCTTAGGGAAGGAATAAATGAGCCCATTGTCCCAGCTTCCATCGCAGCCTATTTAAAGATAGACAATACCCATTGTAGTACAGTCAAATAATCCTAAATTTGTTGGGATGTCTTTCTCCGCTTCGAAGTTACGAGAGGAACCACGCGATGAACAATTCAACACGCGCTTTTGCGAGATTTTGAATCGTTGATTATAATTAAACACTGGTAACAAAACAACGCTTAAATTGCAAATAATCAACACATAATAAAACCGACATAAAAAAAAATCTATAAAGAATGTATTAGGATGTTTTTGATCTTATATAGATACCTACTTATCTAGTCTTCAATTGTTTTAAACCTACCATTATGTCTCTATACATTTTCTATTCGAAATTCAAGAGTTTCCTGTGTAGGTAGCAGAACCACGCTGAAGCTATAACAGTTTCAGCATGAATGGGTTGTCTCGACTGGGGTAGTACCACCCTCTCATAGAAAAGTAACAGTGCTGGAATTGTTGCGTTTCGTTCGATCAATGAGAGCGCCAGAGACCCACTTCCTTTTCCTCTTCTCCCCGCCCCCTCTCCCCGCCCCCTCTCCCCGCCCCCTCTCCCCCTCTCCCTAAACAGAGATTGACAACGCACTTGTCATTCTCCTGATGTTGCAAGTGTCTATGGACGGTGGTGATAATTTAACATTAGATGACACGCTTGTTTATTTGCTTCTTATGACATCAAAAAGTGTCTTCTAAATCTACAAAATCTTAGGTTCAATGTTAATTGAATTCAAACTCATTTGAAGAGAACTCCTTATGAATTAGGGAGGACGTTACTTCGCACTTTCGTTAGAAATTGCTTGGCCGCTGTCGCGTCTTATTGCAACAGGAAACGATTGTAAAATAATTACAACTATTTAAAAGTCGTCGTTGGTCAGTGGTCGAGCGCGATATTGGCGAATGGTCGAACCTGTCGTCTATTAACACTGTTGGTATATCTATAAAGTATAAAAAAACTAGTCGTGCCCGCGACTTCTTTCACATGGAAGCCTGACGTACAAAACATTAACTATTAAAGTAATGTATCATATCAAATTACTATCTATTTTTCTCTCGTGCTTAAGTCGCGTCGTCATTAAAATTACGATAACTTTTGATAGACCGAACCGATTTCAATGGAACAAAGATTAAACGTTTTTCAAAGACTTTCCTTAATGAATTACTTGAAAAGGTTTTATTGCGTGCGCAGTTTTTTAGCAGTGATGCGTGTTCTTACAAGTATACAGACACACACTTCGAAAATTAACTGAGCTGTGTCTTATTAACTATTCCTAGACACCTGTATCATTTTTTTTTACGAAAATCTATAAACTTAGATTTACATTCTTATTATATATATGTGGATATCTTCTTTATATATTAATTTTTTCTGTACGTATGTATGTCACTGAACTCCTCGCAAAACGGCTGGACCGATTTAGAAATTAAAATTAAAAATTGTGTGCGTGTTCCAGTGGACCCGACAATGGTTTAATTCATTTGGACCCAGTAGGTGGCGCTGCGATTGAATTTTAGAACAGGACAATGTCCGTCGGACCCGCCTTTATGTATATAAAATGATAAAAAAGAAATGTATCATTAATTTAAAATATGTTACACCAACACAGGCTGATGTTGCAGGTGTCTATGGATGGTGGTGATCACTTAACATCAGATGATCCACCTGTTCGTTCGTCTAATAATAATAATAAGTAATTTAAAAATATTTTTCCGAATCTATTTATAAATAACGTAGTTCCGAAATAACAAACACTAAAGAAAGACAACAGAACAGAGAACTTTCTCTTTTTGCAGTCGGTTAACAAAAAAAATATCAGACATGGTGACAGGAATACAAAAAATCTTATATTCAAAGTTTGTAATACACGTATAAAGCCGACGACGCTGTTATTTTTAAAAGTAAGCAGTAGATTGGACGTCAACTTTGTTCTTTTTCCTTGTGACAGACAGTAGGCTTACATAAAGAAACCATGTCTTTCGGACGAAACTTTCGCCATTCAACTCCTGTATTAGAATACACACGTACTAATTCCCAATCGCCAAGTGCAGAAAATATCTTACAAAATTCGTAAAATATAATACGATCCATTATTGAAAATTCAATGCAATACATTTAAATGCCCTCTTTGTTAACTTTTAGTGATTTAAAAACCATTAATTATTTGATGTCTTAAAAAAAAACTTACTACATAAACCAATTACCAAAATTTCATCGTTTTTTATAATGTACAATTATTATAAAATGCTATTAAATTGTATATACAAATAATTATTTTCTGTACACTAACTAGTTGCTATGTTTTTAAAGAAAGAAGTTTTTCATTATACCACGTGAATGTTTAAAGGGTCACTTCCTTCAATTCTGTGGTAGCTCATGGTCACATTTAACATATAAAACAGTAATATCACAACAAATACCAATAAACAATAAAGAGAACCTTAGTTAAAGTTCGATCTAAAACTTTTAAAGATATGGAAACGATACTTTTTAACGTAAAAATCAGACCTAGCTTCAATTAACAACTTTCGAGGAGCCCTTTTCAAGGTTAATCATTACGTATTGTCGTGGTAACGCCGCACGGTCAAATGATTGGATTCGAAGCGCGACCTGAGTTGTAGGAGGCGGGCCGGATTGCGCGACTGGGCGTGATTTATTTTTTACACCAGTTCGTTTTTGCGTAAATCAGATTATGTTGAGTGTATATCAGTTTTGCGTTTCTCGAGATAATTAGGTTAAATATCAAACAACTATTTGTTATTGATATAGAACGAGAATCGACTAATGATTATCTTGTAAAAATATTGCTGGCAACTAAACAGTCGTTCGGTTTAGTTAAAATGACGACTGGTAGAAAATACTCCACACTAGGTTATGTAGTTGCAACGCATTTTTTTTTGCATCGGAAGATTCAAGCTCTTTGCGTTTATTCTTGCATTTGGATTCACGTCATGGAAAAGTGTTTCGTGTCTTCAATTATGAAGAAATACGCAGCGTATCAATAAAATCACAGTTGAAAGACAATGATAATAAAAACGTTACGTGAGATTTCGAAGTTCTTTATTAAGCTTAATAATGTTTGATGAAATAGATATAATACTAGAAAAAAAACCTTATGCGCGTGATTTATAAACTCCGAAATAGATAAAACTGTACAATCTGTATATTAAACATATTATCTACAGATTTTTAAAATACTCAACACAAGTCTTAGTCTCTAGTTACAATATCTGCATGTAGGAGCTACGGCTCACTAGTATCGAAATCTAGATTGACACGGACAGCGTAATACTCGGAGTTCGTAAGATAGACTGTTTATTTATATGACCATATATGGTATTTATACAGACACGCGATTTTTCATTTGTTTGTTCAATTGTTTGAACGACATTCTATTTACAATATTACAAAAGTTTTTGCTAGTCTGCCAAAGAGGATGACATACTCGATAGCTACATCTAATACCTTTAAACGAGCAGTTCTTGTATATTTTTGTATTTGTATATATTTATGATCTCGGAAATGGCGTCCTCTATTTCCGTGAAATTTAGTATGTAGGTAGTTTCGGGGACGATAAATTGATCTAGCTAGATTTTATTAATAGAAAACTTTTTTTTACTAAGATTTCAATCAAAAATGTTTTTAAAGAACCGAGCTAGGCTCGGTCGCCCAGGTACTGCATATTAGTTAGAGAACATCCTAAATAAAATTTATTACATACTAGATGCCCGTCCCGGTTTCACATAGATGTATCGATGAAGGAAATAAGATGAAATATTCCCATTAAAGTATGAGTATGTATTAAAATGAAATGGTAACTGAAGGATTAAACGTCAATCTGTCAATTCTGTCAGAATGTTTCAAGATATCCCTACATACATTTTCTTCCACACATTTACAAAAACATAAAAAATAATTAGTGCAGCCATCCTGAAGTGATTCACGTATTCGGCAATTATTTTTTTATTGATATAGATTTTTTACCATTTAAAAAATATCTAGGATTCTAAGAATTATAGTGGACTTTATGGAAAATATCACATGTTCCAAGAAAAATACGTATACATATCTCAAAATCACTTATCTTACAATATGTTAGTAGTTGCGAACACTTATCGAAATTAACTATTAATTTCCGAGCAAGTACTGGCGAACAAACCTTCTTTTTATAGCTTCCCAGCGTTCCTCTTATTTGCGAGCAAAACTCATTCCTATGTTAATTTACTACTTCTTTTAATTATGTGAGTAAAGATGTTAACATCTATCTTTTTAAGGATACTAAAAGAACGCGGCGAGAATAGTTTTAAAAGTAAATATAGAACAGCATTAAATATCATCATTACATAGTATAAAACAAAGTCCTCTGCCACGTCTGTCTGTCTGTCTGTTGGCGATAAAATCAAAAACTATTCATTATATTTTCATATGGTTTCACCAGTATGTACAGTGATTTATGAGGAATGTTTAGGTATATCATTTGTCAAGGTTTTTCAAGTTATACTTTTTTTGGCGCGTTAGTGAAAAATGATGAGAGTAAATATTTACGATGCGCACGCACACCGTCATGATATCAGAGCGGGCAACGTCTGATAAACTCGCTAGCTTAAAATAAAACAGCTAATTAGTTAGTTATTTGCCTGTAAAATTCCCGTTCAAATATACTTGTAGTCCGGTGAAGCTGTAAAAACCTTGCTAGGCCAATAGCATAGTCAATTCGAGAATAAAAACAGGAACTACTATCACAAATAAACCAACAGATTCACGAAAAAAGGACTTCAATATTACATACTTTATTTAGCTATATTAGTATATTTTATTACGTTTTATATGCATATATAATAAGTTTATTGTAAAGTAATCCAATGTGAGGCGAGTAGCGAACTGCGAAGATGTGGCGCGTGCAACAGCATAAGCTTGAGACGCCGCGCCGTGCACACATCCCCGCCGGCTCTCACTGACACTCGACACAGCGTCTACGTGACCGCGCAGACAGCTGCACTAATCCCATTCTTGAAACAAGTAAGAGATACTAAATATAGAAGCTGATATACGAGAGCTTACGAATAACATGACCTATATTTTGTTACTTTTATGACATCGGTATCTTAATTACGTATTATTTATAACAGGTAATTATGTAGGACGCGTCATATTACATATAAAAAAACGCATTTTTAATATGAAAATAATTATAGTTTTAATATCATATTAAATCTAGGTATACAAGGTTTTCTACTGCTTGAGATGTGGGACAATAGTACCATAAAACTAAACTAAACGATGATAGGTGGTAGAGCAAAGCTGAAGCTATTATTGTTTTCAGAATGAATGGGTCGGCTCGCCAGGGGTAGTACCGCCCTTTCACAGAAAACCAACGTGAAGTAACAGTGCTTGCCTTTTTGCGTTTCTTTCGGTCAGTGTGAGCGCCGGAGACCCATCTACCCTCACCTTCCCGTTCCTTCTTCCCTTCCTCCTCCCCCTCCCCAACTCGGGGTGGCAACGCACTTGCGACTCACCTGGTGTTACAAGTCTATGGACGGTGGTGATCACTTAATGTCAGGTGACCCATCTGTTCGGTTGCCTCCTATGATATAAAAAAAACTATTAACACATAATCTACGACCTATCCTAAGAGATATGACTACTTCTCGAAGTCTGAAAGAAGAGTGTTTTTAAATTGGCATGCAGTATACAAAATGGTTATCATGTCCTACGATGGTAACGAGTACCCAATTCCACGTACTGTTGCCTTGTGCTGCAGATGGCTGATGTTTTGCAATGATTATACGAAAACTTGACTTATATCGCAACTATGTAAGTGTAGTGTTATAGTGTAATAATAATTCTGTACAAAGAGAAAAACAAAATAAACCTACCTGTATACAAATTTACCAAGAAAGTCGTTATAGATATGTATCTTCTATATTTTAAATATCGTCACCGAATACGTAATATATTAACAGGAAAACGTGATATTGCTTCTGGTCACGTCCGAAAATACGCTAATGCACGATCTCAAAACTTTTCTCTCGCACCCATTTTATCGATGACAAAAAGAGTGGCATTAAAGTGAGAAATAAATGATGCCTGAAGGCGGAACCTCGCTTGCTGGTATACATAAACATGGAATATACTTATTTCATACGAGTCGGGGACTTGCATGTTTTCTTTTCAGTACTTTCGGTGATAAATGTTACACAGTTTACTTATTTTTATTTATCTTTTTCAACACTTGCCTTTTCATACGGGTCTGACATTTTGTAACGAAATGCATACCTAATTCCTTTTATAATGAGTAGTACCTGGGCGACCGAGCCTAGTTCTTTAAAAATACTTTTAAAATAAAATAAACTGATAGGTTTGCCTTATAAAAATAACATTTTTTTTTCACAAAAAAAAAAAAATAAAAAAATATATCTCTTCTGCTGTCACCCGGATTCGAACTGGGGTTAAACGGATTTTCGAAGCAACCGATTTCCATCTGGGCTATCTTTGTTTTGACAGCGCCGGCAAAATTTACCGTTATATTCTAGCTATATTTTTTCATTGCCTGAAAACTGTTAAAAAAAGTTTTCTATGAATAAAATCTAGCTAGATCGACTTATCGTCCCCGAAAGTATCTACATACTAAGTTTCACGGAAATAGACGGCTCTATTTCCCAAATCCTTAATATATACACATATAAATATATACAAGAATTGCTCGTTTAAAGGTATTACATTAGATAATAATAATAATATATTAGAGATAGATGCCATACATTTTACATTCGATTATAATCATCTTAATATATTCAAATTGATTCAAAGCAGTTGAATCTAAAATAATGAAAGGAACAAGTATTGTATTTTTTAGTGTACCCATTGAGAACAGAAGTTAATAATTTCGTTGTTTGTATTATTAACTAGCGGGCACAGCGGACGTTGTTTGCCACCTACAGGTATATAACATATTTTATAATAGTCTAATATAATTATTAGATATGTTTTGTGAATACGTCATATGCCATCCTATAGACAATTGTTACATTAGTAATTCTCCTATAACTCATATACGATATATTACTATGTATTATACGTTTATATATACATATAACACCATTTACGTTGTTAACTAAAGTTCCAGCAGTTAACAGCAGTGACAAAGTTTATGTAAATTAAACGCTTACCTGATATTGAATTAAGCCGGTTTGCATAACGATAGATGTTTACTGAGAGCACTTATTACAAGAAACATATCTCGTCAAATTCACCTTCTTAGAAGTTTTTATAGAGTCTATATTTGCCTTTACAAGTGATAACATATACGTTACTTACAAATAATCCAAAGAAATATGAAACATAACGTGAATATAAATAGTCTAATTAAGAACGTTGGTTTCTATCAGTGGATTTTTTTTTAATTGATATTCTCGTAAACCAATGACTTCCTATAAAACCATATCTATTTATAATATTATTGGAATTAATAATGAAGAAATTTATGAAGAGGGAAGGTTGTTTGTTACTTTATCGTGCAAAAACTACTGAACCGACTTCGATATAAGTTTCATATACTTTATAAGTTGCTAAGATTTATAAATGAATTATTTAAATTAGCTAAAATTAAACAATAGATGTTAAGTAAGTTGAAAAAAATCATACCATCCCAGAACTATCACGAAGATATTGTGTAGTCTCATAATTTATAAAGGCACAAACGTAGATGAGCGGCTGCTAGTGATTTATACCTACCTATACTGGCGTGCAATTTATAAACGCAGAAAAAAACATGTTAACGGTTTCGAGAAAAATACGGTATTACTTGAAATTTTAATTTTTACGTATTTATATATTTACTCGTCTTTGTTTAATAAATTGTAGGTAACCACAAACAACATTTAAAAAGTGACCGCATTTTTCTCGAAACCGTTAACATGTTCTTTACTGCTTTTATAAATTGTGCAGCAGTATATTAATATTGATACTAGCTGACCGGTCTACGTGTTGCTATGCCTCATTTATTGCACGTTAAATTAAAATTATGATAAAATATTTCTTATTATGGGGAAATGAGTTTACCTAAAAAATTGATACCAAAAAGAGAGGTTACATAATAAATAGACTAGCAGAACAAATTCTCCATCAAATAAACTGGAGTTGAAAAGGAAATTCAAGATTGAAACATGGCGTCATCTATGAGATATCTATATCAGTCGATCCTAAAGTTTTTAATCATTTGATTTGGAATTAAAACATATTGAAGTCATTACTTGAAATATACATTATCAATCATATCTCTTAAGTTGGAAAATATCTATTCTTAATATTGTAAAGAGGTAAAGTTTGTGAGTTTGTGACGTGGTATTGTAGGGTGTAATCTTGAAAAATTCTTTCAATGTTATATAGCTCATTTATCGAGAATGGTTATAGGCTATATATCATTACGCTAAGATCAATAGGAGCGGATCACCAATGAATTCTTCATTGTATAAAAATCGGGGGTTTTTTTCTTCTCTTGGGAGCTTCCGCTGCGTGTTAGCGTTAGCCCAAAGTATATATTCCACGCGAACGAAGTCGCAGGTAGAGGCTAGTTATACATAAATGTAAAATTTCATGAAGATCGGTTAAGTAGTTTTGGAGTTCATCGTGGACAAACATTATGGCACTAGATTCTTATATATTTAATCGCATTAGAAAGATTTAAAATCAATACGGTTTCGCACGGCTGTACTAACAGAGAAAATGAAACCAAATCTCTTTATAGTACGGCCACGTATCTAATAAAATGTCAAATTAACTGATCATTAATCAATATTTTTTTAGATGGTAAAAAGCCATAGGGTCTAAACATAGTTAAGGGGCCCCAGAAAGATATTTAAACGGAACTTAGGGGATATATAGATATTAATAGGATATTAAGATCCTGGAAGTTTCAGATATCTAATTTAATTTGTTTTCGAAAGGCAAACTATGTAAAGAAAAAAAATTTAACCGATTGATTGATTTTTAATTAAATTTTGAGGCTACTGATAGCTTCTACGAGCTATATATATAAGCTGCTTCATAAGATCATTGAAAAAAATAATTTCTTCTTTTAAATCCCATTTTTGACTATGATTTATTTTTTTCTTACAACTATGAAACTATTTCTTTTTTAACCTTTATACATATACCTACAACACCATGAGTATTTAAGATTTTTAAATCGAATACGCCATAATTTAAAAAATACGCCTTAGTTTTTAATTTTCCGTACGGCTTTTCAAACATTTTATCTATTGTAAGAACGCGTAGAATTAAAGGTCACTTTGTACATAAGTACATCACTTAATCACATGTGAGAACACATAAAATTAAATATCACTTTGTATATAAGCACGTTATTTATTCATTATGACCACTTCTAAATCAATATACAGACGGCTAGAACTACCGCGCGTAAATATACTGCAACACTGCCTCGAGTCGACGCACGCACGGCCTTTTATGGCTGGCTGCCCCTACCTCACCGTAAGGCGTGGCTAAGGCTTGGCTAGATGGTCTTCTAAACAGATTCGACAAAATTTCACGAAATTTTTTGGAAGTGTTCAGGTGGATTTATGAATGGTTATCACGACAGCACAACGTCTGCTGGGCCGACTAATAAAGTAATGTAATCTATGTTGTAGTCCGGTGAAGCTGTTAAGACCTTGCTAGGTCAATAGCGTAGTCAGTTCGATAAAGGCGGCAGCACTAGGCATTTGACTACTACTGTACTATTATTTCCGGCGGCAGTACCGTGGCGCGATAGATGTGCTTTCGGTTGTTACACTCGGCCATCCTGCAAAGATTGCTCCCGCAATCGAAATAAGACATAACATTGCAAGCAATATTGGCAGAGGCCGCCGTTGACATTGGCAGAGGCCGCCGTTGACATTGGCAGAGGCCGCCGTTGACATTGGCAGAGGCCGCCGTTGACATTGGCAGAGGCCGCCGTTGACATTGGCAG
>JACEII010000008.1:7178483-7212603 GCA_014332785.1 Antheraea mylitta
TACAAATTTGGTTATAAATATATATTATATTATATTTATATTACTCAAACAACTTAAGGATTTATAATTTAATAACAATATATTTTACTTTTGTTTTGTATTATACTTTTAACTATGTTACGCGAAATCATGAGGTCGATTTATCCAGAACGGCCAAAAAATTGACAAAGAATGTAGGTACAAACACTTAAAGCAAACAAGTAACTTATCAGAAAGTGTCGAAAGAAAATTTCTAACTTGTAGAAGTAAGGGAAAAACATTCAATGCAAAAGTGATGTTTCTTTTCTGGCAAAGATTACATATAAATTTTCATTTTAGTATCGAATTATATACGGCAATCTTTAATACAAACTGGATACAGGAGGTAATCAAATTACATAATTTTTGGATCCTATTATATGATCTGGCAGCTTTACTCCGAGGATATTACGTTTGTTATAACTCTATATTATGTTCGAACTGGAGACTGCAGTACAAATTTATTATTGAAGAAGTAGCTGCATTATATATTGATTGCACTGTTTCGTTCCTTATATGAACAATAGTAATATTAATGTATAGTTTTAAAATAGGGCGACCATAGTTTTAGTTGTAATATAAAAAGGTTTCTTTCTTTTTTAAATGATAAAATCATACCGAATCTTCTTGTGAATTTCTTAGACCTTTGATAAGAATGAAGTATTTAATTAAATAAGTTAGAGTTTTGTCTCTTTGAGAACACTGCTATCATAAGTATTTAAGCAATTACGTTATTACGAGGTTTCCTTCTACGAAAGTTTATACAGATATTAGATTCAATATCCACGTTGCAAAATGTGACCCAATTGCGCTATCATCTTTAATTTTGTTCCAATCTTGTTATATATTTCTTCGTATGACTATAAAGAAGAACTTTGAAGTTCTCGGATAATTCTGAAATATATGGTAATTTAAATATTAAAAAACACGACAAGCAACGTTCAAGAAGAAAATTAACACATATAGTACTACTAGTTTACTACCTTGGCTTCACATAGATACAATTTTCCTATGCATTTTTGGTGCTTTAATATTGCCAGTTTTTCATAATCAAAGAAAATTTGAAAGTCTTGTCACAGGAGCATTTATTTCTCGAGCGAGTAAAATAACTGGTCTTCCTTTCTTAAAAATATAAATTTAATTCACAAACTTTAAAACTGATTCTTAATAAATGACCCTTAATAAAATGACAATTACCCTTAATAGAATTACAATGACCCTTGGAGTTCAATACGCAACCGTATTTATTTATAGTCTTGGTGCAGACAGTGTGGGCGAAGAACTTTCTGGACGAAAGGCGTAGTGCTTACATACGACGTCGCAGATTTGCTGATATTACTGTCAGGGCTTAGTATCGTAACGGTTACATATTTACGTAGACGACCAATGTTGTGTCTATGGGTTGATGTCCTAGACCAAACAAAATATTGTTTACTATTTCCCAGGCTAATACCTAACGATATATAGTATATAAAATATTGCACAGTTATGTACCTAAGTACATCTATTTTATGTTTTAGGGATCGGTAAGAGTTTCTAGGACTGTATGGTCTTCTTTACTCTCTTTGTTTATCTTGATCTGTAATACTTTCGCAAATATTAATTGCAGGAAGGACATTTTCGATTTACATTAAATGCCAAACGTAACCAAAATACTTAATTGGATAAGGATTGGATACTATAGGATATAGAATACTATATTGGTTAAAGTTGTAACTCACATAATTATTATTTTGTGATAACATATCAATGATAAAAATGGATATAGTTATGGTCTATATACACACATCAAAAAAGTTAAGCAACATGCGTGATATTACAAATTTTACCATTTATGTTAATTAATTTCTAAGTATCTACTCAAACGAAGTGCGTCGGTAAGTAAACTATTTTGTTACTGATGACATACTGGCTGGTTGTAAAAAAAATTTTGATTATGTTTTGCTTTTTCATAAAATTCAAATGACTGCGAATTTGTTTGAATTTAAGTGCCTTTTAATTGCTACGTTTAGTCTTGATTTTATAATTTTACCAACCATTTAAATAAAGTTAGCGACAAAAATAAATTGTTAGATATTCTTTACGTAATGAAGCGACGTCATTTGATGGCAGATGAAATGCAAAGAGCTGTAGGGATGTTGCAAGCGGGAAGTAATCAATCTCAGGTATTTCGACATTTTGGCATTCATAGAAGTGTTATTTGTCGTCTTTGGCAGCGCTACAATAATACAGGAGAACCCGCTGAACAGTATCCAGGCCGTAAAAGGAGTACAACCACTCGGCAAGACCGGTACATACAACTGACTGCAAGACGGCAGCCGATGAGAGATAAGTTTGAGGCTACAAATTTCAAGTAGTGTTGATGTAAGTCCTCAAACTGTGCGAAATCGACTGCATGAGTACGGCCTACGAGCTCGACGCTCAATTAGGTGCCCACCGATACGTCACGGGAATCGCGCTCGTCGATATGAATGGTCTAGAGAACGCATAACATGGACCCAGGAACAATGCTTTCAAAGGTCTGTATAATTATTTACTGTATTCTCTACATACCTTTACATTTATTTATCTCTAAGTTATAGGTACATAATTTCTTGTAATAATAGAAAGGTACATAATACATAACGTTGTTAAATATATTGTCTTTCTGTTTTTCTCCGAAGGAGAAATTTCATTTAGAATAAAAAAATCCTTCCCCGTCGTGGCGATGACGATACAAATAAACGTTTCTGCATTTTATTCCGAGAAAATTTAGTTTCACAGTGCACGCAAACAGGCTGCACAATTTCCATCCGCTCTAGATAAGCATTGCAATATTTCATATTATACATGACACCGTTTTCAGAGATACGTATGCAAAATGCGGTAAACATGTTCTCCCTACTTATATTTGTTTGTTATCAATTAATATGAACAGATGCAATAACGTTAGTGAAGTTATACGAAAAATTATTTAAGCTACTTACTAATTACGTACCACGATGTTGATAAACGTTTAACTGTCACGGTTGAGACTAATATTTTGATGTGAGACATCTATAGGCGGAGGGTAAATAGTATTGTTGGCGTGGCGACGCAAAACACGAACTTTTCACTATTAATGAAATATTTAAAAAAAATTGCAACGCTATCTATATCATTTTGTCACCTGTTGTTAAGCGATCATCGCCGTAGAGGGGAGGGAAGGAGATATGAGTCTCCGGCGCTCTCACTGACCGACCGAAACGCAATAATGCAAGCACTGTTACTTCACGTCGATTTTCTGTGAAACTGTGATACTACCCCGGACGAGCCGACCCATTCATGCTGAAACCAATAATACATTCAGCCTGGCTCTACCACCTACAAAATATTTCTTTAATATTGCTATTGGATTTTACGAACCATATTATTTTTTACATTTCCAACAAAATTTTGTTCGATTTATTATATTCGTTATATTTAAGAAAAAAAAATGTTTTTTTTTTTCACTAGACTACACAATTACATGGTCGTTTTAGCTATTTGTTATTAAAGATTTGATCCTCAAATTATCGTATCAGTTCAAAGTACAAGCAGTAAGTCAGAGATCCGTAATTGGAAAACGTCACCATTAAAAAGATATATAAGGTGATTGTGACTAGATGCTTCCAGCTGAGCAATATGGGCCTGATTTACTAAGATTTATTTAAACATAACAGCATGTTCATGACAAATGAAACAATTGTAATATTGTATTAAGATATTTAATGATGTCGTGTATATACATATATATATAATCAAATATGATAATGTATGCATCACTTAACTTATGAAGTACTTTAATAATATATCGATAAGCATTAGAATGTCGAGTTATCAAGACATAAGAGTGCTCATATTTGTCGATGTAAAAGTTCGTGTTAACACTGAATGTTCAATGTGGATGTCTTGTTAGTATGTTTTTTTTTATGTCATAGGATGCAAAGGAACAGATGGGTTTTGTAGGTGGTAGAGCTCCGCTGAAGCTATTTTTGGTTTCAGCATGAATGGGTCGGCTCCTCCAGGGTAGTACCACCCCTCTCACAGATAACCGACGTGAAATAACAGTGCTTGCATTGTTGTGTTTCGTTCGGTCAGTGAGAGAGCCGGAGGCCCACGTCCCTTCCTCTTTCCTTCTTTCCCTTTCCTTCCCCTACCCCTTCTCCCATATACAGGCTGGTAAAGCACTCGCGACGTCTCTGATGTCGCTAGTGTCTATGGACGGTGGTGATCACTTAACATCACGTGACCCACCAGTTCGTTTGCCTCCTTTGATATAAAAAAAAGGGTCACCTGATGTTAAGTGACCATCGCCGTCCATAGACACCAGGAAGGTCGCAAGTGCGTTGCCAGCCTGTGTTTGAGGAAAATGAGGGGGGGGGGGGATGAAGGTGGTGCCCCGGTGCTCTCACTGACCGAACGAAATGCAACAATGCAAGAAGCATTGTCACTTCACGTCGGTTTTCTATGAGAGAGTTGTACTACCCCGAGCGAGCCGACCCTTTCATACTGAAACCAAAAACAGCTTCTGCATGGCTCTACCAGCTTGAAACGTGGTTGTTGTATTTTTATCAGAGTTGAATTATAGAAGCAAATATCTCTCGATCTCAAGAATGTCCACAGCCCAAAATTATTGATTACAATGACAAGCTTAATTCCCGCAAGGGCTAAATATGTATCTATTAGAAATCGTATAACGAAAACATTACGTATTGATATTTGATAACAAAAAATAATACTACAAGGGATTTTTATTTGTTGGTTCAGGTATATGGAATACTATAGGTAAATCACTTGTTCATAAGTAGCCTCGAGTGCTCAGTAACGAACGAACGTTAAGAAATATATTTATAAGAACCTATTATTTGTATTTGAAGAATAAGTACCTGGGCGACGGACCCTAGCTCGGTTCTTTAAGAAACATTTTTAAATTAAAATAAACTGTTAGGTTTGCCTCAAAAAATTAGCATTTTTTCACTCACAAAAATATTTAAAAAAGATATAAATATATATTTAAATCAAAATATTTCGATATCCTGAATATATACAAATATAAAAAAAATACAAAAATTGTTCGTTTAAAGGTATTAAATAGATAAATAGATATATATTAGATACCAAACATCATTGAAACTATTCTGGTTCAATAAAAATCGTGTCTATCGGCAACTTTCGGTGAAGGAAAACATTGTAATGAGACATAATGATAGCTTGTTGTCTAATGGCCGGCTAGCTCGCTACCATCTCCAAAAGATTGATACTAAGCATTTATGTTACGAGTTGTATTCCAGTATTTCCACTTGAGAGTCCATTTTCTTTTAGGCTAAATATGCTATTTATCATAATCAAACATGTAAAATTGTATTCAAAGGTTCTAAAGTTGAATAATCCATAGAATTTGATATTGTCTTAATAGGTAAAAATTGATATCTATATATATAAAAGAAAGTCGTGTTAGTTACACTATTTATAACTCAAGAACGGCTGTACCGATATGGTTGAAAATTGGTGGGTAGGTAGCTTAGAGCCAGGAGACGGACATAGGATACTGTTTATCCCATTCGACAGCATTCCCGTGTGACTTGATATAAAATGTCAGTCACTATAAAATGTGGTATAACAAAAAATAATCAGGCTTGGAATAACAAAACGCAAATGACAGCTATGTAGTGGACGTATAGATGACAATTTGATTTTTGTAAAAAATCAATATTAAAAGTATTTCTATTAAATAAATAACAATCATAATGTTAATGATGAAGCCATTGCCTAATTACGGTCGGCCAGTTCTCTTTATTACTTTTACGTGTAATCCAAAATGGATAGAAATTATTCAATTGCTGCTTCTCGGACAAACATCAAGTGATAGACACGACATCACGGCATGTATATTCAGGCAAAAAATGAAGGGTATAGGGAATGCTTTATGTAAATATAAACCTTCTATTATAATTAACTTGTTTTATTTTTTAAAATGTACACACATATTATATTTTACCAGATGCCATAGTTACACCCGTTCTTATATTTATAATAATGCAAACTCATCTACAACAGACATAAAACATATTAGTGCTGTACTACACTTTTTATAAAGATGTATCTACTAACAAAAAATTCGGTCCCTGATGAACTTCGTTGCTAAACAACGCGTCTTTGGAGATACTCGATGCTGGATGTATTCAATCGAATGGCAAATGCGAGGCATGCCGCACGCACACATTCTTATTTGATTAGCGGAAAGAATTCAGCCTGACCAAATAGATGATATCATATGTGCCGAGATTCGTGATCATCAATCCGATCCAGACCTACATGATGTTGTTATTACAAATACGATTGATGGACCGTGTGGCGCAATCAATTCCAAATTACCTTGCATGGTCGATGGAAAGTGCTCTAAACAATATCCACAGAAATTTACGGCGGAGACCGTCACTGGCAACGATGGTTATCCGCTGTATCGGCGTCGATCACCAGCTGACAAAGGTACCGAAATTTCACAACAAAAGTGAAAAGAATGGATTTCGTTGTCGACAACAGTTGGATTGTTCCATATTCGCCACTTATTTCTAAAACGTTCAATACACATTGCAACGTTAAGTACTGCAATTCAGTAAAATTCATAAAATATATTTGCAAATATGTCAGGAAAGGTAGCGATATGGTAGTTTTTGGATTGCAACCCTCAAATACCAACGATGAAATTTCACTCTATCAAGTTGGTCGCTATGTGAACTGTAATGAAGCGATTTGGCGTATATTCGCATTCCCTATTCACGAACGTCATCTTACTGTTGTGCATTTGGCGGTGCATCTGTAGAATGGTCAACGAGTATATTTCACGGCTTCGAACGCTATGCAATGTGCTGAAATACCTCCAGCAACTGCATTGACCAGTTTCTTTGCGATCTGCCAAAGCGATCCGCTTGCACGATCTTTGCTTTACTCGGAGATGCCACGTTATTATACTTGGAATGCTTCATCGAAGAATTTTCAAAGACGGAAGCAAGGCGATGCGGTTCCGGGGTATCCGGATTTGCGTTCTACTGATGCTCTTGGTCGTATATATACAGTTAATCCAAAGAATGATGAATGTTTCTATTTGCGGTTGTTGCTGGTAAATGTGCGTGGGCTAACGTCATTTGAGACACTACGGACTGTTAATGGTGTAATATTCCCATGCATGTGAAGAAGTGAACTTATTAGAAAATGATACCCATTGGGATACGACAATCGCTTGAAACCATTATCTCTGCATCTCCAAATCAGATACGCACATTATTCGCTATCATAATTTCGACATGCTTTCCATCAAGCCCATGTAACCTGTGGCACAAACACAAGGATAATATGTCAGAAGATATTTTACATCAAATTCGTGTCAGTTTCAGAAATCACGATATTGAGATGAATGAGGAGATACATAATCGTGCTTTACTCTTGATCAAAGATATGTGTTACCTCATGTGCGGTAGTTTATTAATCAGGTTAGGAATGGCAGCGCCAAATCGTGAAATGAATGACGCATTTAACCGAGAATTTGAACGGGAACGTGAATATGATCACAAGGAAATAAAATTTAGTAGTTCAAACGAATGTACTCCTGTTGAATTCCCAACAAAAGGAAGTTAGATGCCCCTGGTGGAACTGGTAAGACATCCCTCATGTCAGTAGTTTTAGCCACTAAAAATAATGAATGATTGAGTAAGCGAGCAATTTTAGCGGCTAAAAGAATAAAGATGTAGAAGACCTGAACTACATAATCATTGGAACATCATTGGAACAATGCATTCATTCAAATCTATTGACTGCGTCACAAATGAAGATGAAGCCACCAGCTATCCAATTTAATTTTTAAACTTCTTGGATGTGCCTGGCTTACTTCCGCACAATTCACGCCTAAAGGTTGGCTCCGTAGTAATCATGCTTCGAAACATAAACCAACTAAAACTGTGCAACGGTACGCGTTTGGTGGTTAGAAAAGTGATGAACAATGTAATTTACGCGACGATACTAAAAGGAAAATTAAAAAATGAGGAAGTTCTCATTCCGAAGATCAACCGATATGCCGTTTGAATTTAAAAGACTTCAATTTACGATCCGTCTTTCATTTGTCATGACCATCAACAAATCACAACGCCAATCCTTAAAAGTTTGTGGTTTGAACATCCATGTTTTTTCCTTGGTCAATTATATGTGGCATGTTCACGTGTCGGAAAACCATCCGCGTTGTTTGTTTTTGTGCCTGATAATAAAACAAAAAATGTAGTGTATCACAAGGTACTTAAGTGAAGAGCAACATATGTACTAAAATACAGAAACAATAATGAATGATTAATGTAGGTACTTAATTTTTATTTTGTATTTAGTAATAAAAAAATTAAAAAAATCTGCTTATTTATTGCCTTTAAGGCGGAACAGAGCTCGCCGGGTCAGCTAGTTTGTAATAAATAATCTCTAAGATTACTCTTCCATTTCTAAAAATCCTTTTGCTTATAGAACACTATATTCTTGAATAATAGTAGTAACAGCTGATAGTATATATTTTATTTATATTCTAATTATTGTGGAGTTAATTGCGAGTGGTTGCTTATAAATGTATAGAATTACTAAAGAAATCCGTAACTTTTACTTTTCTTTTCATGTAGGTACTTGATGTTTTTTTTTCCAAATGACTACGCTATTGACCCAGCAAGGTCTTAACAGCTTCACCGGACTACGACTTGTTTGTATAATTATAACGTTATATGGATAATCAATATATGTATTTTGACCTACTTCATTTATGCTTAAACTGTCTTTGTTAATTTGTAATTATCTTATAGTTCCATATCAACAATTAAATTTATTACAAATTTTAGACAACTAGCTCAGAACTTGTCACATTAATTTTATGATTATGTCGACCTGGAATATGAATTAATATATCGTTAACTATTGTTACAATCACACAGCAGAATATTTTACTAGAAAATGAGGCCGTAGCAAGCGTTAAATGTCATCCTGTTTGTGGTTCACGTAAATTCCACCAACGTGACACAGCGATGTGAGAAGATATTAAATTAAGGTAATATAATTGTAGTTGACAATTAAATCATAATTATCCATTTATGTCATTTCAATATTTCAATATCTGTTTTAATTATATCAGTAACTAACAGTAACAGTAGAAATACGACGATATTTCACACCCGATTAGGCCTCCCACGGTAGCGGCTCAAGCCTAGGTTCGAGGTAGGGAGCCCTTGAGTGCGTTGCTTGCGCGATACGGTGACAGAAACTGCTACAACACTACACGATCACCTCCACACACGTGCACGCTTACACGCTTACACATGAAGGTGGAAGGGTTTAATTTTTTTCCCTTATCGAACTGAAAAACTCTCAATTTTCCGATAATAAATATATGGAAGAGTTGTTGAGGCGTGTATGCTTAGTACACATATACGTTTCAACAACTCAGACATATATGAATAGTTAACTAGGTTAGCTAAGATAGATCGCGATTTTGCATGCAACAGGCAACAGCCAAGCCGAGGTGTGCCGTGCACCCTTGTGATGTTTGCCAAAAAAAACGGCTGAGTGCCTTAAGCGCTCGCCTTAGTAGTCCGGTGAAGCTGTTAAGACGTTGCTGGGTCAATAACGTAGTCATTTCGAAAAAAAAAACGATATTTCACAAGCTTATTTTCTTAAATTATTTATTTAAACTGCAGAAACTATATGCGAGTATTTAAATATTATATATATATATATTTTTATTGAAGCACGATAAAGTGACTGCACTATGCTTGATGTTAAGCATAGTACAATCCAAAAACATCAGCAACCATCGAGAGATAGATTATCCATTGCCGGTCGCCGCTGTCATGCCGGCCTTAATGACGAAAGTCGCCCGGTACTGGATATGCACAGGCTGATCCCGAAACGCGACGTGTAGAAGCGAGTCACTATGATGGGCGTTTTCGCCATATGCATGGTGGCTGCGACCCAGTCGGGCTGTATAACCCTACCACCCCGCTCTCGCCATTGCCTCGTTCGTTGATCAGCAGGGTGCACCACGTGCAGGTGAGGTTGGCTTGGGTGCCTCAAGTCTGAGATGTTACTGTGATGTTACTCGACACCCCTTACACCCCATTAGACACCCCTTACACCTTAGAAGGCGTGTATTGTGATGATTTTATATTATTTATTTCTTTGAATTTGTATATATTATCCCTCTAACTAAGACTGACAATTTCAGTCTTCGTTTTAATACTAACTAAAAACTTATATATTGTAACATTGGAAAACATGTGTAAAACGTTTTTTTAAAGTATCTAGGCCATGTATCCAAATCAATAATTTCATAATTGTCAATTATGGAGTAGGTGTCTCGTGACAATTTCAATGTTCTACCATGATGGTGGCCCCATTGTTCGTACTTTCTACGGAATTTTTGTGGCATCTCAGAATTCATACGTTGTCATATTATTTGCATCCACTTCACTTGTGCAAAGTATTCGAACTATATTACGTAAAACACCACCAAAGTTACAAAATATAGAGTCAAATAGAAAGAAAAGTAGAAGGGTTTTATTTTTCTTTTCCCTTATCGAATTGAAATAGTTTAGAAAAATTATCTGACACAAAATACATATTGAAGTTATTGGGGTATATATGCTTGGTACATATATATGTTTCAATAACTCATATAAGTATGAACATGTAGCATAGCTTAGGTTAGCTCAAATAGGTCGCGAATTACATGTATCAGGCAACAGCCCAAGCTGCGGTGTCTCGTGTACCCTTGAGCTAGTTGCCCAAATAAAAGCGACTGAGTGCCTTAAACGCTTGCCTTAGTAATCCGGTGAAGCTGTTAAGACCTTGCTAGGTTAACAGCGTAGTCAGTTAAAAAAAAGATTTGTCATTATTCACTTGTTAATGTTATTGTCACTGGGTTATTTACTTTCGACTGCGAAGGTTGTTCAATAGATATGTATGAATACTTAATTCTGATTAAGAAAACATAGCAACTTCGAATTGAATTTTTGTTGAATACATTCATACACTATGTCATTTACACTGCAGTACGTAACTTAAAGCTTTTGCTATTTAAAACATAAATAGTATCCTAATCTATACATATAATAAAAATGAAGTGTCTGTATGTAACAGCGAAATTAAAAATGTTCACTGATTGGGTATGAACGTATACAAGCTACTGATAACAACAATGCAGTTTTTAAAATTTTTGTCGGTCTGTCTGTCCGTTTGTTCCGGGTAATCTCCAAAACTGCTGGACCGATTTTAACGGAAATTTCACTAGCAGATAGCTCAAATTACAGCGGGTGACATAGGCTACTCTAAATTAGACTAAGTTTTAACCGCGGTTTTGTCTGCAATACTGTCCCCAAAACGAATGGACCGATTTTCACAAAAATTTAACCAACAGATAGCAGATATCATAAAAAGTATCTTAATGTATTTTAATTTAGATTAGCTGTTAACCATGGCTTTATCCGCAGTACTATCTCTAAAACGGTTTGACCGATCTTCAAGAAACTTTATTAGTAGATAGCTAGCTGACTTTATAAAAAGTAATTCAAGTAATTTTAATTTATACTAGCTGTTAACCGCGGTTTCACCCGCAGTAGTATCTCCAAAACGGTTAGACCCAGCTTCACAAAACTTTCATTGGCCGATAGTTGACTTTATAAAAAATAATTCAAGCAATTTTAGTTTATACTAGCTGTTAACCGTGGCTTCATCCGTAGTACTATCTCCAAAACGGTTAGATCGATGTTCACAAAACTTTCATTAGCCGATAACTGACTTTATAAAAAGTAATTCAAGCAATTTTAATTTATACTAGCTATTAACCGTGGCTTCACCCACATTACCATCTCCAAAACAGTTAGACCGACTTTCACGGGACTTTCACTAGTAGACAGCTAACCTTATAAAAAATAATTGAAGTTATTTTCGACTAGCTATTCTAGCTATAGCTATCTGTATGAAATTTAGCAATTTTTAATTAGAGACATCATTATCAACTTATTGTCTACAATTCGTCATTATAATTATTAGTAACTTTGAAGATAGACGAGGTCTTCCTAATAAGATCTTAGACCATAAATGTATTACGTAAAGAGATCTATTATACAATTTCTCGCGGAACAGAAAAACGTTTATTTTTTTATAGTCACAAAATCTTATTTACAATAGAAATGTGTACTAAATGTAGTGTAGATGTAAATCTTTATAATAGTATTTTAAGGAATTGTTTTATTCGTGCCTTAACACAGTGTAAGGAAGCACTGAGGTAGTTATATGATGGGGTAAGGATCCAAATAGGCTGCTGATGACAAACCTCATTTGGAACACTGTTACTATATATATAACTAATGTACACATTACATATTACTGTAAGCGGCGTGCGTTTCGTACTTACAATTGTTTTTAAAGAGCATTTTTATAATTGTACATAATCTCACAATTTTAGAATTCTTTAATACAATAAAAAAAACGCGCGCGGAGCTGCGTATATAGCTAGTATCGTTATAAAATTGTGCTATATTGTCATTAATTTCTAAAAAGAATTTGGAAAATTCTGCAAATTATAATAAAAAATATGTGATCTGTAGAAAATAAAATAATAATCTTTTATAAGTGACACGAATCCTTGTTTCATTACAGCAGTCTAACACATCGTGATTGATAGCAACGAATATTCAGACAAGTGAAGTCGACAAATTTGATTGCTGTTTTGTTTTAATCTTCTAGAATTGCGACATAAATCTCTGTCGAAACTAGTGGAAAGTGGATACTGTGTTACGCATCATTGGCCTTTTTGCGATAAATAATATTGTAACAAAATCTCTAGTCTAGGATTAATGACTAAAACGAAAATGGGTCTCCAAAGAGGACCCTTGGTTTTCACACTTTGTAGTAAGATTGTTAATTTATATAATTAAAAGTTGTATAATCCATACGTGTAATCTATTTCTTTTTTTTATTTCATCGGAGGCACACGAACAGGTGGTTCACCTGATGTTATGTGATCACCACCGTCCATGGACATTGCAACACCAAGGGAGTTGCAAGTGCGTTACCAGCTTGTGTTGTGGGTTGTGTGTTGGGGGGGGGAGGTAAGAGAAGAGAAGAGGGGAAAGGTGAAGAGAGGTGAGCCTCCGGCGCTCTCACAGACCGAGCGAAACGCAACAATGCAAGCACTGGTACTTCATGTCGGTGTTTCTGTGAAAGGGTGGTACTACCCCGGACGAGCCGACCCATTCATGCTAAAACAGTAAATAGCTTCAGCGTAGCTCTACCAACTTCAGCATGGTTTTGGGTTATAAATATGGATTTTAAATTCTCTAGAAGCTTACAATACTTACGATTTGGTTATGACTGTAATGCAGTCTAAATTTGTCACTTGGAAATTGAATTTTAGTCCTTTTTAACGCATTGCTTTCGCTAATTACGTGTAAAAAAATATTTGCTGTCTACTATACATATAATAAGAATGTAAATCTAACGTGTTTGTACTTTCTGATTTTTTTGATAAAAATTGTTTCAGATATCTAGGGATAGCTAATAAAATACATTTCATTCATTTTTATAAATATCTGTCTGTCTGTCTGTTTGTATAAACACGTATCACTACCAACGTACTGGGTACACAAAAAACATGCAGGAAATCATAAAGCATATCTTCTAAAATAATTTAGTCTTCGTTTCATTAAAATTGTTCCACTCGATCAGAAGTTATTGTAATTTTAAAGACGACGTGGCGTAACTATGATGAAAAAGTAGATAAGCAAATGGACTACTAACACATTCTGTTTTTTACCTTAAGTTCCACTTGGACGAGGTCGCGGGCACAGCTAGTTTAAGATATAATTAATTTTTCACTACGATAACGTGCATTAAATATCATAATAATTCCAACAATTTGGGATATTTTGGTTTACTGTAGTTATGGATACTGAGGTGATTCTGATTTTAAAATGTTTGCCCATTCATCGAATCGGGGTAAGTACAAATACTTTTGAAATTCATTCGAAAATCGTTCAAAGTGTTTGCGAGTCGTATTCTCCTTACCATTTCATAATAGTCCCGACCTGCTCGCGAACGATCATAAATCCTTTTAAAAAGCATCGGGAAGTGTGTCGTTTGGAATCCAACCGACTTAAATATTTTTTCCTTACTCGTGAAACTTGCATTATACATAGTATCTGGATGACCGAACTTAGCTCGGTTCTCTTAAAACATTATTATATAAAAATAAAATGTTAGTTTTGCCTCACAAACATAGCATTAAAAAAAAAAGAAAAAGATATCTCTATTACCGTCACTCTGGTTCAAACTGGGGTTAGATGGATTTTTAAAGCAGCTTATTTCCATTTGCGGTATGTATGTTATGACAGCGGTAGCAATATTTACCCTTCATATTCTAGCTATATTTTTTCATTGCCTGAAAACTCAGTCAAGAAAAGTTTTCTTTGAATAAAATCTAGCTAGATCGATTTATAGTCCCTGAAACTACCTACGTACTAAGTTTTACGGAAATAGATGACACCGTTTCCAAGATCCTGAATATATACAAATATAAAAATATACAAGAATTACTCACTTAAAGGTATTAGATAGATAGATAGATAATGTTAGATAGATGTTATATTATTTATACTATATAGTGGAAGTTACTTTTCACTTCCACATGGAATAGATTGGCTTCTATCACGTGTCATTGCAATAAAAAAACGCTTAATTTTATACCACTCAGATTTATACTTCCGATTCATCAATCTTCACACGGCAGTATTTATCCTAAGGGTTAATCAATTCACTTGCTAGAAGAAATATCAAATACGTCTTCAGTTAGCAAGAACTGTTACATTATTGGACTATAGGACTATTACCTTTAAAGGAATATGCTCTTCATGTAAAATTCAACAAAACTTTGGTAATTCCTTTTACGGTTTAAGATATTTTCTCATAACATTTTATGTCGACATTTTACCGAGGTTTAGCCGCAGGGATCTGCACCGTAATTTGTTTGAGCGGCCGCGATCTGGGCAATGTAAATAAGTTGCAACATAGAAACAATATACGTTGTGGTACTGCATACGAAATTACTTTTCATATATTATCCTTAAACAATCTGATAAAAATCGTGGCTTTGTATAAAATTATAGTCTTATTTATAATTTTTTAAAAGTTTTACAATTAATCGTGAGAAACAAGGATCTTATATTAATACGTATTATATCTATCTATATTGCACATGTATTTGGGCGTCTAATGCGTTGTGATTAATGTCAGTTGTCATTAAGTAAATTTCATATATAACAAACATTGTGAGCCGTCACGGGGCGCCTGGCAGACGTGAAACATCGAAATTTGTAATCTAGTAAACAACACTGTATACACTATAGGTGTGCGAGCTCAGTGCGGCAAGAGGGATTGCATAAAGTCGCTTGCACATGACATCGCGTCGCCACGCCAATAATTAGGTTTACCCTCGCCTATTGATGTTTCACATCAATATTTTTTTGAATTTAAGCTTCTTATGAAAGGGCTTTAAAACTATTTTTGTATGACGAGAAATGGGTGGGAGTAAACACTGTCGAGTAGAGTGTTGAAAACACCGGTTCTCGTCCGATCACCAAAGTTAAGCGACGTCGGGCGCTACCTGCACTTGGATAGGTGACCGCTGAGGAAAGCCGTGTAATATTCTTTATTAAAAAAACATTTATCTCAAATTCAAAAGTATCACTTCTATGGTGTATCTTTACGACACACCCTGTTTACAATTACCAATCGTAGCAGTTCAACTTGTAACCGTACAATATTATTAGTTATAAATTGTATATATATTACCTAGAAATTCGGATAATGCAGTAAATTGAAACCTACTTAATTAAATATCAAGTGTTGGTATAATTTTGCTGGAAAATGGACCTTTCTATATTTTTAACCACGTTCCAAAATGAAGTAAGTGAATAACGGACATATATTTCTATTTCTCGAGGTTAATCCAATCTGCAGGAATGAGAAGGCGGTCGCTTCAGCGGTTTTATTATTGCAACAACATATCGCACTTCTGCGCACTTGTTCAAAATGAGACACGTTCCATTTAATAAATACCTTTCTTTGTATTCAGTACAAAACACGAAATTTAAAACTGATTAATTAAAAAACATAATTAATTGATTGTATTAAAGTCTTCAACATGATTCGAGGCGAATACACTAGATTCTAATAGATTATTCTTATAGTTTCTATATTCTTATAGGTGGTTATTATTATTATTCTTGTAGGTGGTAGAACCATGCTGAAGCTGTTACTGGTTCAGCGTGACTGGGTCGGCTCATCTGGGGTAGTACCACCCCCTCACAGAAAACCGATGTGAACAGTGCTTGCATTGTTGCGTTTCGTTTGGTCAGTGAGAGTGCCGGAGGCCCACCATCCCTCCCGCCCGGTCCCTTTCTCCCTCCCCATCCTTCCCTCTACCCCCAAACACAGGCTTAGCAACGCACTTGCAATTAATTCCTCTGGTGTTGCTTGTGTCTATGGACGGCGGTGATCACTTAACACCAGGTGACCCGCATGTTCGTTTGCCTGCTATGACATAAAAAAAGCTTATTCTTTAACAGATTGCTTAGTTCATCGTTTCGAATATTTTTCTAATGTATTTAATACGGATTAAAAACAAATGTAATAAAATTGTTCTTAATAGAGTCTATCGTGTAACTTTCAAAATTTGTAATATTCATGTATCGTATTATATATTTACTGTAATTTATTTATTTTTTATTGATTTATGAAAATAATAATAATAATATATCATTTAATTCAAACTCATCATACGATTACATCCATATTTTTTGCTATAATTACAAGTTTTAATTGAGTAATAATAATAAATTATAAATAAATAAAAATAAAAAGTAGGGGCTGTCGCGCATGCGACGCATAATAGAAGCGCACCGTTGCGCATAATTGCTGCAAAGCCGTCAGTAGTAGTATCCGCGAACATAGTGGAGGCGCTGCAGTAGCGTGGCAGTCCCATCAGCACCCGGAACGCATTATTGTATTGAACGCGCAGATCGCTGTATACTCGTTGCGTATAGTCCACCCACAGGCTGCAAGAGTAAAATGACTGACAGTACGCTTTAAAATGTGTAATCTTGACAGACTGACAGACCCTGTAAACCACCACACTGAAATGTAAGCATTCAACAATATTTAACAAAACGAATAAATTGTTCTGTAAATAGTTCAAACTTATAAATATTTCTATTATGTTCAAAAAATAAGCGCGTCACAAGGGATTTGGTGAAGGTTCAAAGCCTTGAGCTTCTTGAGGAGTCAAAGGAATTAAGTGTTATTTACGGTTTTCGCAACCCACAATGAGAAGCTAGCTTTTATAAAGACTTTTATTATGAACCTGCGTAGTACCGACTTAATAATTTGATACTGAAATAATTATATTTACCTTTTTCACTAGAAATTTTAATGAGAAATCCCAATAATGGGAGCCATATAGGAGTGGAATACTATGTATTTTATTGTTATTTACCAATTTTACTCTTTTGATGTTAACTTGATCTTATTCATAGATATTATGTAATATTAAGTATTGTATACTATCTATATATATAATAAAAATGAAGTGTCTGTATGTAATATCAAAATACTGATTGGGTATGAAAGTATACACGCTACTGATAACAAAAATGCAATTTTTAAAATTTTTGTCGGTCTGTCTGTTTGTTCCGGGTAATCTCCGAAACGGCTGGATCGATTTTGATGGAAATTTCACTGGCAGATAGCTGAAATTACAGCGGGTGACATAGGCTACTTTAAAATAGATTAGCTGTTAATCGTGGTTTCGTCTGCAATGCTATCTCCAAAACGGATGGATCGATTTTCACAAGACATAATTATCAACTTATTGATTACAATTCGTCATTATAATTATTAGTAACTTTGAAGATAGACGAGGTCTTCCTAATTAGATCTTAGACCATAAATGTATTACGTAAAGGGCTCCATTATACAATTTCTTGCGGAACAGAAAAGCGTTTATTTTTTTATAGTCACAAAATCTTATTTACATTAGAAATGTATATTAAATGTAGTGTAGATGTAAATCTTTTTTATATTTTAAGTAATTGTTTCATTCGTTCCTTAACACAGTGTAAGGGAGCACTGAGGTAGTTATATGATCTTATATCTCTCGGCAGTCGCCGTTGTTTTTGGTAATCCACTGTCTATACCATCAGGCATACTGCAGTCACTTTGCCGGGCTACTATAAAAAAATTTGTAGTTCTATATTTCTCTCGTGATATTGTCATATTAATAGTACATTAGCCTCAATTTTATATCGCTCAATATAAAATTTTTGCTTAATGTCACTACTTTTTAATTACAATCAATACAAATAGTTTCTTAATCTAATATAATAATAATCTAATTTTGCAAATAGCAAGTAAAACAAATATCCTGATATTAACAAACGATTACGATATGCGATTCAGAACGTGACGTCGTTCTTGGTTGAAACGGTCACTTTTACGATGGTATAAAATGAAGAAAATTCCTCGGTTCCACGAGTCAGCTCCCTCGTGAAGGCAAAACTAAATCGTAATAGCACCGTAACGAACTCTCATTAACATTTGTGGTATTAGTATAAGTATTTTAGTTTGAATATTCATAAGAATAATACACCTTTGTGGATAGAGACATTAAGGCATAAAATAATGCTATCCATATTAGCACTGTTTTAAGTTTTTTATTTTATTCTAAGTTCATTTAACAATGTTATATAGCCGTAAAAACATTATAAATTAGTTACTCGTAACTATCGACTGAAGCTATTATTAAGGTCAGAATAGGTTTTGTTGATTTTAACCATTCTTTAGTAGTCACCCAAAAAGGTTAGTAAGCATATAGTGTATTCGTTTTACGTTTCAAGATTAATGGTGGATGCCGAGACGTCATTGTCATGTGAGATATCACGGTAAAGAGTTGCCTTTTTTAATGGTAACTTCTTCTAGGTTATTAAATTCTGAAGCAATTTAAGTTCTAGTAAAGCATTGTAGTTGGGGATTGGTCGCTCTATCGCATGGTGATACCGAAACATCCATTACTAGTTCTTTATTTTTGATGCAAAAATGTTCTGGCACTCGTTTTCTCTCACACACAACTATCTTCATGATATAGTTTTAGTTTAGTTTTCTTCTTTATTTAAGACTTACTTTTTTTTTTTCGAAATGACTACGCCATTGTCCCAGCAAGGTCTTCACAGCTTCACCGGACTACTAAGGCGAGCGCTTAAGGCACTCAGCCGATTTTATTTCGACAACCAGCTCAAGGGTGCGCGGCACACCTCGGCTTGGCTGTTGCCTGTTGCATGCAAAATCACGACCTATCTTAGCTAACCTAGCTAACTATTCATATATGTATGAGTTGTTTAAACGTATATGTATACCAAGCATACACGCCTCAACAACTCCTCCATATATTTATTATCGGAAAAATGAGAGTTTTTCAGTTTGATAAAGGGAAAAAAAATAAGCCCTTCCAATTTCATGAGTAAGCGTGTAGGCGTGCACGTGTGTGAGGGTGAACGTGTAGTGTAGTAACAGTGATATGTATTTGTGTGTCACCGTATCGCGCAAGCAACACACTCAAGGGCTCCCTACAGAGGGATCGAACCTAGGCTTGAGCCATTGCCGTGGGAAGCCTAATCGGGTGTGCGGGAGCGAAGTTAACCCACAGACCACGGCGGCGTGATCTGTGGTTACGCGGGCGTGAGCGTGAACATGCTCTGTTTCGAGGGACAGGCTGGTACTGGTCGTTCGCTGACGTGATTGAATCAGGAGGGTCGGTAAAAATGTGTCGCGGACGTCTTTTATAACTCGCAGCGTTAGCGTTATTTATTATTATTATTATATATATAGTTTGCGGCGGATACCACTAACGGACTGGGACTTAGTTAGGTATCTTGTAGCATTAGTACGCCGTTCTTCCAAACAGTGTGAGCGCATTTGATAATCTTTAAAAGTTGAGCGCTTAAATATTGTATAGCGATAAGTTGTTTTATTTAATTTACCATCTGTTGTTTTCAGGTTCTGGATAGAAATTCAAAGTATATATTTGGATAATAAATTGAATGGTTCAATATATTGTACTAATTTCTTCTATATTGATACTTAAAAAACACAAGGTAAGCTCCATCCAACAGCTAAGAGAAAATTGCTTTTAAATAAACCTGAAACAATTACATTTAAATATAAAATGAATGTAGTGCTGTGAGGTAAATCTGCGCCGCCTTGTCACTCGCAGTCCAAATAGTAAATACGCTCCTTGCGCAAATATTCATAACCGACCTCATTTAATTTTCTTGTTAAAATGCAAAAACGAAATGATTACGACAATGTACCCCACAAGAGGCTTACAATGAAAGGACGTAATTGTTTTTGTTCCATCAACCACCAGCTGGATACTCGCACGGTCACATATGGCACTTATTAATAATATCTTCATTTGCATTTTCATTAAAACGTTTCTTTTTGTAACGGGATAAAAATTAACTAGGCTGCTTTATTATTCAAATGCGTAATCCTTTACTACCTAGGTACATAGGCACATTCTGTAGTGAAAATGTTTACTTTAGTAAGTTGTGTTGACAATTTTATTTCAGGGATATATTTATTTTATATCGCAAATTTATGATATGTATTTTATTTTTATAGTAAACTAGCCTCTACCCGCGACTTTGTTCGCGTGAATCTACTTTGGACTAACGCTAACACGAAGCGGAAGCTCGCAAGAAAAAAAAAACGATTTTGAAAGACTCTTCATTGATGCTTCAGTCCTATTAGTCTTAGCGTGATGATATATACCCTATAACCTCCCTTGATAAATGAGCTATATAACACTGAAATAATTATTCAAGACGGGCCAGTACTTTCTGAGATTACCCCGTATCCTTTTTTTTTTATTAACGTGGGGAAATCCCTAACAGATACCCACCTTCCCGGGGGAGACCCCGTATCATACAACGCCATAAACTTACGAACACACACATAAACTTTACCTCTTTATAATGTTAGTAAAGATATACATTTGCAATAGATGGAATATCCTTCTTTAAGTTTCGTGATAGATAAGATAGCTTTTCTTATTCAAACTCTACTAAGTCTATACCTATCGACTCTTACAGCAGTATTTAATACAAGGGTTAGAATATCGAGGATTACTTATAATAAATCTTAATAGTGTAGCCATTAACTTTAGACTCATATGCCAAAACGTCTGTTTTAAATATTAAAACCAGGATAAAACATACTGACTTTACTATAACATTTACATTGTTACTAAGATTTACATTGTTACATTTACATTTATTTATTGGAACTTAACAACTTAGAACTTTAAACAATTTGCAGAATATGATAAATGACCGATATCAGCTGCATTAGTTATCCTGTGTCGCAGCTAATATCGGCCAGTTCCAGAGTAACATATTTCGTTCCTCAAATAGATAATGTGTGTACATACAATGTATGTGAAGTGTCATATACAGAAGAAAATAAATAAAAATAGAACAAAAAATGCGAGTGTTGTGTGTGTGTGTTGTGTGTGCGTGTGTGTTGTGTGTGCGTGTGTGTTGTGTGTGTGGTGTATGTGTTTAATATTCGTATTAGACAGCATAATACAAAGAGCAACATTTCCTACAAACTAAGAAAGTCCGTGAGGAATACTAATAAGAGAAAATGTCTCCTAACTTGTGAATTTTTTTTCTGTTTCCTCATAATTAAGTTTAAGGAGCCAATTTCTTACACATTTTTTGCGTTCTCCGTAAGTGAGAGGAAAAATGTTAAGTTCTTTGTTAAACTTGTTATACAGAACTGCACTCTGATAATAATATTGATTTCTGATTACAGCGAGAGTGGAGAAGACTTCAGCGCATACTCTGTCAGTTCTGCGCTTGTGTTTATATGCTGTTGGATCAAAAGTAAGGCTTGAGTGTTGACGCAAGATAGAATGTAAAAGAAAGGATTGTCTGACTGTGAGAATATTCCATTAACCATATAATTCACTAGTTTGGAATCGTACAGATTTGCATGCCATGACTTTTAATACAGCTCTCTGAGCTCTCTTTAGTCGAAGAAGTAAGCACTTTCCCGCTCCACCCCAAGCCGATATACAATAAGTTAGAATTGAGTGGGTTAGACCGTAGTATACCGTTTTCAAAGTATCGCAGTCCGCAGAGGCTCTCAACAGCTTGAGAACAAATATAAATTTTCTAACCCTAGATATAAGCGTTTCTACATGTTTATCCCAAGACAAAGTGCTCTCTATCCAGACACCAAGATATTTGATGGTATGTATACGTTCAATGATAGGACAGTTACATGATAAGCTAGCAAATGAGGAGCATTCATGAGCAGTCAGAATGTATGGGGCGATAGGCTGAGATGTAATTCTAGGCGCAAATGTAATAAACTTAGTTTTGTTTACGTTTAGTGTTAATATATTAGCCGACAGCCACTTCATAATTACATGTAAAGCAAATTCAGCGTGTGAACGAGTTTCAGACCAATTGGTGCCCCTAACAATTATTGCTGTATCGTCAGCATAAGTTATGATATTTGCGTTAGTAATAGAGAGCTCACAAACATTATTTATGTAGATTAAAAATAAGGTAGGACCTAAAAAACTGCCTTGATGTACCCCATATATTAAAGTTTCATCATTACTCAGATAGTTACCAATTTTACCAAACCTGAACCAAAACTGAACAAGAGAATATTCCAATACTTCACGTTACGGCAGAATGAAAATTTCTTCATACGTGTCAAGTAAGTTACAATCGTATAGCAGTGGTGTCTTGGAGTAACTCACTTGGAACTTCAGTTGAGAGTAAAGGATCGGATAAGATAATCAATACTCCAGAATATTTTACATGGCACAGATAAAAAAATACACTCGGAAAAGTAATATCACTTCATATTTGAAGCCGTTCTAAGTTCTCAGTAACGTTGTGCAGTGTATAGAGACGTTCAAAAATTTTCATTTGTGGAAAAACCCATTCCTTAGCTTTTTTAGCATATAACTCTAATACCACTTTCTATTATAATTAATAATTAGTCATATAAATGCACGGATAATAAGTAGGTGCGGTGTTTAAGCAATAAAATGAGTAGCTCGATACTTCCAACCTTTTTTAGATTATGTTGTCTAACATTGTAAACACGCTGTATCAAGATGTGAACTGTCTGTCAAGGACAGTTGCCCGAACTCACTGACAAGTACGAGTATGTGGCGACAGATTTTGTATGTGGTAGAGCCACGTTGAAGCTATTACTGGTTTGAACATGAATGTAACTAAATAGGTGGACTGAGTAAAAGCCTTACCACCATTATATCGTTTCCTCATAGTGTTTTCCGTTACCAAATGTTCCGACTCACTTGCTAAGATTCGCATCTACGACCATCGACGTGGTTTCCAAATACACTGTCAGTTAAGCCAAAAGTACTAACTAATGTTATAAATACTAACGTGAGTTTGTTTATTATGTATACTTTAACTGCTCAACCAAGAATATGAAACTTGATATATACATTCTCAGGGGTACAGAAAAGGTTGTCCGTTTTCTAAGGTACTTATCGTCCGGAAAAAAATTAACTATTGTTTTCAAAGATTAGATCATCTACCTGAACGCGAGTGAACCAAGTGAATGTTTAGAAAGTAACAATATTTATGGAGAACACTCTGAACTCGATACTCATTCAAATTCAATTAGAAAATAAGTGCTTAATATTTGAACAAATTATCTAGAAACAAAAAAATTATAGTCAAACCTCTAAGGGTCTATGTTAAAGCATAGTGCCAATGACCATTGGTTTGAATTAAAAGTGAACGTGGAAATGGCAAAAACAAAACGAAAGTATTTATTGTCCGTTTTATTATCAAAGGTTATTAACTCCGGGTCGCCCATTATATCTTTCAGCGCCGGTCATTGGACCTAGGTTTATTACTTTTGTAACTATACTTTGGAAAGTCTTAGAACATACTTTAACTTACGTTTCCTTTATTGTTTATTAGTGTTTGTTTCGATATTATTATTTTATGTATTAAATGTGACCATCAAGTGTCATATTTTAGAATACTGCGAGTGCCTAAGCTTTCACCTGGTATACACGGTATACAATCCTATTACTAGATCAGCCCGTTTATTAAGAAACACTATATCCCTTCACGGCGCGGCACTACCTTAAACAGTTAAGCAGAAAAACGGCGACGTACAAATAGTTTTTATTAAATTCTTCTTTTGAATTCATTAGAGATAGTCCTTTATACCAATAAAATTATATTGGGTTTAATACATTTTCAGCTTTGCTTTTTTTTTACAACAACATTTCGTTCTACGTTATTAGATGTCAATCTTTCCACGAGACAGTGTTATTGGCTTGACTCCCTTTGTATGTATTTCTGACGCTCTTTTCTTATAAGGCAATAATACATTTAGATAATAAGAATTACACAGGGGGAAAATACTCATCTAATAAAGTATATTTGAACTGTACGAATGAATATTAATCCCACACTTACTGAGAAAAGTCATGCTTTTAATTAATATTCTATCATTTTTGTAAAACTTTGTTCCATTTGAAGCCTAATTGATGTATCATATGACTTCGTAAAATAAGTAATCAGTTTATATTTTATTTTCAGCAAAATTATTGAATCCATTTAAAACTAATTTTAACTTTTAATTTAAAATTCATCGATGGAGTGAATGTGGCCGTGTGATTTTGAAGATAGAAACCCTAACCATTAATAAATAGATTTGTAACGATGGTCAAGATATATATTATCTGTATGTCATAACTAATAGTATGAGTGTGAGTTTGTTTGCTTGTGTGTTTGTTACGCTTTCATGCCTCAGTTATTGAATCAATAAATTTACATATGGAATTGCTGCCACAACATTTTAACAGGGGTAGGAAAAAGAACATGAAAGTGGAAGGGTTTCATTTTTTTTTTCTTATCGAACTGAAATAATTTAGAAAATTATCAGATACAAAATATATATAAGAGTTGTTGAGATATGTATGTTTGGTGCACATATGTTTCAACAACTCATATATGAACGAATAGTTAGCTTAGCTCAGATAGGTCGCAGATTGCAGGTCGCAGGCAACAGTTCAAGCCGAGGCGTGCTGTGCCCCTTTTAGCTAGTTGTCAAATAAAATCGGCTGAGTGCCTTATACGCTCGCCTTAATAGTCCGGTGAAGCTGTTAAGACCTTGCTAGATCAATAACGTAGTCAGATTTAAGAAAAAAAATAGTATGTAATGTTTTTGAGAGATAATCAGATCTAGGCTAAAGCGAGCAATGCCACAAACAGAAGCTACTATATTCAGCCTTTACGTCTACAAAAAACACTTAAACAGTTTTATAATGATAAAACCTCTTTAAAGAAGCATCACTTAAGACGTAAATAAGGAATCGTAGATTATCGCGAGGCCTACGCCACCTTCTCTCTCCACTTTACTGGTAACGACGAATCGATACGTATGGAACCGAATCGACTACAACAATGTACCACATACTTCGAGTTAAAATCTTATTGCAGTGTAGTCCGGTGAAGCTGTTAAGACCTTGCTAGGTCAATAGCGTAGTCAGCTCGAGAGAAAAAAAAATTAATGGGAACTCCATCTCCAAGTTTGCTTTCAGAATTTTCCTTTTTTTAGACGAATTCAGACCAGTGCTAATGAAACTCACCTCTCCTTTGTTAATAAATTGGTGTTAGGATCACTGATTTCATTAGTCAGCTTTTACGATACTCGCGTAGGAGAGACTGTTATTAACAAGATGACATGATAAGCGGTATATTGAAAAAAAATAATAAATGCCATTTTATGCAGAGAAAGTTGTAGTTATAACTTTATTATAAATGCATTGTAATTACAATCCCTAGTAAATAATATCACGTGAGCTGAATTTTTGAATAAATAGCGATAGATTCCCGAGTATAAGGTTTTCTAGGTGTATATATATACATATATATAAAACTATTACTACAAGCCCAGAAGCCAATATGTATTTCAATAAAGTTTTTATTTCTTAAGAAAGTCACAATAGAATAAATATATATACAATATTTTTTTATCTACATCTTTTATTATGAAAATTATTTTTTAAATATTTCTTTGTAGCACAAATAAGTGACGATATTTCACTTGTTTATAAGCAACTTGTAACGGCGACCATCGATGAATCTACAATCTATCTGTATTCGTTAGTGTAATGCTGGCCTGCATGTCTCTCGGTAGCTGGTTGTATATAGATACAATAAACCAAAAAATAACTACAACGAGACTACCACTATGATGTGCTTGGTGGTATTCCCGTCGAGTACAAATAGTCTACTAGCTCGCACAAGGAAAATAATTATCCAATATTCATGGTATATCATTTACTTCGATTGGTAATAGTTTCTCCAGTGGCTTACTCAGATATCGGCTTATAAATCAGGAAGTGCATCCGAGCACAAGTTGGCAGTATACGTACGATAGGGTGCGGGCGTATCGTGCTTGTATTGGCGTATTGCTGCCGCAGGCGTTTAACAAGATTCGTATGCTAGATGTTCCAGTATTGTGTCTGGGTCAACGTTCAAACTGTTGACTTATCCATTACAGAGTTAAATATTTACGTCGTATGATATAACATTACTATTAAGGTTGTTCATACAATGAGTATCTGTTTGTATTGTGAGTAATGTAAAAGAGACTATTATAATAGAATACTTACCTTCTACGTCAGTGATAATCACTATAATATCTATACATATAATAAGAATGTAAATCCAACGTGTTTGTATTTTTTAGATTTTTGTGAAAAAGATACAAAAATTACATTTCAATCGTTTTTAGAAATGTCTGTCTGTCTGTTTGTATGACACGCATCATTAATAAAGTACTGCGTTGACGATAAATACTCGCCCAGAAGATCATAAAGCGTATGCTCGAGTTACATTAAGTCTGTGTTTCATTAAAATCAGTTCACTCTATTAAAAGTTATTGTAATTTTAAAGACGACATGACTTCAGTACGACAGAAAAGTAGATAAGTAAATGGACTTAATATATTCAAATGATCTATATAATATTAAATAATCAGATCAGGATTGATTATATGATATTCTTATCAAAGCGACAGGTTGTGCAAAGTTTTTATTAAAATTAGCTTATGGAAAGGTCATTTATTCATATAAGTTTTATTCAACCCTTTATTTTCAACCCTTATGGTGGAAACATTTTTTTTTATTTGATGAACAACATCCCCAGATGTCGGTAATTGAAATAAACCTATTTAAATCGGTTTTAACTTGACGAAAATACGTAAACACGAAGTGGATGAAAATCAAATAAACGATATTTCACCCCCTTAGGGATTGAATATTTTGTTCAACTTTATATGGGATCACCTCTGAGTACAGCCAATTCACATAAAAAAGAATCATTAAAATCGGTTCACAATCTACGTAGTTCAGAATCGATTAACATACATAAAAAAATACAACCGACCATAGTAACCTCCTCCTTTTTCCAAGTCGGTTAAAAATAACAGAGCCCACTACAACTAACATATTATTTTCCTAGAGTTATTTTATAATTATATTTCAACTTTGGCAAACTACTGTCGTTCATATAGATGGAAGTAAGCACTTTTTGCAAGTTAAGTAATAAACATTCATTATTACGTGGTTTATTGAAGGTTATGTAATACATAAAGCTTTTACTACGGACATCGTCAGAAAGGGTGGAAAATAAAAACTCGAGCGGTGGTAAGTGGCCACTTGTTAACTCAATAAAACCTACTTTCTCACACGTTCTTATGGGATATATTTATTTAATTTTCTTAAACGGAATAACTTTTTTAATTAAATATCGGCGGTATTTTTCGACGTTAAAAAGAAACAAGAATAATACAACCGTATAAAATATTTCATCTAAGCGTGATGCCTGTGACGTCATCGTCTGTCGCCGCCCATGAATATCACTGTCGAAGTACTTAACATTGTGTTCGCTTCAGTTATTACCTGAAGACTTTGAACAGAAGTTACGACGATCTGATAAATTTTATTTCATATTTCTTCCTTATATTGGATGGAAAGTATATATTTATTGATTCTTCAAAGTCGTTATAATGGTCTGAATAAAATATTATGATAGTTTTAGTACTCCTAAGTTATTTATTTAATACTTTATAAACATACTAGATTATTCTCACGGCTTCACTCGCGTTGAAGGTTTAACCTAACCTTTAGGAACAGTACTCTTTTTTATTATTGGTCCCCCCTATTATTTCCTTCTCTTTACCTCTTACAAAGTGGTGGCAAAACTCCATGATGATTAGCTAAATAGTTATAAAGATTTCGAGATTTTAATTTAATGTATTTTGAAGATCTGTAACACAATTTTTTAATAAAAATAATTATACAAAAATTATAAATAGAAAAAGTTTGTTGCTATATAAGATGTAAATTATGAAACCAATGATCTGAATTCAAAGATTATTTCACTGATGAAAGATGAAAGCTATGTTCTTTCTGAATTAAGCGATATCTAAATATTATTAAGTCTCATATTGCAACAAACGTTGACAAAGTCTTGGGCGATCAAAGGTAATAATTAATTAAAAATGTGTTTTTAAACTTATATAATATTACAACTAAATTAAACTAGGTTTTTAATTAAAGGTATTAAAATTAAAAGTAACTAAAAATTTACCTTATAATTCACATGTATTAAATTAGCTAATAAAAAATCTATAACTATCTAGTATTCAACGAGTGCTATATCTATACTAATGTTATAAAGAGGTAAAGTTTGTGAGTTTGTGACGTTGTGAATTGTGACATTGTAGGGGGTAATCTCAGGAACTACTGGTCCGATTTGAAAAATTCTTCCATTGTTATATAGCTCATTTATCGAGGGTGGTTATAGGCTATATATCATCACGTTAAGACTAATAGGAGCAACAATGAAGAATGTTTAAAAATCGGGGTGTTTTTTCCTCTTGAGAGCTTGCGCTGCATATTAGTTAGCCCAAATTAACTATGTCCACGCGAACGAAGTCGCGGACAGAGGTAGTTCTTTATATAACCCTCGGAAAGATTTCCATCACTAAAGATTTTAGGGTATATTTTTTCATGTAAACCAAAAAACAAGATTTAATACTGTAGGTTCAATAATTACAAGCAACATTTTGTGCAATTGCGCGAGTTGTTTCCTCAGCCGGCGCAGTTAACAGCCACTTCAAACTGGAATCGTACGGTCTTTTAATGCGAACTCTGTAAACACTTATTTGTTGTAAGTATCTTATGGCTGAGAGGTGGTTGGAGATGTTAAAATTGTCAAGAATATTGAAATAAGTATGTCGATAATAAGAAATACTTATATATGTTTTTTTTATATCTAAATTATTAAATTCGTTTTTATTTTATATGCAACCAAAATTATTACATCTATCTAAGGTGCTCTGTATTATTAAAAAGAACAAATCACATAATTTGGTATTTAAAAATTATAAGATCTAGATACTCAAAAACGCGACGTGATTGAAAACAACATTTCCCAGAGAAATCAAATGAAAAATCTTATTGTTAATGAACAATTTTTGTCGTTGCAAATATTTCAAACTTTTTGTTTTATTTTATTTTAAAATATACAGAGTTATTGGTAATACAACATATTCTCGTTACGAGGTGATAGGTATATGGCTATTTGTGATAATTATGTAACACGTTAACCATCTTTGAGTTGTCATGTTTCCTTACCTAATTCAAAATAATTCATAAATGCAACAATGTGTTTCATCGTTTTTATAAATCAGAAGAAAAAATGAGATTTATATTGGTACTTTTTTTTCAATAACTTTTTGATGTTACATTTTTGACTAATTTTGAAAAAATCTAAAAAACAAGATAACTCAAAAACGGTTCACTTTTGCATAATTTGTATGGGGGTTAAATTATCACAAGTAGTCACCCCATACCTCTTAATGGGAATACGGCGAATTACAAATAACCCTGTATAGATACTATAATAATTTCCACAAGACACGGATCACAAGTATATAGTACCGACGATCATTGTACTTTTCTAAACAACATTTATTTGATAGTTTTATACCTAGGATAAGATTTGAATAATGACATGTTTCGGATATTCCTTCGACTATCGGAAGCCACTTAATCCTTCTGTTTGCTGGCTTCTAATGGCCGTTAATAATAAAAGCAAACGAGCGAACAACTTGAAACAAATTAAATGATTCGTCGAAATAACCTTCGAAAAACAATTGCTGTCACCGCTCCTTTACATTCAATTTCCTAATCGTATTTTTTATATATTTGGTAGAATGTTTTTTTTTTACTTTATTTCTGGCAATCAATCTTTCAGATTATTACTGCCATTGTCACGCAGTCAATAATATTCAACAAGCGTCGTACGATTATTTTAATATTAAGCGTCGTGTGAATCAATATTCTAACAAGATGGTGTATTATTTTCATTCACTCCACTTGTACACAATAAACTAACTATATTACGTAAAACTCCACCAAATTTACAAAATATAGAGTCAAATAACACAAGATTATAATTAAAATATAAAATCCATCACATGACAGACTAAAATTCCGTCAAAAACTCTGGTAGAATGTTTAAATGTTCGTCTTTAATTCTCATTTTAAACATCAAAATAGGTAATTATTAAACATCATAGCACATTTTACCTTGTAAGATATTGTGTATGTTTTTATTTTCACGTAATGAGTTCCGAACACCTACACGGTACAGATTTTCGACATAAAATAATGATTACTACGAAATTCGATGATATTTTTACCAAGATTGGGAATGTATATTTTTTAAAGAAACTAATGTTAGCATTTTATATTTAGAAAAAATAATTTAACAGATTCCTCTAATGATTCCAATAATATCTGTGTAAAACCCTGTTCGGATATTACCAATTTGGGGGCCCGAATGTCTTTAATTTAGACGGCTAATGATATTTTCATAATGATTATTCGAAGGGGAATCTCATTTAGGTTACTACTTAGATTATAATAATGGTCGTACCTTCCCAATTTCTCCTGTTTGTTAACTCAACTGGCCGATATTAATTGTCAGAATGTTCACTAAACTTGTTTGGTAATAAAGTTCAATAAATGAAGTTAATTTTATTTTCGAATGTATTAATTTTAAGTACGAGGCAACATAGTACTGACGAATACTATAAATGTAGAAGTGAGTATTATTGTTTGTGCGTCCGTTTGTTATACTTCCTACTAGAATATAGTTTCTAGTTACTAGAAGTATATGGGGTAATTGTAATCTAGAAAAGAAAATATACTGTGCCCGAAAGTTAGATTAATTCTATTTTGACGTCAACGAACTCGCCACCAAAAGCTATTAATTTACTATGTTAACGATATTCGCAAGTGCAATTTTTATTATATACATATAAATATATAAGATATATGAGATGCTCACGGGATTTTCACCAAGTGAAAACTTTAAAAATATTATACTGTACCCTTGTGCGCAGTCACTTGGAATACGCTTCTCAGATCTGGAATCCCATGTATATATTATACATATATACCCATACCCATACATATATTTCTAGAATCGAAAATGTTCATAAAAAGTTTTTACGATTTCTATGTTATCGTACACATGACAGGTATGATTGTAAATCCTATGAGCAGCATTGTAAATTGCACCATTTACTACCCCTGGATAAACGGCGCATGATTGCTGACATTTCTTTCCTTTTAAAAATCGCCCAAAACAAGGTCGATTGTCCAGATCTCCTCTCAAAAATTTCTTTAAGGGCTTCGTCTACTGTTCTTCGTCATAGCTCATTAATATATGAGCCTCATTCAAGTACCAATTATAGAAAGAATAGTTATTTTTTACGAAGTAGTTCTAATTATAATAAGCTTAGTAAAGAGTTTAATTTAGATCTTTTTAATACTCCATTTAATGCAGCAAAACAGGCGATCATCACAACATTCTTTGATAAGTTTGCTTAATATGTAACTTTTCACTGTGCTTTATCTTTACGATTATTATATTATTATTCAGCGCTTAATATCTTCTTGTAACTATTTCATTATCTATTAGTGAATATCTTTAATTAGCTTTAAGTTGATTATTGTATTTTGTATTATGTAAGAAAAGCTGTCGATATTCCTTCGAATAAATAAATAAATAAATATTATGTTAAATGGTTAAAGCTGTTATATGATAAAATTATTGAAAATAATATAACCTGTTATTACCTCATTGATAATTATAGAGTATTAATATGTGTAAGTTGAACCAACATTCTACATTTCGCACCAATCATTTTTGGCGGGATTTTTTATAACATAGTAGGCAAACGAACAGGTGGGCCGCCTGATGTTAAGTGATCACCACCGTCCATAGACACGTGCAACACTAGGGGAGTACTGTATTGGGGGGCAGGAGGCAAAAGCAGAAGGGGAAGGTGAGGAGAGTTGAGCCTCCGACGCTCTAACTGATCGAAAGAAACGCAATGATGCAAGCACTATTACTTCACGTCGGTTTTCTGTGAGAAGGTGGTAGCACCCCGGGCGAGGTGACCCATTCATGCTGAAGCCAGTAATAGTTTCAGCGTAGCTCTATCACCTTAAAACCCCTTTTAAATCGTCATGTAATAAAATGTTTATTTTCTAGGTCAAAAGATTTGAAAAAATTTGGGTCTGATATGTCCCAATATGATAATGGGATGCGCTATACATCTAGTAAACAGGTTAATATGAGTCACGAATAATAGAAATAACTAACACTGAGAGTTTGATTGTATATTCAGCTATTTTAAAACAAAATATACAAGTAAATTTTAGTTTATATATTAGTCACATACCTTATTTTGTAATTGTTATACACTAACTTAAAAAAATAATCAACTCAACGCAAGTACGTGGACATCGCCGAAAACAAACTTTTTTAACGGCTCTTAAAAATCTTACTTAACGGGAACTTTTTCACTTTACACTGGGGATGTGAACCACTGACCTTTTAGTTTGGCAGTTAGATGAACTGCCAACTGCCTCCTGTCTTCTCGTAAATTAGTTTATAAAGTCAATCAAAATAATTTCCTACCGCCTCCAGCAGTTTGAGGCGGAATCAATTTTATTAAAATTTGAATCTTTACTTTTTACTCGAGTGTCTTATTTTTCTTATCACTTTTAAGCGACTTACGTTAATATTGGTGTTTAATTAATCGCAAGTATAAAATGTTAACATAAAAATAAAACCAAATTAAAGAAGAATGTTCCAGAATATTCTTGACAATAGTCTACATAATTTACTCGGGCTTAGTTCTGGATTGTCATAAACCAAGCGATATCTCAATCATTATTCATTTGTTATTCAAATTTAAAGAATTTTTCTTTTCGAAATGAAAACGCTGTTGACCTGGAATGGTCTTCACCGAACTATTGAGGCGAGCGCTAGAGGCACTCAGCCGATTTGGGATGTTTGGGCGACTAACTCAAGGGTGCACGGCACCCTCGGCTTGGGCTGTCGCCTGTTTTGTGCAAAAATTGCGACCTATCTGAGATAACCTAAGTTATCTAGATATACGTATATGAGTTATTGAAACATGCATGTGTACCAAGCATGCGTGCCTCAACGACTCCTATATGTATATTGTGTCGAGAAAAATCCTCAAAACCATATAGGATAGGATAGGTTAGGACAAGTAAAAATAAGGTTAGAACACTTTGTCGTTTAATTCTCTCTTTCTATTTCTCTGAAAAAGAAAAACAGCGTGTAGGCGTGCACGTGTGTATAGGTGATGTGTGTGATGTTGTAGCAGTGATGTAAGGTTTAGTGTCACTGTATCGTGTGAGCAGTGTACTCAAGGGCTCCACGACGAGGGAATGGACCTAGGCTTGAGCCGCTGCCGAAGGGGGCCTAATCTGGTATAAGGATTTAAAGGGCTCCTTAGTATGTCTTCAAAATCCAAGGTTAATACTAAATACATTAAA
>JACEII010000008.1:7212613-7386170 GCA_014332785.1 Antheraea mylitta
ACCTCTTTTTTAAAAATGGTTAAAAAGTGTAAATAAAAAGTAGCTCGCTTTAATTATGTGGTAATAACTAGGTAATGTGACAATGTAAAAGAATAAATGAAATGTTGTCACTCATTATGAAACTAGTATGATGTTTTTGTCATGTAAACATTGTTGTTATCAAATTTGGCGTCATTAATTAGAATTATCTTACCGTTAGTTTGTAATATATTGGTTATCTAGTGCTCGAAATTCGACCAAATTTAAGGAAAAACGGACTGCTTACTTTTTTTTATTGTTAACTTTAGAAAATTAAGAAAATCGGTAAAAAAGTACTTAACCTTCTTTGTTTATTTATATACAGTGTGCAAATACAAACAAAATTGTTAAAACGTTAGATAAAAAATATAGTTATATAAATCATTTTAGTAACCAAAATTTACATTTGGTACGTAATTAATTACTACTAATACCTTAACAGTTCCTCTTTAGTTGAAACTCCATCATCAAATAAAGTACTTACTTGCTCGTAGCAACAGAATTTCTGAATAAGACTTTTGAGGCTTACCGTCTTACAATTTTTGATACATTGTTATCTCACATTTGACAATATTGTGGTTTAATTTTAGAACTTATAACAAATGTAAGAAAGTGAACAAAATATTACTCATATAATAGACTAGCCTCTGCCCGCGACTTCGTTCGCGTGGAATAGTTACTTTTGGCTAACGCTAACACGCAATGGAATCTCTGAAGAGGAAAAAAAACGATTTTAAAATATTCTTCATAATTGCTCCGCTCCTATTTGTCTTAGCGTAATAATATATAGCTTATAACCATCCTTGATAAATGGGCTATATAACGCTAAAAGAATTTTTGAAGTCGAGTTCCATCAGTTCTTGAGATTATCCCCTACAACGTTACAAACTCACAACGTCACAAACTCACAAACTTTACCTCTCTACAATATTGGTATAGATTGATCGACGTCTACTTTGCAAAAGTTTTTAGCTGCAGCCCATGACGCTGGTGAGATTAAGCCTGCAGGCCCACTTAGCCCACTCGGCCGCTAAGTTAACTAGGACCTCATTAATATCGCTCAGCATCTTACAACGTAAAGCGAACGCTAAGCCGCTCTCCTAATTTGCTTGCATTATAAAAAGAATAACGAAATTTTCCACAAAGCGAAGTCGAATTCCGACGAGCAGCTTCGAGTCGTATCTTATGTTCTCGAAGCGTTTATTTACATATAGTTTAAGCTTGTAGAAACTACATTTATAAATTGTAGTTATGTATATGCTTATATTGGGGTGCTTCGTTTGAGGGGATTTTTTTTTCTCACTTCATTGACGAAATATAGCTCAAAACATATAAAAAGATTCCCACTAAAGACGAGCTTTTAATTTTAATTTTTAATACTTAACGAATGAATGAATTTCAGATTTGCCCATTTAATTAAAATATATACATTTTTTTTTAACTTTTCTATATCTTGGCGACATTTCAGGCTATACACCATGGGCGGAAATTTTAAAGGAAACCTTCCTCTTTAAAGCTTTTGTAGTTTATATTCAACTTCGTATGCAAAAAAAATTGTAAATTTAATATTTTGCTCAAAAATCGTGTTTTTTTTTATTTATCTTCAAATCTATCAACTTTAAGACAATTTTTAATAAAAGCTTTTTTGTAGAGAATTAAATTTTACTATAAAAAAAATTCTGTAAGTCAAAATTGGAGAACTTATAAGTTACGAGATAAATTCAATCAATTATTAAGAAGAGAACTGTACGTATAACTCTGTTTCAGGGAGTTTTTGGCGGGATTTTAGTCTGTCATGTAGTGGATTTTATATTTTATTTATAATCTTGTGTTATTTGACTCTATATTTTGTAAATTTGGTGGTGTTTTACGTAGTATAGTTAGTTTATTGTGCATTTGTGAAGTGAATGGAAAATAATACCACGGAACATGAAATTCTGAGATGCCACAAAAACTCCCTGGATGGTTCTAACAAGGAATCCACCATCTTATTAGAATATTGACTCATACGACGCAATATTGAAGTGATCGCATAACGCTTGTAATATGCTTGTAATATAACTATGCGACAACAGCAGTATAATCTGAAAGACTGATTGCCAAAAATAAAGTAAAAAAAAACTGTTTCATCGAGATTTTTGTTCTTTTTCTTTCTCTTCAGTTACGAACAGATACGATTCTTATGATGAATGAATTTATCTCGTAATTTATAAATTATACAGATTTGCCTTAAAGGACTTTTTTGTAGAAAATTGAATTCTCCACAAAAATCATTTACAAAATGTTGCCCTAAAGTTGATAGAGTTGAAGATAAATAAAAAAAATGTTTTACGAAATTCTTTATTAGTAATTTAGTTCTACATGTCATCATTTTGATGGCTACTGAAATTATAAAAAGTTTAATTTTATTAAGTTATATGAAGGTACTAAATAATATATCATAGTTTGTAAAAATATTTTTTTAATGAAAACAATAGATTCTAAACAGTGGCTAATTGAATACTGGCTTATATAGTGTTTTTTTTTTCTTATTTTTGTTCTGCAGACTCTTGGTCCCCACCTTTTTTGCTTTCGCTTTTTTTTTATTGTCTGCGTGAAAAATCATATCTGTGGGCAACTATTGGGTGATTTTTATTATTTAGTATTATTTTAATTTACCCTATTTTTAGTAGTACTCTATAGTAGGCTTATCTAGTTCTAGTCTATGTATTTGGCGCTACACGTCACGTAACTCCACGTACCGTAACACTACTGGCCGACAGGAATTTAATTTTTCCCTCCGTGTGCCTGACGAACTTTGTCCGCAACGTCTCGCCTTATTTCATTTATTGCCGGCTGACCATTGAATACTAATTTGTTTGCTACTATCGAACTACAAATAATTCATACCTATAGATATATAAAATTATTATGTTCAGTGTTTACTATTTTTTCGTATTGAGGCATATTAATGGTCTTATGATATGGAGGTCGTTGTAGAACACATGAAAATTTAAATAGTAGAGGTCTTCAAATTTGAAAAATAAAGAACAAGTTATTGCATTTTCATAATTTAAAACTAAAAACCATTTGGATGATATTTTGTGGTAATATAATATTGTATATAGACAAGTATTATTTTCTTTTGACATAGCAATTTTCATTTTCTAAATCAAAAGTACTTTACTTAATTTAGGCCCTGAAAAGGCACTTATGACCGTTAAATTACCTAGGTCCGGAAAATCTAGTCATCGCGACGAACCGGCAAGAAACTCGATCTGGGTTTATCAGTTGAAAATATATATTTTTACAGACGGTTACATTTGCTTTTGCCGGGTGCACAGAGAGATGTGTAATTTCCAAACATCACCATCGTTCACGTATTGACCCATTCTATAGCCCATTAGACATTAACACCCGACCTTGACAAGGTGCTAGAAATTACTATCCGCTTAATTGGTAATATTTTTTTTATATCATAGGAGGCAAACGAACAGATGCGTCACCTGATGTTGTTAAGTGACCACCACCGTCCATAGATACTAGCAACATCAAGGGAGTCGTAAGTGCGTTGCTGTGTTTTTGTGGGAACTTGGAAGAGTAGGAAGAGATGGCGAGGGGATGGGGATAGGGTGAGAGGGGGGATATGGGCCTCCGACGCTCTCACTGACCGAACGAAACGCAACAATGCAAGCACTGTTATTTCACGTCGGTGTTTCTGAAGGTCGGGTGGTACTACCCTTGTCGAACTGACCCATTCATGCTAAAACCAGTTTTAGCTACAGCGCGGCTCTACCACTATGTTTCTGGACTATGTTATAGAACCTAACACTATTAATTTAAAAAGCTGTTATTGGTGTTAGTGAGTTTAAAAGATGGAATGCCACGTTTCTCATTGTTTCTAGTATTTAAATTAGGTCGGTTTAAAATGAATTATTCATTCCATTAGTTTCGAGAAAACTCTAAACTGATTTAAAGATATTATATTAATTAGAAAATTTTGAATGAGTTAAATTAAATTTATTCCTAATTTAAATCAAATAAATATCTCATGAAGTACTCTTTACTATGAAAATATTTCTAAATTAAAAAATAATAATTTGGTATGAATATAATACCACGACAACCGTAATGAAATTATTATGCTAACAATCATTTTCATATATTCCAATTGTAACATGAATGATTTAGACGAAGATCTAATCTCAATCTCTTTTATATTAATTAGAAATCTTATAAACGTTGACTATATTAACTTAGATTTTTTACTATTAGCATATTGACTACCATAGACGTTTTTTGTTTTTGTATATTGTATATAGTATTAACACTAGGAGAGCAATTTAAAAACGTCATACAACTATTCAAGCGAAACTAATTAAATCACCTTATGGCACCTCGACGAGGACTGCGGTTGTCCTTGACGTTCGATAGAATTAAGATTGGGAATAAAATGAATCGAAGTGAAAAAAGCGTACAGAACGAAGCGAAGGTTGTTTAGTATTTAATAATCTATGAGAGTTTCATATTACATTCAGTCTCTATAGAGTATATGTTCCTAGGCTTAGTGTACTTTATGTATTTTTACATACATTTATTTCATCTATATGTAGAGTTCTAATAAGTACATCAGAAGGACTGATAAATATGAACTATTTTTTTATTAAAATTATTTTTTTTTGTTTGTATGTATGTTTTAACGACGTAACTACTTATTCGATATTTTGCATACACAATGTCAGGGGTACAATTAATAACATTGATTAAGAAAACTTTTCATCCGAAAAAATGTACTCTTCTTGAGTTATAAATCACTAACGCGAACGAACCTTCAGGATATAGATAGTAAATATATTGTGCGCAAAATAATTATAGTAGGCATATTTATGTCCTAATTGTAACTATTGTTAATTTTATTACCTTAATAATTATCAAAATAGCAGTATTATATTAATGATACAATAATAATAATAAAGTAATTTTAATAACATATTTAGTTATCACTTTAATTACGGTCGACGAAGAGGAAAGTAAAAAGCATCCATCACTTAGCTGTGGACATTTTTTCACAAATTGCCTTTTAAAGGACACACCGCCCGAGCGATTGTCATTAAATGTATTCGAAATCCATTTCATTCAGTTGATACTGAACATCATTATGGCAATTTTAGACAGCATTAAGTGGTACGAGACGAGTACTCTGAACATCACTGAATCATAGTGTGTGCAAATTGTGTTTAAGAGCCCTTTACTCAACCGTTCACCCCTCATAGATAACTGTTATACAATTACATGAGAATTCATTAGGGATGGTAATAGTAGCTATTTTAATACAATGGTATAGCAGTATATAGTAAAATTACTTCTTCGTCACTGCTACTTCACAAGTAGTAATTTTTTTTTTTATGTCATAGGGGGCAAACGAACAGGTAAGCACCTGATGTTAAGTAATCACCGCCATCCATAGACACTAGCAACACCAGCGGAGTCGCAAGTGCGTTGCCATCCTGTGTTTGGGGGGAAAGGGGAAAGAGGGGGGATGGAAGAGGAGAGGGTTGTGGCGGCGAGATGGGTCTCTGGCAGTCTCACTGGCCAACACGCAACAATGCAAGCACTGTTACTTCACGTCGGTTTTATATGAGAGGGTGATGCTACCCCGGGCGAGCCGACCCATTCATGCTGAAACCAATAATAGCTCCAGCGTGGCTCAACCACCTACCAATATATTAAATTGTTATATGAATGTTAAAATAAATGAGGGATTTATTCCGAACTTAACCCATTTTTAACCGACTTCAAAAAAAGGAGAAGGTTCATAATTCGACAGTTTTTTTTTTATGTTTGTTACCTCAGAACTTTGGACTGGGTAAACCAGTACATCTCTAAGTAGCGCACATATTCATATGTTTTATTTAATTTGGTTAGTTTAAAAAGCTCTTTATTTTCCGCTTTTTAGTGCCTTATGGGTTTTTGATCGATATTGAAGTCGTTTTTTTTTTTTAATTTACTTTATAAAATTTTCAGCTCAAATTGGAAGGCAAAAAGATGATTACAAATGCAATGAAGCGATATGAAAACCCGGTCTAAACTATAAGGGACGAACGAGTTCTTCGAATTAGAATTAAAAGCTATTTGACACCCATAATATCTTGAATTAATTAGCAGGTATAAAAATCCATATAGCGAATTAATTTTCATACCACAAGAAAAATACCAATCGTACAGATTAATTTAATACTTTTATAAATTTCATTATTTTCCATAACATTCTAATTAACATTTAAAAAATATACAAATTGGTAACTATCATACTACAAATTACATTTAATATTGACAAAAAGGATGTTGTTATATATTTACGAGAACCTACAAACATATGTACCATTGTATGATGGAATATTTAAAAATTGACATTGAAATACTTTTTAGTTACACCATTTATTTATCAAAATTAAATTCTAATTTCTAGATTACTTTAGTCACGCTTGGGTTAATTACTTTGGGCTAACGCTAAGTTTAACTCACGACTTCGTTTACATAAAAGGTGAAAATATGTTTAAATAACACATACATCGACCCCGATTTTGGAACATGCTTCATTGGTGCTCCGTTCCTATTACTCTTAGCGTGATTATATTATATTATAGCTTACCTCGATAAATGAGCTACATAACACTGAAATAATATTTCAGATCGGATTAGGTTTTGAGATTAGCCCGTTCAGGCAAACAATCTCTTCAGCTTTATAATATAAGTATTAGATAGATTTTAGTTCAGTAGAAAACATAAAATGAAACATCATGTAATATTTGTATTAGCAGGATAATAAGAACCAACATAGCATTAAATTGAGTACCGACTTCAAAGAATACCGAAAAAATTAAATGTGGAAAATTCCAGTCTCGGTTTATTTGGCTTGTTATATTTCTGTGAAAATAATACTTCCGCATAGAATAAGCAAATAAGTTGGTTTAATGTTAAGTTCTTTTGAAATCAGGCTTATGTTCATGAATATAATATATATGTAACTTTAATTATCTGCAAAATAATTAATTGTGTTGAGTGAATCGCGCGAGCAGTGCACTCAAGGGCTCCACACCGAGGGAACGGACCTAGGCTAGAGCCGCTGCCGAGGGGGGCCTAATCTGGTGTGCGGGAGCGAAATTTACCCCCAGAGATTTAAAAGATATAGTTTGTAACATACACTAGAATGTAAGACGTTCCTGTACCTGTCTGTGAGGCGGCCATCTAAACTCAGTTGGGTTTTCAATGTCTTTTGAAATTGGTTATTTTTTTAACATATTGAATCAACAACAGTAACATAACATAAAAAACTAAAAAACATACATGCGAATACTTAAAAATTATTTATGTCACTCTTTACAGTTGACTACAGCATTTATGAATAAAAGATACGATGCGGAAGACAATAAAAGTAAAAGAATCAAATTATGAAAAAAAATTAAGAAGATAATAAAATAAAACAATTCGATAATCTATAACTTAAAAATTAAGGAAAAAAGATCCTGCAAAAATTAATTAAATAAAAAACCAATTTTAGATCTGAAATTATATAGGGAATTACTGAATAAGTCTATGATGTGATCTTTTTTAACAAGGTCGTTATATTGTCGAGAAAGTCTGAGAACGATGGAGAAATGACCTAAATTGGTTCTGTAGCTTTTGTGACCAAATAAAGAGACAGGAAATCTAAGTAGTCTGGAAGGCACATTAATATTAAATCAATTCAAAAGTTCTGAATTATCAATGTGGTTATTGAAAAGTTTGTATAAAAAAGTCATGTTCAGCATCATTCTTCTATTGTACAAAGATTTCAGTTTAACTTCTTTCAGTCTATCATTATACGGAGCAAATTTCATAGAACCTTACAAACAAGCTATAGTAAAACGTCTTTGAATATTTTCGATACGGTCTATGTAAAGTTGAGGGCACCAGACAGTGCTACAATATTCAAGGTGGCTTCTTACAAGCGTGCTGTATTATCTTGATGGATTTGTTTCTAAAAAGCCTACTGTTTCTAAGAATGAAACCTAAAATTTTACGTGAAGATAAACAAATGTGACCATTTAACATTGGGAAGACTGCCTGTTTATTACGTCATATATTAAAAAACCGTGTGGACTTACGATTCTATTGTTAAGTTCCTAGGCATTATTTCTAAATAAATTTTATCCGAACTGACTTCGACAAATTGATTTGATATTACTACATTAATATGCTCTACGTATTAGGTTTAATTTCCCATTTCGAGTTTCGAAACAAACCGAGTGAAATGAATCTTTCAAAGGAAGTGTGCGTCATGTATGGGAAAATTTGCTGTTTTGTGCGCTTCGGTAACGATTTACATTAAATCATCTTGATATTACGATTTACATTAAGACTCTTGGAATTATCAAACCTATCTCTAGTATGTGGTAGATTATTCTATTTTTATGGGGAAAACAATACGCGGTAACACTAAAATGCCTTCTAATTCGATAGTCCACTTTCAAACTTTCGTAATTTAAAACCGCTTTTTGGTACAAATATTATGTGAACGTTTTTAACTATTTCTTACTTAACTGACATGACTTTAGCTGAAGTTTGTATAATATGATATTTCACGTATCTTTTCCAAATGATAATAATCGCAATATCATTATAATATGCAAAGAATAAATACTTAAGCTAATAGAATATTTAATATATTGTTCTCTCAGCTCATTTCATAATATAAAAAAATGAGCCATCACGGGACGCCGGGCAGATGTGAAACACATGTGTGACGTAGTAAATAACAGTGTATACGCGATAGGTACGCAAGCTCAGTGCGGTAAGAGAGATTGCGCACAGTCGCTTGCATATAGCATCGTATATATATATATATACCAACAATCAGGTAGACCCTTACCTATAGATATTTCACATCAGTAATATTTTATACATATTTCTTAAGTGTTTAAATGAATAAGTAACTAATAATACATAATGTATAATATGTGTGACACATAAATAAACAAATCTCAACAAGCGGTAAACGTAGCGGTAACGTCCGTTTAGTGTATTACTCAAATGAAATAATTTCAATGAAATATTTTATGCAAATTCGGTTCGTAACCAAATCCTCGTTAAAGATAATTAAAATAATTTACTAACAATGAAAATTTCTGACCAATCGTCTGATCACCAATTTAGTAATGTATATTTGAAATACGCTATACTGTAGAAGTATTTTATCTCATATTATCATACTAGCTTCTGCCCACGACTTCGTCCACGTGGAATAGTTACAATGGGCTAGCGATAAAACGAAACGGAAGCTTTTTTTATCATAGGAAACAAACGAATAGGTAGGTCATTTGATGTTAAGTGATCACTACCGTCCATAGGCACCAGCAACACTAGAGAAGCCTGTGTCGGTGGGGAAGAGGAGGAGGAGGGGAAGGAGGAAGGGAGAAGTGAGAAGGGGGAAGTAGGCCTTCGTTGCTCTCACTGATACACACTGAAACACTGATACATGTCGCCAACTACACCGCGCCTGCGTTTTGTTGAATCGATGTACTTTGTATTTAATAAAAATGAATATTAATGTAATAAAATAAATAGTCATTATTATATTGAACATATTTGTAATGTTTTCATTATGTCATAACAGAGTTCTGCTGTAATCTGTACTTTGTGCATATAACTTATACAAAACAATTTCGATATTTCACATCTACCAGGCGTCCCGTGACAGCTCATTTTTTATACACGTTTTCTCATATATTTGCTCACATAATTCGTCCCACGTACTTTTCTTGAAAGTGTTTACAACATCGACTCTTCTGAAATGTGACATACCAATAATTTCTATTGCAAACGGATTCATGGAAGCACGAAAATAAAACGTTTTAGAAAACCTAGGTTTATTATTTTGTCAATAAATATCTTGAGTATCATTATAGTGAACATAATAGTACCGTGGGCACAGTGCCACTGCGTTTTATGCCAAGTCATGAATACAGTACGGGTTTCTAAGTTTTGCAGTTGTGGAAATATAGTTATATATAACTTTAAGATATTTGCTTATGTATTTATTTGTAAAGTTACTCGATATAAAAATATGGGTACTTACTTAAATTTAGCCTTATACTGAAACGTAAACGTATACTGAAAGGTACGTCCAAAATATTAACCAAAATTTTATTCATGTATCTAATATTCCTATTAGAATTTGATGTTTGTAGATATACTTTCAGAACAAAGGCAAGAAACCTCAAACAGATTTTAATATTTACATTAATATTATGTTAAAGTACAATATTTACTAATTCATTATTGATTATTATATATATTTTTTACATTATGGTGACGCATTCATTTAATATACAGCGACTTTAGAAGTAGTGTCGTTGACTTGCGTTGTTGGTTTTAAATTTACAAGAAAGGTGGTATTCAACAAAATAACAAAAATCGAGATAAATTCAGTGCAGTTCCACCAGATACTACTAGATATTTGCAAACAGTTATAATAATATATGGTTACATACCAACTGTATTAACCATGTCAGGTTCAAACGTCAACTAAGAATGTGTTTTAATTACTTTATGTTGCTTTAATTACTAATAACTAGGACTTTCTATTACCAGATTCAGGTTTAAGTTTTCCATGTACATCACGCGCAAATAAAATCAAGCGTTTTTTGTTTGAGACGTGGTGGCAGTCAACTTATTTCAGGCGGAAGTGTAATGTCCACTATAAAAATGTAAATCAAATATTTTAACTTCAATTTTTTTTTATCGAAGCACGACATAGTGACTGCACTATGCCTGATGTTAAGCATAGTGCAATCCAAAAACATCGGCAACCACCGAGAGACAGATTATCCATCGCCGGTCACCGCTGTCATGCCGGCCATAATGACGACAGTCACCCGGTACTGGATATGCGCAGACTGATCCCGAAACGCGACGCGCAGAATCGAGTCACTATGACGGGCTTTTTCGCCATATACATGGTGGTTGCGACCCAGTCGGGCTGTAAAACCCTAGCACCCCGCTATCGCCATTGCCTCGTTCGTTATTCAGCAGGGTGTACCACGGGCAGGTGAGGTTGGCTTGGGTGTCTCAAGTCTTAAGATGTTACTCGACCCTCCAAAAATTTCGCTTATACTTTGCTTATGAATACAATTTCAACTGTTAGTTAATGCAGACGTGGCCTTTCATAGTACTATGCTATATCTAGAGGAGGACTGGGTCTTAACAACAGCAAGTGGACTTTAGAAAAACAGCTTTCATCATACTGACTTCCATCACAATATTTTTCTTTACCAAGGAGGTCAAATTCGATACAATATCCAAAACATTACATTGAAACATCATAGCTTCTAATTTAAATTTTTATACGCCTTATACAGATTAAATAAAGATATGTCTTAGACAAGTAAAAAGAATATATAAAGTATTACATAACTATTGTTCATGGCTCATTTTGCACGAGTAATTTATGAAAATTCGTTCACTCATTTACTTTTATTATAAGTGGGTATTTTAAAGGTACATTTTGTCTCGGTAATCGTATGCGGGTCGAGCGGTTTCCTACAGAGTCAAATAATGTCACAACCAACATCTGGTTGTTTAAATTGTGTATTAAATGTAATACGCATCATTATGAGAATTATATTGAAAGAGTTAACAGAAACAAGAAACAATGTCGTTTTATCTGCTACGAATTTTTATATAATAGTTTAACTTTTCTTTTTTCATAATTATTTAAGGCGTAAGCTTCAATGCAAACTAAGAAAAAATGTAGAGACGGAAATCTCTCGGAACATATTAGTATCGTTTTTTCTTACAGAGTATGCGAGAATCCAATTTCTCAAGACCTAACTACGCAATTGATACTACATACGTTACTATTATTAAAAATCACACGAATCAATACAATTATTTTGGGTTTACATGTATAGATGCTGCAGCTATAATATGAAGCGCACTGCATATATGCTTGCTAGATTACACTATAAAAAATATAGCTTTCTAAAGTTGAGTTGACAGTATGATAGCTCAGTAGTAACGAGTGCGGGCACCGAAACGATCGACGCAGCTTGTGTTCAAATCAAGACCATTTGTAACACTTGCCTTAGAAAAGCAATGTATTTAGGGAAAGCGAAGTAGTAGGGTTCTGTGTCCGACCACCAAGCACCTGGAGTTTCAGGATCAGCTACTATTTATCTAGCTTTCAGACCAACATGATAGCAATGATCAGCAATGGATTGTAGAATTTGAATTGCACTAAGTTTATAGGCACGAGACCATCACTTTCCCTATTATTACAAAAAGGTGAATCCAAACTTAAAACAAATTCTAGTTTAAATTAGGTGATCACTGCAGCCTACGGCTATATATATAATCAAATTTGAAAGACCTGCAGTCCTAAGGTCATAGACAGTGCCGGAACACAGCAACATGAGTTTTACTGGTTTGTTGCTGGAATAGGTATGGTAATGGTGCTTCTGAAAACGATGCTTGCAAAGGTCCAATCACAAAAAAAGATAATGGACCTCTTTATACCCGGCTGCTTTAGAACATAAAAAGAATGATTACTAGACTAACTAGAAGAGCTCTTTTATTTAAGTAATCGCTAATCGCTGGGCCGATTTGAACAATTATTTTAGTGTAAAATAGCTCATTTATCGAGGAAGGCTATACATAATCATGCTAAGATAAATAAGAGCAGAGCATCAACGAAGAAAAATCGTTTTTCTATTGAGAGCTTCCGATGCTTGTTATTTAGCCCGAAGTAACTATTCCACCGGGCGAAGTCAGGAGTAGAAGCCAGCGGTTCTAAAAAACTGACTATCTCAAAAATAATTCAAAAATGGCATCGATGCGTGGCTTTATACATATCATTTGTTCTTTTTTTAAATAACTATTGTTTTACATTTTTATGGAATTTGCTAAGGACAGTCAAATCCATGAGACTTTAGTTTGGGACTTATTGAGCTTTTACACAAATTTTTCTTTGTGACACCTGATTAGGCCTCCCACGGCAGCGGCTCAAGCCTAGGTTCGATCCCTCGGTAGGGAGCCCTTGAGTGCGTTGCTTGCGCGATACGGTGACACACAAATATACATCACCGCTACAACACTACACGATCACCCCCACACACGTGCACGCCTACACGCTTACACATGAAAGTGGAAGGGTTTACTTTTTTCCCCTTATCGAACTGAAAAACTCTCAATTTTCCGATAATAAATATATGGAGGAGTTGTTGAGGCGTGTATGCTTGGTACACATATATATACGTTTCAACAACTCATACATATATGAATAGTTAGCTAGGTTAGCTAAGATAGGTCGCGATTTTGCATGCAACAGGCAACAGCCAAGCCGAGGTGTGCCGTGCACCCTTGAGCTGCTTGCCAAAATAAAGTCGGCTGAGTGCCTTAAGCGCTCGCCTTAGTAGTCCGGTGAAGCTGTTAAGACCTTGCTGGGTCAATAGCGTAGTCATTTCGCAAAAAAAAAAAAAAAGGTTTTCCTTGTAACATTTTTTTTGGATAACCAAGGGAAAAATCAAAAATATTCTCATATTCTGTTTTACAACTTTCAATAAATTACGTCAAGCATTAAAATAAAACTTATCTGTGCTCTGTAAACGTGAAATCTCAAATCTGTTTTTATTTCCATTAAGTTATTTCGTTGAAAAATATCAGTGTAATGATACAAGAAACGTATGGAAAAACGTAAAAGAAAAAGGTTACTTAAGGTTATACATTTCAGTATTTTTTAAAGTTACACGCGTTACAATGGAGTAAAGGAATAAACGGTTTTATGATTAAGCTCTGCATTTTCGCAAAAACTATTGCTAATAAGAGAAAACCCCGGCATAGTAAGTATAGTAATGTATGGTAACATGACCTAGGAAAAGCTGAATAACAATTGGGATTATTGCTGTATTTATTATCTTTCATTTTACCTAAATACCTTTAGTTAGTGGTTTCATCTTGTTTTAATTAGTTTCTTTATGATCAATTAAAATAAAAAGTAAAACCAGAAACCGAATTTTCTTTGCCAAATTACAACGAAACTTAAAGTAGTGTATCCATAAATAAATAATTCATTTTACATTTGTGTTATATTTAGAAATAATCTTGTATTTTATACATCATTATTAAGACTAAATTACAAACTGACTAAACAACTATGTTGACATGACAACCACGTCCTTATTCAAATATACATCAATACAACAATCCTCCCCCATTATAAAAATATTGAAGACAAATAAATATAGAAAATTCATAAAAATTGTTTATAATCAACTCGAGGAATATTTCTTAATAATCTTCTTTCCACAGGGGCCGGTGGTGGCTGAGCCTCTTCATCTGTATTACACCACCCTCTTGTGGCAGGCAAGACTTCTTCTTGCACATTTTCTTTTTCTGGTTGATTAACGGAATTTGCATCAGTGCTATGTGAAGCGTGTACAGGAGATTCCTCGGGAGACCTATCACTCAATTCTATAGGACATTCCCAATTCTGTATTTCGGAATTCGCGGTACCCTTATTTACAATTAACTGGTTTTTATGCTTCTTCATTACTTGAGAGGTCATGCAATCCTTAATGATGTAGGTAACTTTCCCTATTTTTCTTATTACTATTCCTTTATTCCAGGATCTTTGACTATTTGGCATCGACTTTTTATAATAAATATAGTCACCAGACTTAAACGATTGATAATTTCTTCCTCCATAGGCTTTACTTTGCAGCATCTGTTTATGTTTAATACGATTAGCGAGAGTATCTGATGATGTCGCTGGAACCTTTGGATTAATTATATCCAAACGAGACCGAAGTTTTCGACCAAAAACTAATTGAGCAGGCGAAGTACCTGTCATGGAGTGCACTGAGTTACGATAGTCAAAAAGATATTTTAAAAGATTGTTATTTATATCCTTAATGTTGCTGCTATTCATAACACAAGACTTAATTCCTTTTTTGACTATCTTAACATATCTTTCTGCCTGACCGTTACTGGCAGGATGATAAGCTGGAGATGTTACATGTGAAATCCCATTTGATAGACAAAATGCCGAAAATTCAGCCGAAATAAACTGAGTGCCATTGTCACTTACTAACGTATGCGGTACACCGAATCGTGACATAAATTCACAAAGTTTTGCTATAATTAAAGAAGAAAATGTATTGCTCATTTCGTAGGCTTCTACCCATTTTGTATAAGCATCTACAATGACAAAATAACAATGATTATTTATAGGACCAAGTAAATCTACATGTATTCTATAAAATGGGTGTGGAGGATGAGGCCACGAAGCCAACGGAACACGTGGAGGTGATTGTCTAAGTTGAACACATATAGGGCAATTTGCAATAACAAACTCTATTTTTTTATCCATGCCAGGAAACCAAAATCGACTACGAGCTTCAGTTTTAGTTTTCACAATGCCTAGATGGGATTTGTGTAATTCTGATATTATTTTATTTTGTAAACTGGAAGGAATTATTAACTTATGACCACGCATTACACAACCCTTCTCAAAAGATAATTGTGTTTTACATAAAAAGTATGGTTTAAGCTCTTGATCCAGCAATTTTCTAGGCCAACCATCTTGTATATATTTAATAACTCTACGTAATCTACTATCCTTATTCGTTTCGACGCTTATTTGCTCGAGTGTAACTGGCAAACTACCATCCACAACAAAATTTACATACGTAGCACGGTCCTCTACAACCTCAAATTCAACCTTTTGTGAAACTCTGTTGTTCACTCCACTGCCTACTTTCTGGAATGACTCTTGATCAGGCAGACTTGCCCTGGATAAGTAATCTGCTGAATTATCTGCGCTACGGATATATTCAATAGTAAAATTGTAACCACTTAAAAACAAAGCGTAACGTTGCAGTCGATTAGCAGAAACCTCAGGTATTCCACGGTAAGGACCGAATATAGATAGTAACGGTTTATGATCCGTACGAAGTACAAACGGTACCGACCGACCATATAAATATTGATGAAACTTCCGTACTCCAAATATTATTGCGGTTGCCTCCTTTTGTATTTGAGAATACCTTTTTTCTGCTGAATTCAGCGTTTTTGAAGCAAAAGAAATAGGACGTTCCATATGATCGTCCCCGATTTGCGACAAGATGGCTCCGAGGCCATTTGGTGAAGCATCTACTGTCAGAATTAATTTTGCATTAGGATCAAAATGAGCTAGGACTTGATCTGATGACAATATTTTTTTAATAAAATCGAAAGCATTCTGATGTTGTGTGTTCCAGTTCCATTTCCTTCCTTTCTGCAATAAATCGTAAAGAGGACTTAAAACAGACGATGCATTTGGAACAAAACTCCGATAGTAGTTGACAAGTCCTAAGAACGATTGTAATTTTTTAACATTGGTAGGAGTAGGCGCATCGATGATAGCTTTTACTTTTTGCTCGGATTTTTTTAAGCCATACTTATTAATTGTATAACCTAAATACTCAATTTCATCCTTAAAAAACTCACATTTATCCTTGCGTAAAGTTAATCCTGCGTCTTGAAATCTTTGCAACACCGCGTTGAGCCTGTGTAAATGTTCGTTATAATTAACACCAGTAACCAGGACATCATCAAGCATGCACATAACCCCTTCCATACCAGAGAGCAAGCAATCCATTGCCCGTTGAAAGATAGCCGGTGCACTAGCGAGACCAAACACTAATCTAGTATAATTAAAGAGGCCACGGTGGGTGTTAATGCATGTAACTTTCTGAGATTCTTCATCAAGAACGAACTGATTGTAAGCCTGAGATAAATCTAGCTTACTGAATTGTTGTCCGCCATGCAATTTTGAAAAAAGTTCGCGAGCCGTTGGCAACGGATACTTTTCAACAACCAATTGTTTATTTAACCCAACTGCATAATCCGCACACAATCGTAACGAACCGTCTCGTTTTAATACAGGCACAATAGGTGACGCATACTCAGAGTGTTCAGTTGGTTTCAATATACCTAAAGAAATCAACCTGTCAATTTCTCTATCAACTTTTTCTCTAAGAGCAAAAGCTAGTGGTCGAGCTCTAACAAAAAAAGGTTTCATGTTTTCTTTTAATTGTAATTTAATTTTATACTTATTGAAGACACCTAGTTCGTCTGAAAATACTGTTGGATATTTAGATTGAAGTTGACTGAACATATTATTATTATCTTTGTCACAAAAATTCACAGACATAATTTTTAAGTTAAAGAAATAAAATCACGTCCCAAAAGGGGCGGACCACCATCCTTAATCACATAAACATCTAAAATATGTGATTTATTTTTATAAGAAAACATAAGCCTAGTTACGCCTACACACTCAATACGCTTACCTGTATATGATACTAGCCGTTTACTAGTCAGAGACAATGGCAACTCATTAAAATATTTACTAAAAGTTCGATTAGATATAGCTGTGACTGCTGAACCAGTATCAATTTGAAATTTTAAAGGTACTCCTTGTACAGATACAACTTCTGTCATAGGTTCACCAGTTAATGAACCAATATTATAAAACTTACCATCGTCATTACTCTCACTCGTCATATTTTTCTGAACAAAATTTATCTTTTTGCACATGCGCTGCAAATGACCTTTTTGATTACATTTCTTACATTTATAATTTACAAAACGACAATCTAACGAGGTATGATTCCTATACCCGCACACAGAACACACTTTCTGGACCTTACTGGTCGACGCTTTTGAGTATTGATTAATTTTGAGGAGCTGATCGTCCTGCAGAGGCTCTTGAACTGTCGCCGATACTGATGCTGCACCCATACGTGCAGTATAAACGCTCTCCGCTAGATCAATTGCCTTTGCTAATGTCAACCCCTCGACGTGTTGAGAAAATAACTTATCACGTTCTACACCCGGAATCATTCCCATTATAAAACGATCTCGTAAAGCTTCTTCGACGTTCAAAAAGAAACAGTGAGCTGTTAGACCTCGTAATCTTGCTGCCCATTCTACGAATGTCTCGTTCGATTTTTGAAATGCGGCATAAAATTTGCATCGTTCGCCGAATCCACATCTTGTAGGAGTAAAATGTTTATCTAAAATTTTTAAAATATCTTCATAAGGTACCTCCTGCAGTTCCTTGGGTAATGCTAAGTCTGCAGCCAATCTATAAGTGCTTTCGCTGAGTGTAGTCAGTAAAATTGCTCGTTTCCTGATATTAGCAGGATCCTTTGCTACGTCAATCTCGTTTGCGATAAACCATTGCACTAAACGGGCTTTGAATATTTGCCACTGTTGAACATTGTGGTCAAAACTTTCCACGATCCCGTACTGTGCCATTTCGCACTTTAAACGTGAGTTCTCGTCGCCAATGTTATATTTAGAAATAATCTTGTATTTTATACATCATTATTAAGACTAAATTACAAACTGACTAAACAACTATGTTGACATGACAACCACGTCCTTATTCAAATATACATCAATACAACAATTTGTAATCGATAAATGGTCAACTTTTCAGTATAAAAATTCCATTTGCCATTACAAAGTTGGTTTAAAAAATTCATTGTTTTTATCAAATTAATTCATTGTACACATTAATATCCTATGGTCACTACTTCTTATATTATCCTCTCATTTTTAGATGATAATAAAATATTAATTTGCTACTATTTTATACGAAAGCTAAATAATTTAATAAATTCTGTTTAATACAAAGTAAATACTATTATAGTTAATTTATTACACAATTTGACCACAAGACAGTTATTGTTAAACCATGCGAGGAGTATAACATGAATGTAAAAAGTATTTACGAGATAAAAACGGGCTATTCGTTGATTAAAAGAGAAACAAATATGGAGCGAGATGTACCTGAGCATTATGCGTCTGTTCGACGTCTCCAGATTAAAACTGGGGCGAGCACAATGAGAGGCATGTCGGCGGCGAGATTTCACGAGGGACGACGGATGACGTCACATCGCGAACATCACGCTTGGATAGAAACCCGTATCTAATATTACTGCTGTTGTAGCATTATGTAATTTATGTACCATATACCTCTTATATTGTTATTTATATTAACTGTATAATGCAAAATTGGACCACTTTGGTCAAATGTTATTTAAATAAAAATTAATACTAAATTGCGTGATTTACTAGCAAAGTAATTCTGAGTACCCGAATATTAAAATCTTAAAACGTTTTTTTTTATATATCAAAGGAGGCAAACGAACAGGTGGGTCACGTGATGTTAAGTGACCACCGTCTATAGACACCAGCGACTTCAGAGAAGTCGCAAGTGCGTTGCCAGCCTGTATATGGGAGAGCAGGGAAGGGAAGGAAAGGGAAAGGAGGAAAGCGGAAAAGAGGTGGGCCTCCGGCGCTCTCACTGACCGAACGAAACACAACTGTTTCTGTGAGAGGGGTGGTACTACCCCGGATGAGCCGACCCATTCATGCTGAAACCAGAAATAGCTTCAGCGTGGCTCTACCACCTACTAAAATTAAAAAATTGTGTGTAAATATTTCATTTCTTATTAATTATATTCCAGACGCTAATCAGTATTATTATGATTGAATATCATTATTCGATCCGATTATGATTGAATATCATTATTCGATTCGATTTGAGAACTATGCGCTTCACGAAATAGTGATACAAAATTATGCTAGATTCGACTGTGGAATTATCACCAAAACAATTCATTATGTCGCAAAATAGCACTGTTGAGCTTGCTATATCGAGCTGTTCCCGCTAGTCCTATTCTCAGGACTGCGATTTATTGAAGGTGGTTTAATATAGTCATATTCTGTAGGGTACAAGATGCAGGGTACAGATAGGCTGCATGACTATTCGCTAATTCATAGCATAGACAAATAATTGAGCCACTATTTAATCGAAAACTGTGAGTGTATTTTAAATGATAGACTTAATAACAATTTTTATTATTGACTAAGCTCTAAAATGAAGACTCTAATAACATTCATTTCTATTCCATCGAAAAAATTGAAACAATCTTTTTGTATTAAAGCCACAATGCCGAACTGTATTTATTGAATTTAAAATTTGCGGATCTTCTCTACATTTTTAATTCTTTAGTAATATTACAATTATTGCAACTAAAGTATTCGAATGTTAGCACCTTTTCAAAATACACAATAATATGTACTATATATAAAATACATATCAGGTCACGATTTCATACCGCCATTCAATTCCTTACTTATCATCAGGATTACGATGCCAGTCCGGTCATGGCACGCTACTCTATTGGTCGGTGATGGAATTGTCTAGTGGGCGTAGTTTCATATTAATTTTACGGTCATGGTATAAACCGGTGTAGTTGGTCCGACACTTTTTTTCGAACTGACTACGCTATTGACTCAGCAAGGTCTTAACAGCTTGACCGGACTACTGGTCCGACACCTTCATTCCAAAACTAGCCTTTGTCCGCAACTTCATTCGCGTGGAATAGTTATTTGGGATAACGCTAACACGCAGCGGGAGCTCTAAGAGGAAAATAATCCCGTTTTCGAAATAGTCTTCATTTGTGTTCCGCTTCTATTGATATTAGCGTGATGATATAGATATAACCTTCCTAGATATGTGAGCTATGTAACACTGAAAGAATTTTTCAAATCGGATCAGTAGTTCCCGAGATTACGCCCTACAACGTCACAAACTCACAACGCCGCAAACTCACCAACTTTACCTATTTATAATATTAATATAGATGTTTATGTATAAACATATTTCAAATTAAGCGATGCTGTTCTATTTGATTTTTCTTTAATGTTTTTACTTGCTTAAACGTACACTGCTCGATTTTGTACTTGTAGGCATTCTACAATGCTTGTAATACACTAGTAATATTAAAGCTGAACGAACAAACAAGTTAGTTAACTGAATACAATAACAATGTAGAGAAGTTAGTGAGGGCCTTGCGGTAAGTCTGTCCGTTCTATTTACAGAGAGCTCTCCACACTTGACTCGCGCTTACCCTCCGCTACGCGAAGAGACGCTGAAGTTTTACATTGCAGTCTCAAGTTAGCGTAATTTGTGTTGCTCACGTTTATATATTATACGGCATTGATTGTAATCACCTTTTCAAATATTTGTGATTATTTCATACATTGTTCGAAATTTGGAACATGTTGATAAATAACAATAATTATATTTGAGCCATTCACAATTAGAAACTTTGCACAAATGTGCGTCTGTCTTTAATCTATACTAATATTATACAGAGGTAAAGTTTGTGAGTTTGTGACGTTGTGGGGGTAATCTTAGTAACAACTGGTCCGATTTGAAAAATTCATTCAATGTTGTATAGCTCAATTATCGAGGAAGGCTATAGGCTACATATCATTACGCTAAAACCGATAGGAGCGGAGCACCAATGAAAAATGTTTCAAAATCGTTTTTTTTTCTTCTTGAGAGCTTTCGCTGCGTGTTAGCGTTAGCTGAAAGTAACTATTCCACGCGGACGATGTCGCGGGCAGAGGCTAGTTGAATAACTAATTTAGTAACAATGAACTATTATTTATTAGGCTTACTCATATGAACACTATTTTACGGTTATTATATTTACAATTGCAAGTGTTTAATTAGAAAATAAATCTTTTGCATATGATTATGGTTTTTAATTTACTTATACTATAGACGATACTGTAACAAGTAGAATTTTTATAATAGCAAAGATGTATGAATTGATAAACAGTTGTAATCGATCCATTTAGTGGCCCTACAAATTTTGTGCTCACAGCCGCAGTTTACCGACGAGCACAGCACGGATGTTATAGTACCTGATTTATTAGCTGATATCCGGACATATCGTTCCGGAACGTTATTCGCTAATGTATCGAATTACTTTAAAACTATATCAATTTATTTTCATTTGTCTGAAAAATACACGCATTTATCACCTGTTTCATAGTCACGTAATATTTTAGATTTAAATAATTGACTACTTATAACATAAATAGTATATTTCTCTACTTCTTTCTAATTCCATTTTCAATCCAATTTACAGCTCTTACAGTAACACTGTTCAGAAAAGTAATGGACTAATTGAATTCGAAAGAATCTTCTTTTGACAAGAATATTTTTTAATTACTCAAAAGATAAATCATCATGCCAGTAGTAAAAAAGTTTTAATTTCATAAAACTTGAAATTTTAATTAACGGGTAGCGATAGTTTCTTTGAGGTGGCGTCGGTGCGGTGTTGTGCCAGTGCGATGTTACACGGAGAAGATTTCCAATTACTACAATGTTCAGTTAAGAGACTTTCACTTAGTTAAGTTGCGCGCTGGGAACAACTAAATATATCTTGTACATATAATATATAAACTTAATGAAATCCTCACTCGTTTCTAAATTCTACTCCTATGTTTATAATGTGATGACAGTACCGAATAAAAGTGAAAAAAGCAATGCAAAAGATTAAGATTGCGGGCCCTGATTGTAAGTTTCAACGCCTTGTGTGTCATTTTCTAACAATTTTTGCTAATTCTGCTTAGTTTAACGAAGAGAAACAAAATATTGTAAATGTATGCCAACATCCATGGGTTAAATAAATATCTATCTTCTATATTCTACACAAAAAACTGCGAGTAGGCCAAATCTGTATATTGAATTTTTTTTTTTAATTCTAATAAAAATTGACTTTGTTATCGATATAGAATCCAAAAATAAAACTTTTACAATTTTTGTATGTCTGTCTGTCATGTGAACACTTGACACAGTGAGCGGTTAAAACCGACAATAATTGATTTGTTGCAGACGAAGTTGCACGGGTCAGCTAGTTCTAAATAAAATTTGAATCTCAAAATAACGTAGACTGTATTTATAAGTCTAGAATTAATATTACAAAGTGTTCTAAAGCCTCAGTTATTTTTTTTATCATTGTTGTAAATATCTAATGGATCATCGGTCCATATTTTTTAAGTTGAATCTGCAATAAAACTGAGTTTTTTATTCCAGAATACTGTAGCGTATGGCTATACCTACTGTTTTTTTTTTCAAACCTTTTAAATAATCCGTGGCCAGAGAATGGACTGTAAATAAAATATTACTATTAATACAGTGTGACTTTTATGAACGTATATATTTTTTAATTCATGCTTCCATTGTGATGTATCTGTATTTCTATTTTTTGCGATATTAAATAATATCTTCTGTCATTGCGTCATCAAGCTTGCACTCAGAACATTGCTATGTTAGGGCATCACCGTGATCTGCAAACCACAGCGTCTTCGCAGGTTTGAGAAGTGGTATTACGTTTGCTAACACCTATTTTTCCCCACCACTCAAGTGTAGCCAGTTAAGACAAATTTCTTCCTTTTTTTTGGTTCTGATAATCACTGTCATTAGGGCAGCGAATGTGAGCGATCCGTGCTTCGTTGCAGTTATTTGAACTATGTTCCCACAGCCTTTAATGACAACGACTCCTGAATTTAAAAGGGAAACTTAGACTCTTGCTGGTAGCCCGGAAGTTGTATTTGTTCCGACAACTAATTGATATTTGGTTATTAATAAGCTACCAATGTAACACATTATTTAATATATACTGATTATAGTATTTGATATCCTCCTCATAGGACACGTCTCGGCATCCTTGCGCTTTAACAACATGTGTAATTCAATCGTGTATTTTTAGTAAACCATTTCTTTCAAGGGAATAAGATATGATATATAAAGCATGATCACTGCTTCCTTAGTGCTATTTATTTTATTTATATACGTTTCTATCTATTTAAATTTTTTGTGCAAAACTCAAAGATAACGGAACAAAACTTTATGAGGCAATCTCACATCTTCTACTATAAATGTGGGTTCTGTTGGAAGAATTGCAAGTTTTTCTCCCTGGCTCTCAATATATTTAAGTGAGCTTCACTAACATTTCAAATAATATTGCACTATATCAAAATGAATCACGCAAACGTTTTAGAAAAGTCCAATATTTCCCGTCTATATTACAGTTCACTATATTTAAGAGTATTTTTCTACACATCTCTTATACTATATATCTTATACCTAATCTATCTAATACCTTTAAACGAGCAATTCTTGTATATTTTTATATTTATATATATACAGGATCTCGGAAAAGGCGTCACCCATTTCTGTGAAACTTAGTATGTAAGTAGTTTTGGGAACGATGAATCGATCAAGCCAGATTTCATCCATAGAATCTTTTTTAACTGAGTTTTCAGGCAATGAAAAAATAGAGCTAGAATGTAAAGGTAAATATCGCCACCGCTGTCAAAATAAAAATAGCTCAGATGGAAATCGGTTTCTTCGATAATCCGTGTAACCCCAGTTCGAATCCGAGTGACAGTAGAAGAGATATATAGATGTATCTATTTCACACATTTAATAATAATATGATCGAATAAGCATTATTATTTAAGTTTGAAAGGCGTAGTAATTCCTAATATTTATTAACTGATAATCGTGTATTATCAAAATACATGATCTCTTATAAAACACTATCGTTATGAAGCAATAACTTATTGGAACATTACATTTTCAATGAATTATTCTGTCAATACTGGATATAATTTTAACAAGTTTGTTTGTAATTTGTATTCTATCAAAAATCAGTCATATTGGAAAAATTTGTAGATATTTTGATATCTATGGCACTTTATTTTTTATAGAAATGAATCATACAGTCTGAAGAAGGTTAGTGAACAGACATTCTCTTCACACAAAATTAAATTCCATACTTGTCGCCCGCATTCAGTTGCACCATCTGAACCCACTTTCGGCGCGCATAAATCTCATAAATCTCTTCTAATAAAAACATTCCCTCTCCATTCCTTACACTGTAGGAAAAAAATATTAAGGTATTAGAGATATTAGAATGATGTATGTACGTTTGGCATTCTAAACTCTGCCTATAACTAAGATTTCTATTGAAGGAAGAAATTAATTAATATTTTTCAAATATTTTATTATAATCTTTATTGGTTCCAATATTGTCTCACTTTCTTTTTGTCATAGTAAAACTAACAATACAATTTTTTTTTACATCAAAGGAGGCAAACGAAGAGGCGGGACACCTGATGTTAAGTGATCTCCGCCGTCCATAGACATTAGCAATATCAGGGGAGTCGCAAGTGCGTTGCCAGCCTGTGTTTGGAGGAGGGGGGGGGGAGAAGACAGGGCATGGGGGAGACAGGGTGAGAGGGAAGGGAATGGGATAGGTGCCTCCGTCGCTCTCACTGACCGAACGAAACACTACAAAGCAAGCACAATTACTTCACGTCGGTTTTCTGTGAGAGGGTGGTTACTACTCCGGGCGAGCCGACCCATTAGTGCTGAAACCAGTAATAGCTTCAACGTGGCTCTACATTCATTGCGATTATTTTTTATTCTGGTTTTATCATTACTACTTAACTAGTATACGGGTTTTAGATGACCTCTTAAATTTTATCATTATTGCTTGGTCTCTATCAAAAAACATAATATGTTGCCTCCCATAAAACTCTGAAAAGTCCTTTGGTTGTCAGTAATAGTTACATTAAATTCGGTACAGACGTTTCGACATTAGTTCGGACAAACAACAGACATTAGACCAGAGTAGTGAATTAATTTGCATAATATATTATTTCGTTGCAGGTTCCTTTACATAAATCGAGAGAAGATAATTATTTTATTCAATTGTAATATCATCAAAAAATAATTAGCCAAAGTTAGACCAGGTTTGGCATTTTTAGAAATATGTGTATGTCTGTTTGGTTACACCACAGTTAAGTACTGCGTTCACGATAAAACCTCAGAAAGAAAATCATAAAGCATATCCCCGAGTAACGTTTAGTCCTGGATTAATTAAAATCGGTTCTGTATATCAAAAGTTATTGTAATTCTAATGACGAATGAAATAATCTCTAATGATGAAAACCAGTAATAGTTTCTTAGGTAACAGTGTTAGGTTTTACAATAAAGTCCCAAAACATGTTACCGATTTGCCGGACTGAAAATTTAAGCGCCACGTCAAGCGGGTGTTAGTGTCAAAAGGATATTATAGAGTGGATCAGTATGTGAATGATAGTGATGTCTGGAATTGACTACTCTCTGTGCATCCACTATAACCTATTGTATGATGTATTGAAAATGTATGTAAACAAAAATGTACCCGATCGAGTTTCTTGCCGGTTCTTCTCGATGGCTGGGTTGTTAGCCGAACCGGTGGTAGTTTTTGAAGTTCATAAGCGCCTTATTAGGGCCAAAAACTGAATAAAGAATTTTTGATTTTGATTTTGACGACGCGACCTAAGTACGAGAGAAAAGTAGATAAGTATATGGACTTAATATATATACATGATATTACCACTCACTATTTTTTTTACATTATATTCGCGGGCACAGCTGTTATAATATAAATATTTGAAGAAAACTGGGCATAAGGTAATACAAATGAAATACCCTATCTTGAATATATTTTCCCCTTTATTTGGAATTTACGCTGCAATGTGTATCTAGTCGCCGGGTGCAAAGTGGCTTACTTGTCGCTGCTATTGACAAGGATACCTAGAGATATCTTTACAAATTTTGTAACGTATCGCTCCGGGGCAGAATGCTCCTCGCAGTATGTAACATCGTTCGGTATCTACTACATGGCTTTGGTATAGAATAGAGTATTCAATTTGTACGTTCTATGGAATTGACTATTTTAAAGAAATTCGAAGACTAGCAAACGCTTGAAGTGTATATAGTATGTTTATTGTAGTTATATCTTCTACTTTCTTGTTAAACTTGTATAAAAATGTTTTTATATATCAAATAGGAGGATAGATCAAATCGACGTTGTCAAGAATGATCCGTGAATAAAAGCGAATAATTAACAGTGAATAAAACATATCACCAAATTTATAATTATAGTACACAGTTATGTGATTAGTTATGATAGCTTTAAAGTACGATCTAACGTTACGTTTTGCTTAGTATCTCATATATTTCTTCAACGTTTCCGCTGGAATCCGATTATATTTATTAACTACTAGTCTCTGCTCGCGACTTCGTTCGCGTGGAATAGATACTTTAGGCTTACGCTAATACGCAGGATACGCTCAAGAGGAAAGAAAACCCCGATTTTTAAACATTCTTCATTGGTGCTCCGCTCCTGTTGGTTTTAGCGTGATGATAGCCTATAACCATCCTCGATAAATGAGTTATATAACATTGAAATAATTTTTCAAATCGGACCAGTAGTTCCTGAGATTACACCCTACAACATCACAAACTCACTCACAAACTTTACCTCTTTATAATATTAGCATAGACTAGCAATCAGCTCCAGCTTCGCACGAGTGCAATGTAGATATCCATTTTAAAGGGCAGCTTTGATCTACGTGTACAACTTATGTAATGTATTTAATTGGATAAGGAATAATACTGTACTATACAAAATAGCTTGGTAAATAACACATAATTATTTTTGTAAAAACATAAAAATGGTCACTGTGAGGACTTTTTTTATCAATATTTTAAAGATATACAATTCCGTAGTACACTAATTTGATCTATTTCGTAACGTTTAGCCAGCGTTTGCGATTTAAGCGTGCAATAATATGTTTGTTACAACATCACATTACAAATTTTTGAATTTTTCGGCTATTCTGTACTAAAATTAATAATATATTATGCATATACCTTCCTCTTGAATCACTCTATCTATTGATGTATTAAAATCCGTAGAATAGCTTAAAAATCTAAGAGAACAGACAGTGAAAGCGACTTCATTTTATATTGTGTAAAGATTTAAACTTATATTAGAATTATGGTCGCATTATAATTTCTGCATCAACCAGTTATTCTCTTAATATATTTCTATGTTCAATCAAAGTTCTTACTTTTAATCGATTTAATTTCGTCTTATATCATAAGGTAGTATTAACATTAATTCTCAAGATCTGTCGATTTCAGCAGTGATAAATGACCACTTCCCTCAAATACGCTACTTATTTTTAGAACTAAAGTAGAATTATAGCATAATCGATCATTTTTCTGAATTCTATAGTACGTTTGTCACACTACTACGGGTTAAACCTTCATTCATCAAGTAGTTTCAAATTCGTTCTATATAGTTGTAATATGTCAGTCAAAATTATATTTGACTATAATTTACATACATTTCTCACGAAATTATTTATTAAAATCAACTGAACTACTCGTAACATAAAACAGTTTTACGCTTGGATAACCCTATAAAATTTGCAATAAACAGAGCCCCCTTTATATTTGGAAGTTAAGTGTGATATTATGATTTATTTATACATTCCTATCAGAAGAGTAACATATAAAATTAATCTAAAGTCAATATAATGGGGTACCATTTACGATTATACAACATTTTCCGGCAAATGTACTCTTGATGCCTGTTATATATTTTGCCATAAAACCGTTTTGAATCATTATCTACATTACATTTTTATTGATACATTAAAGCTATATGAAAATGAAATGACATTATCTGGACAAACATTAACCTTTATGATATCGACAGCAATATGGAGATAAAGCCTGTGAAATATATCTTCGCTTGCATATGTAATGTTTATTTTTGTATCTCAGGTCCCTTTTACAAAATTAATTATGATTACAATTAAATAAAACACTAATTCATCGAGAATTTATATTAGTAGTCTTGTAACAAAAAGAATTCAATCTTTGAAACGTAACTTAAACTTTAATTTTCGTTTGCGAATGAGATAAGAACTATTAATAATATTATATTTTAAATTTCTTAAATTAGTCTTAATTATTTGTTTTTTATTTATATGCAAATAACATGATAAACATTGCCTTTCTGCGCGTATAACTCAAAAATTACTGAAAAGATTTCCATCAAACTTTTTTTGTATTACTTCTTAAACACATGGTCCTTATCTAAAAAAGATAAATTACGATAGCTTCAGTTAATATAAAGTTATAAAATTTTTGTGAAACTACCGTTTTATAAGCAATATGCTTTCAACGATGTGAGTTTTCTTGTTGTGGAGAAATGATGGAGAAATGGAGCAAGCGGTGTGGTGCTTGTTTTCTTCTATATATAAAACATGAATTAAGATAATAAACGACGCAGACAAAGCCGTGGATATCGAGCTAATTATACTAATAAGAGCAACAAGTATTAAATATTTAGAGAATATATATTAGACGTGTATCGTTTTTTAAATTAATATAAACATTTATTTCAACAAATCTTACGAACTTGGGTATGAAAGCAACTAAAAGGAAAAAGCAATAGAAATATAGAGCATCTATAAAATATTTTAAAGTAAAGGTACCATAGAAATTTATTAGACAATGAATCAGCTCAGTCAAACTTGCTATAGCCTGAAGTAATTCGAGTTCTAGAACATATTTTGCGTAACGAGCAATTACCTCATTCAAAACAATACAACTGAAAATATTTAATATTACTCTCTTGTTTTAGTTAAGAATATAAGGACAAGATTATTTAACAACGAAAAGTTTAAAGATTAATTGGACATCAAATCTAGAAAAGAGTTAACCATAATGCTTTGCGTGTCATGAAGGAGGTTAATAACAATTTATAAAAGAGTGAGCCTTACAGTAGTCGTATATATGTGTTAAATCTGTCATGTTATCCTACTATGATATCAAAATGAAATATGTGTGACTATATTTGTCACATTATTGGTCAAATATATAAATCAAGTATAATTGCATTTTTTTTATCGATTTGTATCTTCCAAATCGAAGAAACTCTTTTAATGACAATAGAATAATTATAATAGAAAAATATTATATTGACAGCGACAGCGATTAACCTAAACATATGAAATAGATACGCCCTAAAGTACTTATTCGAATAATTCATTATTACGGACTTCATTTTTTTTCAATTATGAACTTTGTCAGACGCTTAACAGTAGAAATAATTATTAATATATAACATATAAATATAACCTCAGATTTAAACACAATGGACACGGGCATGTCCATGTCCACAATGGACACGGGCAGTTAAACTGCACAGGCCCATGTGGTGGAAGCGCATTGTGCCGATGCGAAAGTTCGTCAGACGGGGTCTGACACCCACTCCCTCTTTGAGCGGTCTACCATTTTTGACCCCTCAGACCGCAGTCAGTGCCTTTTTGGGGGCCCACACTTGTCGGGGGAGCAGACGCAATGCCAGTCGGCAGACCCTGCTCCCTTGCCAATAAGGTGTATGAAAGCACTATGGGGTTTTAGTCCGTGCAAAACGGACATAACCCATCCTCAGCTGCCCCACAGTATGGGTATCTGTTAGGGATCTCCCCATGTAAAAAAAAAGATTTATACACAACACTGTATAATTGTAGACGAATGCAGAGCAGATTCTTTCCGGCACCGTGCTCGCTCATTGGTCAAATCAAATAGCGCGTGCTTCCACCGTTTTCGTCCCTTTTCCAAAATCATTCCACAAAAAACATTCAGCAACCGAGAGGAAAGATGTCACACATCAATAAAAAAATCAAAAATGTCGAGACAATCATTGGGACTGCCGACAGAAATAAAAAAGTGTGTGTGTACTTATGCACACGCGTTAGAAGTAGTACTTCTTTGGCGTAACAAGACAAAAATACCTTCAAAATTTTATCTTTAACCTTATTCTATACGACACTAGCAATAGAAATAATGCAAACGAATAAAATGTTGACTTTTTTGTAATGGTGTGCGCGCGCATGTAAAAATTTACGTTCATAATTTTTCCCTATCGCGCCAAAAGAAGTATAACTTCAAAAACTCAAAACAATAGAAAACCTGTGCTCTTTTTTGAATTTTTTAATTAATTATATTCCGAATGATTTAAATTTCATATTGTTATATTTCTAAATTTCAATTACTAATATTAGTCTGGTTTTCACATATATTGGCACTCCGAGCAGTAATGATGTACATTACATACAGTTTATTATTCAATAACTTATAATTATATTTATTATTATTAAATAACTAATGTTTCTAAAGTAATATAGTTAATAACATTAGAAAAATAGGTTGGTTGATAAGCGTAAAACGTATTTTGAAATCTCTGTTTATATTTTTCCGTCCATATGCAAAATACTTAGCATTCAACCGCGCCACCGCGCCTATACCCGGATTCCTTTAAAGATAAATATTGCACTGTAACATACCTACATCACGAACGGACCATAAAACATGAAACATTTTCTCTAGACTTGTCATTTTTCTGTCCTTACTTTAATTATAACTACATATTATATTGGATACAGTTCATAAGACAGTAAAATAAATGACAATATTCAGAACAGACGACAAGTAAAGACAAGATAAGTATGCTAAATCGTTTTGTAAGCCTTTGTGTGTGTTATTATGTATGTAACAATGTACGTAAACTGTAATAGAACGTTAAAATACATTTGATATGTCATGTCGATTTTCTCTTTGAATAGATTCAGTTTGACGGGTATTGTTCTACGCTAGTAACTACAAATCCAACTTCGATTAATTCTCATACGCTATTTGTTGATATGACCGGTCTTGTCTCGACTCAATAGTTCAGGCAAGAGCAGTCAGATAATTTCATTCAATACAATATAATAATCTATACCGTACTAATTGAGATGTTGCATGCGATAACTGAATTTACATTGTAATTAGTTTTACTGGATTTGGTTATTCACATCTGTTCAAAAGAATAAATCACCTATAATGGAAATAAAACTATTCTACATATTTGATATTAATATTGCGATTTGAAAAAAAAAACATGACGGGCATTACTCTAAAAAGTTATGTTATTAAGTTTATAATATGGCATAATAATTAAATTCATGGTAGCGTTTTCATTGATTTTTTTATATCATAGGAGGCAAACGAGCAGGTGGGTCACCTGTTGTTAAGTGAACACCACCGTCCATAGACATTAGCAACACCATGGGAGTCGCAAGTGCGTTGCCAGCCTGTGTTTGATGGAAGGGGAGGGGGAAGGAAGAGGGAGAGGCAGGAGGTGGGTTTGATTTATTTACTTGAAGTAAAAAAATATCACACGCTAACATGTAACAAGAAAACACATGCTATAAAAAAATCACGTAAATTGGATAAAAGCATAGAGCATAACATAGCTTTTATATATATATAGCATTTTTTATGTGGTAGTATATAATACGTCTATAAATTTATCTATCTAAAATTTCTATTATAAAAATAAATAAAAGAACTTATCTTGATATTTTACGTAGAATCAGTAAATGAATACTTGATAGTCCGCTCGATTATATATATCTCGGGATCGGGGCCTGAAGAAGGAGTATTTATTTTAATAGATTCTAACAATAATCCTTTCTTTAATCCCTTCTTCTCCTTTTCACAGCCGAACCACGCGCGCTGTTCTACGGAGCCACAGTTTTACGGTAAACTCTATATGGGCACGAACTAAATAGTTCGCAACATCCTATCTTTGCCGTACCGTGAAGTTGTGGAACAATCTCCCGGCTAGTGTGTTCCCTCCTTCCTATAATATGGGCTCCTTCAAGCGTAACTTGAAGAGGCATTTACGCAGGCCGGCATGACAGCGACGACGACGAAGGATGACGTATTTCTCGACAGTCGCCGTTGTTTTTGGATTGCACTGTGCTTACCATCAGGCACAGTGCAGTCACTTTGCCGGGCTATTTAAAAAAAAAAAAACGAGTCGCATTAGAAGAACTTTAATTTGAAATTTTGGGCACATATTCTTCAATAGTTTTACTAATAATTTGTTAAATAAAAAAAAAACAATTTCTTGAACAGTCTGCCCCTATTTCCCATATTAAATTTAAAAAGTGCGGTGCCAGCCTGTGTTGGTGGGGAACGGGGAGAGGGAGGGGAGATGTGGACTTCTAGCGCTTTCACTGACCGAACAAAACGCAACAATGCAAGCACTACTACTTCACGTCAGTTTTCTGTGAGAGAGTGGTAATACCCCAGGCGAACCGACCCATTCACGCTGAAACCAGTTATAGTTTCATCGTGGCTCTACCACCTACCAAATTTTTTCCACACTTTGTCAGTGATATTGAAACGGACGTAGGGTCCAGAAAAATAGACATATAAGGGATAAAGCAACTCAACCTTAGCGAGAGCAAAATTGCAAGCAAAAGAGTTTTTTTATGTTTAGTGATGAAACGAACAGAATTTATAACACCTTCACGCAATATATTTCGTATATCGTTTCTTGCTCATTTTTTACAGAATGACATAAGCCTATAAATAATCTTCGGCATTTCTTCAAAGGCGGCTCAATAACCATCGAATTTGCATAACCTAATTTCTCGTGACTGCGTCAAATTGCTGACAGATCTGGTGGCCGCACTCAGCTCATAATGGATGGGACATCGATCTCGATAACACCGTAAACTGACAAGAATATATTCGATCGTTAATGTTCCCCGGTATTATAATCGACATTCTGTACGGTCGATACTCACTTAACAACATTCTAACACCCTTTGTGTGCATTCACATGGAACATTTTCTCAACTAAACGAAATTATTTCAAAACAGCGATATATCCATATCAATTTATTCACAAAACACAGTTTTAATTGGTTAATTATTTCTTTATTCTCTGTTTCTGTTAATTTGTTGTTTTCTTAATCTTTTTAAAATATGGGTTTAGAGTATCAATTTCCATGTTTTTGTATTATTAATATATATATATATATTTTTATGTTAACGATCCTAAAATAAATAAATAAATTCTTTGCCACTAAGATAAAATAATACTAAAGAATAAAACATTTTTATAATGATATTTTTTTATTAGGCAAAACAATTAAAACATAATTAAACAGATTTTTCTTCATTACTGTTAAAAGATAAAGTTTTAGAACATATTTGTAAGACAATTTCTGGAACTACAAACCACAGAGTATATAAAGTATTTTACCGGTAGAAAGATTATGTGTAGTCTGATAGTTAAAGACTTTTTTATTATTACAATACTAGTTTTTTTACTATATAATATAGTAATTAGAACGTAGGTAGCAAGTGTATTAAGTTGCAGGAAGTTGCCATATTATGATTTTTTACTATTTATGTTTTTAATGTCTTATTCAATTTATAGCTTATATTCCTAGAATACTATTTAAATGCACGAAAACGGTATTAGAACGTTGTCACTTTTATATACGCACAGAAACATTAAATTATATACGAGTGGTAAAAATAAAATTACGACCCCTATAGACATAGTGATAATCTGTAATTATGACTCTCTTTAATGCAGTGCACTGGGTGCATTTAGGATGGGATAATCCTAATATAATTCCTATCGTCAGGTGAAATTTATCCTTGAAATATATTTTGGTCGTCATTAAAATGGCTTTTTAGTTAAGATCCGAAGGCTACTTTAACATTCCATTGTCATACGATTAAATACTAAGTGACATGGTTTTACTTATTCCGTATATATTCTTTTTAACTCTATAGTGCTTTGTTACGGATAAATTCTTTTTGTGCCGATGAAAAAGAATCGCTAAGCTTTAGTTGGATTTTACAAAATTTAATAACAATCTTTTCACAATGAAGTTAAATTGACACAGCTGCTACGCCTTTTCCGCAGACTCTTAAAGCGCGGAATAAAATTAATGGCGTACTAGTTAACTCTTTGAAAAAGTAAACGGGCAGGTTTAATCTCACCAAAACGTGACGAACTTGTGCTTTAAAAGTTTATAATTAATCCTTTGTTTCCTACAAAAAATAATTATCATCTACAGTGATATTATTTTTAATATTATACGATGAAAATTGATATCTTGGAGAGAATAAAGCTAATAGTATTGGCCATAGATCTGTAATTATATTTTACTAGTTGTAATGATAATGAAAATAAAAGCAGATGATTTTCTTTTCAGCATCACCATATAATAAATTAGAATGGCACTGAAGGACTAACCAATAATCTGCCAATTATGTTAATATTTTTGAAATGAAAGCCACTGTATCTAATCTCTCTAATACCTTTAAACGAGTAATTCTTGTATATTTTTATATTTGCATATATTCAGGATCTCGGAAACGGCGTCACCTATTTCCGTGAAATTGAGTATGTAGGTAGTTTCGGGGACGATAAATCGATCTAGCTAGATTTTGTTCATAGAAAACTTTTTAAACTGAGTTTTCAGGCAATGAAAAAATATAGCTAGAATATAAAGGTAAATTTCGCCGGCGCTGTCAAAACAAAAATAGCTCAGATGGAAATCGGTTGCTTCGAAAATCTGTGTAACCCCTGTTTGAATCCCAGTGACAGCGGAAGGTAAACCTAAGAGTTTATTTTAATTTAAAAATGTTTTTTAAAGAACCGAGCTAGGCTCGATCGCCCAGGTACTTTTGTTTCAGTCAGTTGATCGCTTATTGTATGGGAACTTTTTACCTCTTTCTCGTACAAACTTTATCCTTTTTTAACATGGGAAACATGCCTCAACACCGGGCAGCGGAGGTGGGTATCTTAAATCTTTATTGGTGCCCCGTGATGTTCTTAATATACCTTTTGGCCAGGGAGAAGGTATTTATATGCAAACACACTTATATGCACTTCATCCCCTCGAATACAAACTTTATCCTGACTATTTCAAATACAACAAGAAAAGAACTCAATACCTGCTGACTTTTTGAAGTGATCCATGTTCATATATTCGGCAATGGATTTTTATTTATATAATTACGAAATAATAAATTTTAATCTCTAATGAAAATTTGATATTATCTATAAAATTTTCAAGCTTTCTCGTAATGTTGAAACAAAAAAGAAATAATGCAGCTAGAAGTAATTAAGAAAACCTTTAGAATTAATTCAATTCCGACAGTGAAACGACGACTTTCGTTCTGTTAAAATAAATATTACGTCAGTTGAAATTCATCTAGTTTTGTTGGTCCTTTCACCTTTTATATAAAACGAAATTAAATCTTCTCTGTATATTGGCTAAGTTCAAGAGGGACGTCATTATGCCAAGAGCAGATTTGATTTATTATATCGGAATAAAATGACCCTCGTTCGCTCCCTAACATTAAAATACCTTTTTCTGTAAAAAAAAAATGGGGCATGTAAATGCGGACGTAAGTCCAAGAATATTTTTTTCGTAATTGATTTAATTTCACAAGTTTATTGAGATATAAATACGTATCCTCATTGAAACGAGTTTCTATATTATGTACAATTACTTACTCCGATTTCTAAACAGGGAACAAAAGTGTACGAGAATATTTAAATGTTTTAGAACGACATTCGAAAACATTCTATTTTTAAAAGAACATTATCATTTTTGACTTCTTTATAACTGTATTCGAAAGAGTTTTAATAATGTTTTAGAAAGGTATATTTGTCAACATGATTTGTTAATCATTTGCTTATAAATAGAACAACGTTTCCTAAAGAATGGATGACAATTAATAAGAGGTTTTGGAATAGAACTTTCTCTGTTATTTAGTACTGATTAAAATAAATAAATCTTCATCTAAATAAATACTACATATTCTTCAAACTTATGTAGAATCATCGTCTACAGAGTTTACGATGAAAACGCGTTGCAGACCACGTTGATCGTAAATTTATCTGTGTACGTAGTAAATGTCGTGGTTACTCACGTATCATCGTGTATTTATACAATTCTGCAGACTTACACGCAATACAAAGAAGCAGATATATATATATATTTCTTTGTATTCAACCATAGATTATTTTTATTACTACATTTCACATACACGGTAGAGTCACGCTGATGCTACAACTGGTTTCAGCATGAATGGGTCAGCTCGTCCCAGGTAGTACCACCGTCTCACAGAAAACCGACGTGAAGTAACAGTTACATTGAAGTGAAGCAACAGTAAAAGTTACATTGTTGCGTTTCGCTCGGTAAGTGAGAGTGCCGGAGGCCCACCGCTCTCCTCCTCCCTTCCTTCCCCCCCATCCCCACCAACACAAACTGGCAACGTACTTGCGACTCCTCTGGTGTTGCTAGTGTCTATAGTCGGTAGTGATCGCTTAACATCGGGTGGCCCATTTGTTTATATGCCTCCTATAATATAAAAAAAACGTTCGATTCGACCTATCTGTACTTGGTGCATTCACTATAGTGATCATTTGAAACCCTTTTTCTAATGTTAGGTTAGATTAGGAGACTGGTGTTACTGGAGGGTTAATGTTGCTTGGGGCTGATATTACTCGCGTCCGCAGAAAGTATACCTGTCATACCTCTGCACAAGTTCCACGGTAGTGCTAAAGAGTAACAGATATTTAGTTTTTTTTTTCTCGAACTGACTACGCTATTGACCTGGCAAGATCTTAACAGCTTCACCGGACTACGTCAGATATTTGGCAGCTGAACTGTTTCACATAAATTAAACCTTGCAGCGACGAAAACGAATATCAATCAAACGATGATAATAAAAGATGGATATACCATTTAACCATACAATCTAATAATAAATTAAAATGTTAAATTCGTGAGGAAGAGGAATGTTCACTGCACAGAGTATAAAACATTTCTACGAGATCCGACTTCTTTACTAGCTACGAAAGCTACTTTATATCATTTCCATACTTAATCTTGCATACTAATAATACCCTACGTTAAGTAGACGCCTTAATGAAGCAGTAAAGAGTCTTCTAAATTAATGAAATGTAAAGATTATCTCGGATTTAGCGGCATGAATTGCCAAATTTATTAAATTAATTCGGTCCTTCGGGCACTAATTGTCTTTTGTATCAATTCTATTCAGGGATTGAATTTGATATTGTTCCAACACAATGCTATCGGCAGATTAAAATATGTTAAATCCAATGGAAGGATAACAGTATATTATCTGTTAAAATTTGGAATTATTTTCTTTCAATTATTACAAACGAAGGATATATTATCTTTATAAATATTATAAAGCAGTCAGATATGAAAAATTACCTTTAGTATTATTTTAGTTATGAAAGGTTCTAAGCTATTTAGATACATGCTAATATTCTTAGAACCATAGCAATAACCATACAAAATATTGGTCAGAAATCACGTTAAGTAACAATTAAGTAATGCGAACATACTGTCTTGGCGTCAGGTATCTATCGGTGGCTAAGGGTGAGAAAATCTAAAAGAATTTATAGTAATACTATTTCAATTGAAATAAATTATCATTATAAGATACGCAGATGGATGTATATTGTTTTTTTGAACAGATGTGAATACCCAAATCAAGGAAAATAACTAATTACAATGTAAAGTCAGTTATCGCATACAACATCTCAATTAGTACGGTATAGATTATTATATTATATTGAATGAAATTATCTGACTGCTCTTGCCTGAACTATTGAGTCGAGACAAGACCGGTCATATCAACAAATAGCGTATGAGAATTAATCGAAGTTGGATTTGTAGTTACTAGCGTAGAACAATACCCGTCAAGCTGAATCTATTCAAAGAGAAAAACGACATGACATATCAAATGTATTTTAACGTTTTATTACAGTTTACGTATACTGTTACATACACAATAACACACACAGAGGCTTACAAAACGATTTAGGATACTTATCTTGTCTTTACTTGTCTTGTGTTTGAATATTGCCATTTATTTCACTGTTTTATGAACTGTATCCAATATAATATGTAGTTATAATTAATGTAAGGACGGAAAAATGACGTCTAGAGAAAATGTCTCATATTTTATGGTCCGTTCGTGATGGAGGTATGTTACAGTGAAATATTTATCTTTAAAGGAACCCGGGTTTAGGCGCGGTGGCGCGGTTGAATGCTAAGTGTTTTGCATATGGACGGAAAAGTATAAACAGAGATTCAAAATACGTTTTACGCTTATGGACCAACCTATTGTTCTAATGTTATTAACTATGTTACTTTAAAGATATTTTTAGACACAAGAAAAAAAAATATATAGTCACAAATTTTGTAAGAGCTGTATCTTAGAGTACCTATTAAAATGGTTACATTTTATGCAGTTTCATTATTCAAAAAATACAAGCATCTAAACAATAGTAAGCTCGCAACTATTCAACACCGACATGCTCAATTTCTATGTTAGTTAGGAGTTTGTATGTTAGCCCATTCAATTCACACAAGTCCATTGTTTTAGCGAGAAAACTAAGTCTAACTTCCGCTTGTTTCTAATTACTTGACTTGGAGGCGCTCTCTTAAATTGTCAGGGAAAGTTCGTTCTTCTTTGACAATACACTATGCAAAAAATGTACTGAAATATGCTGTTATAATATTCAAAACTGCATGTTGACAACCTTTTTGTAGAAAATTTGACGAGGTTCTAATAATATTAATGGTATATTACTACCATATATCTTTCTTTCTTTCTTTTAAATATTTTACAAATAAACTGAGTATATATTCTGTATATAAGTACTTTAAAAATTAAAGAAGTAGACTTTGAGAGTTGGTTTTCATAATAATATTAAGTCATATAGTGTTAGAAATTATTTTTATCAGATATACCATATATAGAAAGATACGAGATAGCAGAAATCTATACATATAATAAGATGTAAATCTAACGATCTAACGATCATAAAGCATATCCTCAAGAGTAACTTAGTTTTTGTTTTATTAAAATCGGTGCACTTTATCAAAAGTTATTGTGGTTTTAATGACGACGTGGTGTAAGTATGAGAGAAAAGTCAATAAGTAAATGGACTTAATACATTTAGATGACTTTATTAATTACTGGTTTTTATACGAGGTTCCACGCAGACGAAGTCGTGTGCATAGCTATACACAATATAATCCAAGAGTTCTACTAAAGTTCTTTACAAAATTTCAATAATAATTCATATCAGAAGAATTGAGAAACAAACATCGAAAGAAATTATAAAATAAGATATCACTGATTTGATCGTATAAAACCTAAACATAAATGTTAAAGTTTCATTAATATATGCCTAATTAAAATATTTACATTGGCATGATAGGTACACATTGCCGTTACAGGTTCTGCTTCCCCGGCGGGCGTCAGGTGGGTCTAAGCAAAATGTAAATAGGCCTGATTATTCGCACTCGACGTTTTGAGTTCGTTAATGTCAGCAGTATAAAAAGGGACCGCGTTTTATGTTTAATTTCCATTCTTTCTGAACGTTTTGACTAGGGGCGCTTTAACATTAAACAAAAATTTGTTCAAAGAAGAAAAAAACAGACTCTACTATAGGAAACGTTTTATAACAAAAAATAACGATTACTGTGTAACTTTTCTTTACTTAATACTTTGAATAAATATACGTAACAGCTTATTATTCTTTATTTTTAGTTATTTTAATGAAAACTGATGTTAACTTATGGTTCAATACCGCACGCTTGAACAGAGAAACCATATTACCTAAAGCGAAATTGGAGACCTTGGATATCGCCATTTGTAATTCGATCAAACAATATAAAAATTTACACTGTTATCCTCGCAAAGTTTACGAACACTAATACATCCATAAATAATATTACGTAATCTTTGACTACAATATACTATTTACTAAAAAGAACGAAAATCCGAAAAAAAATAATTCAAACATGATATACCTAAAAATAACAAGAAACTATAATTTGAAAATAAATGATCTCTGTTGGTTAACCTATTCATAAGAAAATAAAATACATATATTATATCTTAACTAAACATTTTCATTACGTACATATTTACTTTTACTGAAACAAGTAATTTATAAGCTGCTAGTTTAGTTTAGCGGTCGGTCGCGCCTTTTGGGAAGTAGTGTCACCGAAGGTTTTAACATGTCAAGCCCTGAAAATGCTGGCTTAGGTCGCTATATCACCAAGGTTTACAAAGATGTTCATATATCGAATGGTATTGGTGATGAGTAAGCTTGGGTTCAATACTTAATTAACAATTTCCTCTAGTTCATCACTTTAATGGTACTATTCTAAATTTACTTGTATACCGTATCTAAAATTGTAATTTAAAACAAACTTTCTTCTTCTGTTTTTTCTCGGTTCTATTTTTTTAAATGTTTGTTACCACAATGATGATGATGACTATGTGCATCAATTTTCAAAGGGGTTCAATATTAATGTAATTAACATTAGACTTTATATTTCGAAGATATATGAGGGAACTCTTCAAAATCAAATAGGAAATGTAGGATATGTAAGTATATTATACTACCTATTGTCGTGGACCTTTTACTGCATTTTATAGTGTAAATATTCTTGCAGGCGGTTTTATTGTGTTAAAAATTTACATTATTCGACTCCAAATTTAACTATAGTACATACAATATATTCTTATAGGTATTGTGGAAATTACAATATGTTAGTGAAATGAAATATCTGATTTCTATTAATAATTTATCGTTATTATATACTGCGTAATTAATGTTTTGCACATTCTTTGTATCGAATGATTAACTCACTAAATTTTTGAAACAAATTACCGAAACTAAAAACCGGTTGATTGCAAATTTAAATATAGTCACATTGAATTACTTGTTTGTTCCATGGAATTGGGTTATCGAAGAAGAGCGACCTTAACACTAATGTGGTTTATATGATTAGGAATTGACTGTAAGACCGTTTGTATATATATTTCCCCTTTTTCAGAACACGAAAAATTAGCAACAATGTAAATGATTTTTTTTCCTCGAACTGACTTCGCTATTGACCTAGTAAGGTTTTAACAGCTTCATCGGACTACTGAAGCGAGGGCTTAGGGCACTAAGCCGACTTTATTTGACAACTAACTCAAGGGTGCACGGCACACCTTGGCTTGGGCTGTTGCCTGATACGTGCAATTCGCGCCCTATCTGAGGTGACCCAAGCTAACTATTCATATGAGTTGTTGGAGCATATATGTGTACCAAGCATACATACCTCAACAACTCTTACATATATTTCGTATTGGATAATTTTCTAAACTATTTCAGTTCGATAAGGGAAAGAAACAAAACTCTTCCACTTTCATGTGTAAGCGTGTATGCGTGTACGTGTTTGGGGGTGATACGTGTAATGTTGTCACAGTGATGTTTTGTGTCACTGTATCGCGCGAGCAACGCACTCAAGGGCTGCACTCCGAGGGAACGGACCTAAGCTTGAGCCGCTGCCGAGGGAGGCCTAATCTGGTTAATGTAAATGATGGTAAGGAATACATAAAAAGAACGGTGACTACCTAGAGTTCTACCATTCACCGACTCTCATGTCCGTTATGCAGGCCTCTTGCTAAGTATATACTGAGTGATCGTAAAAGGCGATAAAACAAAAGAAAATCCGTGTGATCTGTCCCAAGGTTGGTCACCATATACATTTTATGCATGTAAATCTACATCCAGCTCTTGCTGGAATATCTCGTGCTCGACTACGCAGTACTATTTTGAAATTTTATTAAAGTAATCACTTTCAATCTGATTTCTCTATTACTAATATATGTATATGAATAAAAATCAATTGCTGAGAATATATAAGTGCAACAATTCAGAACGGCTGCACCTATTTAGTTTCTACTTTGTATACTTTGTAACTGTTAAGACAAGGTATGTATCACAATAAAGGTTTGAAAACTCATATGGAGAAAAATTGGGTTAAAAATCTCTCTATAAAAATGTGCGTGTTAGAGTGAAACTATAAGAGATCTTCATAAATAATTACAAAATTGACAAATTGAAGTTCAGCCGTTTGCTTGTCATTTTATTTAATGTCATAGTCGTACTGTAAAAGGAAGATATAGTTTCATATTCATGATTAGGATAGCCCTACGAAGCCGGGGCAAGCAACTAAGAGACGGCCTATAATAATTAATTATAAACTAAAGTATTGTTTATGTTTGTTTGTAATTATTTTTCTTGATTATTAAGAAAAAGAATATAGAAAAACTCATAAAGGGCAGTTTATTTTTAAAGAAAATTTTTCATAAAAAAAATTACGAATTACTATACTTGTAAAAAGTATAATGTTCTAGAAAAATATTTTATTGTATTGTAAATTTTGCTATCATTTACAAATGCTGATATGGAGTGACCTCTGTCACATATAAGAAAAAGTAATACTACAAAGCATATTTATACAAAAGGCCTTTGGACAATTATTTAAGGGCAAAATATACAGTTTTTAGACCAACGATTAATTATACGATGTATAAGAAATGGATGAGAATTATATTATTATTCCGGGCATATTACAAAAGAAAATGTTACTCTCTATCGTTTGTCCGTAAGTTAACCGTTATAGCTCAATGAACACTAAATCGATCTACGTGATCTTCTTTTAAGTCATTGATATATTCTCTCGATAAGCTTTTGTATAGATTTTAATATAATAGGTAATATTATATAAGTTATGAGGTTAAAAAATAGTTCGGTGAAGCTGTAAAGACCTTTCCAGGTCAACAGCGTTTTCATTTCGAAAAAAAAAACTTTAAAAAAAACTAACTTGACACAAAATAACTAGCGTTTTGTTACGATGTTCTATCGAAATAGTTTGATATTAATCATTGTCACGTAGAAGAATTATATTAAGAATAAAAATTGCTTTAAAAAAATAGACTATTTCATAAACTTAATTTTTATATTTATATCACACTGTTTTTACGTCAAAGAGCAGAACTAAAAATGATTAACGCTTTATACAAAATATTAAACTCAGTCCAACTGAATAACTTCATAGGCCTCTAAGTAATCTAGTTTGATGCTATTATTATACTTATGTATAATTAGTGTGTATAAAAGGGTCTTGAAATTAATTGTAATTGATCAATCTGTAGCTTCTGGCCATTGTTTAATCTATGATAGGTATCATCCATATCAATAAATTTGTAGTTATATCCGTACATTTGATTATTTTGAAATGGTTGTGGAAAATAATTATTTTAATAGCTAGAGTTCAAGAGTGTAAAGTTATGAAACATCGCCTCTCTGTCCACTTGTATGTTTAGATGTAACTCAGAAATGGTTTTTTCGTTATTGAAAAGATTTTGTACATAGGAAGCTTAATCATTTCTCTATTGATAGAGTACTGGTAATACCGCTTTGAAAAAAATATTCTCACACGAATTTGATGAACTGTTGAATATGGATGGGAGTTTCTGCCATTAAAAAATGATAGAATATCAAAAGTCTCAGGAGGAATAGTTTTAGATTTCGTAAAAAAAAATATTTATTTATTTTTCAGTATAACTAACTTGAATGACACGTTATACAATGGAAGTATACGCGTTTTCTAAAATAATAGTTTATAAAAGTATCAACAAAAGTTGAAAATATATAATTAAAAAAATAGAACCGTTTATACTTTACTATTAAGTATTTTTATTTTGATTATAAACGAGACGTATATACGTATATGCCATTGTAATAGTATTTCATTTCAAAATTCGTAACCTATTTATATTATTGGTCATAATAAATATATAATAATTATATTGGTATTATATCTTTTTTTTTATATCAAAGAAGGCAAACGAACTGGTGGCTCACGTGATGTTAAGTGATCACCACCGCCCATAGACACTAGCGACATCAGGGACGTCGCAAGTGCGTTGCCAGCCTGTATATGGGAAAAGGGGGAGGGGAAGGAAAGGGAAAGAAGGAAAGAGGGACGTGGGCTTCCGGCTCTCTCACTGACCGAACGAAACACAACAATACAAGCACTGTCATTTCACGTCGGTTATCTGTGAGAGGGGTGGTACTACCCCGGAGGAGACGACCCTTTAATGCTGAAACCAAAAATAGCTTCAGTGGGGCTCTACCACCTACAATATTGCTCAAAATAAACATTATTTTTTTTACAAGAATAATCCTCATTCAATAAATATTTCACTTAGAACGATCTAAAATTATTACTATTTCTTTTAATAAATGACAACTACTTAACAAAAGTGCTGTGTAAATAAAAATATATATTACAACGTTTCAAAAGATGTGTAGAACATAAAGTCTGCGCTAGGCACTCGTCTTTTAAAAGTTTACTCCTTTCATATTATCTCCGCTTCAATTTCGCAGTGCAATTTATATGCACTTTGTGGCGGTGGTCGCTCAAAAGCATCTCACCGCAGCGTTTATTCGTGAGAAGTGCAACTGCTAAACGATGTTTTTTTTCTTTCGAAGAAGAGTCTTGATGATGCCGTTCATAGTTAATGAGCAGCCAGTATCCGACGGGTGTTACCGTGCAAATTGCCCGCTCTTCAGAGACCCGGCGTTTGCCAACTCGGCTAAAGCCGTTCTACCGTGAAAGACGTTTCCGACCGTATATTATTGTTTACTACCGGAATGACTTCCTTTTACTGGCACACCTAGGAAACACTGAGGTTTTAGTTCTCATACGCAGCCTATCTTCTTTATACTCCATACAAAATATAGAAATATAAACGTAGCTCACTAATAGCTTGTTTTGTGCCATTAAATAAGCTTTTAAATTATATACCGACGCGTTTAAATACTAATATATATTTTAATTTTTCTGTTATAGTTGTTTACATCTTTAAATAGTAGGTACATCCTATTTCTGCTAATAATAGATTCGTTGGGGGCAGACAAACAACATGCGCATCGCTTATTCATTCCATTCTATATTTCAGGCATATCGCCTCGCGTATATTTTTACGCCTGCAAGTTATTGGTGACTATTTAAGTATTTATCTTTTTCTTATCTATATTTTGATAATCAATCTTTCAGATTATTACTGCCATTGTCACGTAGTCAATAATATTACAAGCGTCATACGATCATTTCAATATTAAGGGTCGTGTGAATCAAAATTCTAACAATATGGTGGATTCCTTATTAGATACCTTCCAAGGAGATTTTGTGGCATCTCAGAATTTCATGCTCCGTAGTATTATTTTCAATTCACTTCACTTATGCACAATAAACTATTTTACATAAAACACCACCAAATTTCCAAATATAGAGTCAAATAACACAAGATTATAAATAAAATATAAAATCCACTACATAACAGATTAAAATCCCGTCAAAAACTCATTTATGCATTATATATAACACTGTAATTCATGCATCTCTCTACTACTTCAATTATGACATCGTAATCCTACTGATCCTTTATAAAATAAGTAATTTCTGAAAAGAAATGTTAACATTAGCTATACCTTAGACATGAACTATAAAATCACAAAATACATACGTACGTCTTATTCGATGTTGTTCCAATTTTTATTTCCGTTACATCTGTATCTGAAAACTCACAAACAAGTACAGTCATTTAATTGGAACCCGGTTATAAAATTTAAGTGTCTACTGTCTAGTGACATGTCAATTCTTGCGTCAATGAAAACTAAAAATAAATTAATAAATTTGATCGCACGCCAAGACAGTTGGACAAACATGGTCTTATGAATAAAGTCTTAAGTTTTATCTTCGCAAATATTGACAATCTATTTTAAATTCCACTAAGAGCGATACTATTGGGGACTATTTTAAACTATGAATAAATTAAATTGCGTGCTCAGCATTCTTGATTGTGCAAATTAGAATTCATTCGACAATATTTAGTTGTCTTATTTAAAATAGTTCTTCGTAAACTGTACACGTATATTTACGGTGAAACTGGGAAATCACAAAATCGAGATAACGTTAAAAATGTTTATTATCAAATTATCTAAACACCATTGAAACCTTTCTTACAATCAAGAGTTGTATTGATCATACATCCGATGACCACGTTCCATGTTGAATAACTTCTTATACGCTTATTTTGAAACTGCATCAATTGTGTACATATTCTATCGATACATCGTTGCGATGTTCAATGGTTAATGTAAGTGTATCTTCTGTTATGGCAATAGAACGGAGTGCGCATGCGACAAATTTTATTATTAGAAGAAGGACTGTAAACGGGAACACACGACTTGATAGTTCGAGTTCAAACCTACATTAGTGCCCGTTGTGCTTTCAAAACGAATTATGTGTTTCTTGTGTTAATCTTCTTACCTATAGTAATTGTAATTTATAAATAAAATATTTAGACGTGAAAGGTGTTATACAAAATGATCAGTGCTAAGAATGTTATCGGTAAGTTTTATTTAATTTAAACAGGGGTTATATTATTTGTGATATATAAACAAATTAGTTGGAAAATATATTGGCTCCGTGGTAGAGCACTTGCACGTCGTAGTAAATGTGTTCAAATCCTATGCCTGAACTTTTGATAAAAACTACTTATAAAAGCTTAGTGTGATGGAAAAGTATATTCTATCTAGCTATTATTGTTATTATTTTTTCATAAATTAAAGATCACAGCAGAAGTTTACTTTAAGCTCAATTTAAAATATATATCTTAATTATAATTATTAAATTGCTTATCTCGCTATTTAGTAATTTTAGTAATTACTAGCAAAAGCGTTCAAATGAATATGCTCTTAATGTTTCAAGGGTGCGTCGTCTTTTGTTCAGTAATTTTTATTAGCTTCATTATTTATTCTCGACTCCTATGAAGAGGAGAATTATATGTATTGTAGTCTGGTGAAGCTATTAAGACCTTGCTGGGTCAATAGCGTAGTCATTTCGAAAAAAAAATATATATGTACAGAGTAAATACTTCTTCAGATCCAGTACTTTATTACTCTAAAAATTACGTTCATATTACTTCTGTATTTTTAAATTGTCGTGAGTCTAATAAAAGGACAGTCTAAATTGGATAATACTAATATATACATAAAATAAAGATTAATTTTATCTGTTATTAATATCGCATTTGACTAATTTCAGGTAAAAATGAAAACGTTATCGCTAACAATACAAATCCATTCGAACTCAATAACACCAAAACGTGAGTTAGTACATTATTGTATTTTTTATACTTAATATACACAATTAGTATATACTAGACAATTATGTTATTTAAAAAATTACTACAAGATCGTCATTATATTTTTGATGAATGAATGTAATTAAATATATGAATAAATATAGCAGCATACTTGAATTGAAAGTATTATACTCTATATTCGTATAATTATTAAATGAATTACGTTGATATATTACGTTAACGATCTCATACATACAATATACCTATTATAAAATATTAACACAAATAGGTATTCTTACATAACACTTAAATTAAAAGAAATTAAAATTTTAGTACCCGTAAGTTTCAATACAAGCAAAATTTATTAGTTTTTATACTGTCACGAAACGACTACCTAAAAACATTTGATAAAAAAAAAATACGAATGCAGATAAGTCTTTGAGCAATTTCAAAAGTTTTCATAATAATGTATTTGCATTTTTTTTTTCTCTCTCCTTGTCATATATTTTTACAAGTAACACAATCTATCTCATAAATGAAATATACCTAATTTGAACAAGTGTTATCATTTGTTTTCCTATTTGAATAAGTTAACAACGAGAATTTTCACTATAATAACATATTATTTCAAGCATTCATTCATTGTTTTAGAATAACACTAGAAGAGAATAAGCAGATAACGTTCGTTAAAAAGATTTCTCTACAATTTCCTTCGACAGATGAATTAAAACAATATGCAGGAGTGATGTTATGTGGTAAGTAAATATTAGGCTGCATCAAAATATTGACTTTTTATCTATCTTCACATGGTCCTGAAATCATGGTTGACAATCAAGAAATATTAAAACAAACACTGTCAAAATCGAAGTCCTTAATCTGATACCTTTAAATGAGCAAATCTTGTATATATTTATATTGTTATATATTCAGGATCTAGGAAATCTAATACCTTTAAACAATTCTTGTATATTTTTATATTGTTATATATTCAGAATCTCGGAAATTTAATACTTTTAAACGAGCAATTCCTGTATATTTTTATATTGTTATATATTCAGGATCTAGGAAATCTAATACCTTTAAACGAACAACTGTTGTATATTTTTATATTGTTATATATTCAGGATCTCGGAAATCTAATACCTTTGAACGAACAATTCTTGTATATTATTATATTGTTATATATTCAAGATCTCGGAAACGGCATCATCTATTTCCGTGAAATTTAGTATGTAGGTGGTTTCGGGGACGATAAATTGATCTAGCTAGATTTTATTCATAGAAAACGTTTTTATCTGAGTTTTCAGGCAATGAAAAATATAGCTAGAATAATTTGGTATATTTCGCCGGTGCTGTCAAAACAAGTAAAGCTCAGATGGAAATCGGTTGCTTTGAAAATCCGTGTAACCCCAGTTCGAATCTGAGTGACAGCAGAAGAGATTTTTTGTATATAAAGGGTTAGTTTTATAAGGCAGACCTAACAGTTTATTTTAATTTTAAAATGTTTTTTAAAGAACCGAGCCAGGCTCTGTCGCCCAGGTACTATTGATAATCAGAGGTCGCGAAATGATTTTTTTTTCATTTCTCATATATATGACAAAGAAAATCATCAAGTCATTCATTCTGAAAAAACAACTTATATTTTAATAGGAAGTTGAATATCATATCATATAAATAATATATTCTTATGATTTTTTGATAAAATCAGTCATGTAAAAATTATTGAAGGTTGGAGTTAGACATTAGATGAATTTTGAACTCATTCTTCTCTTGCGAGCAAATTAGCATAATTTAATGGTAAATATTATTAATTATAAAAAAAAAACACAATATATACGTATTGTGTATATATCAATATGAAATTTTTTAAATGTAATTTTTTGTTTGGATTTTTTTTACTGCAGGGATTTTTTTTAATAACGATAATCCGAAGCCTAGTTATGAAATTGAAAAGATTTTTTCTGTGTTAATTAACATAATTAACAGTACACATACCTGGAACATTAAACTACTATATACCATCCTCAGTGAGTGCTCACTTACTCTATATAAGAAAATATAAAAAATATTAAGCTACATTATCGAACAATATGTGTTAAATATTTTATTATATAGATATAATACGCCCATATTGTCGATATAATTAAGTTATTGATATACGTTGCTATAATTTAAATCACATATAAACATTTGACTTTGAATGATATCTATTCTTGGAGTCCCAGTACAGCGCACTTCTCACGCGCATGTTTACAGTGAACAACATATTTTTGATCAATTTCACACGGACGACTGCATAGGTAACAAACAGTTCATCACTACATAGTGTAAAACAAAGCCTTCTGCCACGTCTCCCTATATGTCTGTTCGCGATAAGATCAAGAACTACAGGACGCATCTTCATGCCGTTTTCACCAATATATAAAATGATTCTTGGGCAAGGTTTAGTTATAGGTTGTCTTATTATCAGGGCGGGTTAACGTCTGCTGAACCCACTAGCTTAAAATTAAACAGTTAATTAGTTAGTTATTTGCCCGTAAAATTCCCGTTCAAATATTACTTTTAGTCCGGTGAAGCTATTAAGACCTTGCTAGGTCAATAGCGTAGTCATTTGTGAAAAAAATCATTCAAATAGGTTTAGCCGTTTCGGAGATTACCCGGAACAAATAAACAAACAGTATGTCTATTTATATATATATATATAAACACATAATAGGAACACGAAATAAACCCTGAAACTATTTGCGAGAGAATGTTATCATGTTACCATGGCAACATACATAATACTGACGGTAACACGCAGCGGAAGCTTTCAAGACATCCCGATTTTGAGACATCCTTCATTAGTGCTCCGCTCCTATTGGTTTTAACATGATTATATGTAGCTATAGCTATCCTCGATAAATGAGCGATCGAACACTGAAAGAAATTTTCAAATCGGACCGGTAGTTCTTGAGATTAGCGCGTTCAACCATACAAACAAACAATCTCTTCAGCTTTATATATTAGTATAGATTACCTGACGATGACTGTCACGATTATTTGAAGAAAAATTAATAAGTCGCTTTTTTTAATACACGCTAGTTAATATGATTTAGTTGTCATGTATAATTATGCATGTTATAATGATTTCATGATACCTCTTAAGTACAGAGGTACTAGGTATTACACTATTTGAATTATTACCATAAAATCACCTAAGGATGTAGAGACTATATGAGAAAAAAACATATACATACAACTGTAATAACAAAGCGACTCAATTAGATCTCGGCCTTCAACATTAAAGAAGACCATCGTTCTTTCCATTGCATTATCTCCTTCCACCCATTTAACCTTTTTCTTTTAATAACATGGGGAAATCCCTAGCGGATACCCACCCTCTCGGGGGAGAGAGTGGGTTATGCCCGACTCGCACGGACTAAAACCCCACGGTGTACCGTCAGCCGCATGTTAGGGGCGGCCAGGGACCGTTCTGGCTCTCTTCCTGAGAAACCGCCCCTGCGGCAGCCTGACAAGTTAGTCGCCAGGCGTCGTCCTACTATAGAGAGGCAACTGGGTACACAACCAGTCACCACCCCTCGTCAGCCGGACTTGTGCAATGAGGAGATGAGCCCCCCGGCTGCATCCCCTCAGGTCCGGCTGCGGGAGCAGGCGAGTATTCCGCCTCCCCCTTCTTCCGGCCCGTCTTTGGCGGATACGGCCGTTCTGAGGGTCTGCCTCGCGGGCCCTCTCAGCCGCCTCCTTCTGCGAGATGACTTCCTCGTAGAAGGAGGCCATCAAATTCCGCACTTCTTCGCTGCCGAGCATGCGGGAGATGATACTCGGCAGCGAAAGATCTCCGCCTACCGCCGCAACCAGAGCGCGGCGCTGTTCGTCCCACGCAGCACATTCTGAGAAGGTATGCTGCGCAGTATCCACCACAGCGCCGCACTCGTGGCATGCGGCGGTGGGCTCCCTGCGGGCAATCCGATGCAGGTATCACCCGAAGCACCCGTGTCCAGTTAGCACCTGCACCAGCCTTTACGTCAGGGAGCCCCAAGTTCTCCCGATCCATTCCGGCAGGACCGGACGGACGGCATCAATTGTATATCTGCCGTACCGCGCGTCCGCCTGATCCTGCCTTCACCTCTCTACTTCGTCCTGCCGGACCCTAACCCTCAGGACTTCAATTTCCCCGGGAGCTGGAGGCTCCCCTCGATGTATCTTAGCCGCCGTATAATTATAGACGGCGGCAAGAACCTCCGCCTTCCGCTCCCAAGGAAGGGAGCCGGCGAGCACGATGGCCGCCGCCGAGGACACCGTTCGGTATCCTCGTATCGCCCTCAGCACCATTGTGCACTACGCCCTTCGCAGCACGCGAACGTTCGTGGCGCCGAGGGCGTCCACCCACGACGGTGCCCCATAGGCGGCCATCGCTCGCACTACTCCCTCGTAAAGACGCCGGCAGGCGGCGCCAGGTCCTCCCGTGTCGGGAGGAGACGGCCGAGTGCAGCCGCCGCTACCACAGTTCGCGGTCCGAGCCCCACGAAGTGGGGCTCGAACCGCCACTGTCCGTCCAGGATGAGGCCTAGATATATCATCCGGGTCCCCACCCTGACCCGGACACCTTCGACAGTTAAATGGGCCCCCGAAGATGACCCACGCCGAGGCCCGTGAAATAGCAGGGCCTCGGTTTTTTCGAGGGCCACCCCCTGAGGCCCAGCTGGCGGATGCGCCCGACCACGAGAGTTGTGGCCTCCGTGGCCAGGCGCACCAGTTTCTTAAAGTCGTCTCCCTGGTCTACGACTAGGGTATCGTCCACGTAGCATATTAGGCGCGCACCTGTCGGGAGCACGCCGCGAAGCACCCAGTCGTAGCCCAGGTTCCAGAGTAGAGGGCCCAAGGCCGATCCCTGTGGGACACCACATGGGGTCCCCCGGCGAATTATTCTCCCCCGGCTGTCCTCATAGGCGACCTCACTTCCCTCCAGGTACGCCCCCAACAGCCGCTGCAGGTACAGGGGCACTCCGAAATAGCCGAGCGCCTCCCGTATGACTCCATGCGGCAGACTGTTGAAGGTGTTGGCGATGTCAAGAGACACCACCAGTAGCCTATCGTCGCGGGAGGCCGCCTGCACCGAGAGACCACCCATTCACTTAAAGTTTTTATAGATTTTATTATTAATATCTGGTCACTTTTACCTGTGACGTTTTATACGTCTCCGTTCGATAAATTTATCTCAGATACGCTCGCTTGGTCGCTTAATCCACCTCCATTCTCCTAATATGATCGTGTCATCGAAGACACATTTTTTAATCTTTCTGATAATGTTGACCTTCGGTACTAGGTCTTGTAGGCATATACTTTCCGTGTAAAACGTTGTAGTAAAACAGTTTACAATATTTTTTTTTCATTTCTAGTATCAATTTTTAAATGATACTAGAAATATATATTCTACTAGATATATTATTCATACCTATGAAATGTAATCCATAGAGAAATAAAAAGGTATTTTTATGTTTTTTAAGATCTTAAAAGGTTTAAGCGACAATTCTTATATTCTATAAATTATGTATTATTTTCCGTGTACAAAATGATGTTATAATACGTCAAGCTTGCTTTTTTTAAGTAGAACATACAAACAAGACATACATAAATGTTTAAACGTCATGTTCGTGATCAATGGTGTTTAGAATATATATATGTAACGAATATTAAAAAATGTACAAACTTAACTCCACCCATTGAAAATAACAGATAAACACGATTTATTTAATCGTATACAAATTGCATTACAATTTTTTTTACATAAAATAAACACACTCAATAAAACACTATCTCCACCGTTCTTGTTTAAAACGATGTATCTTCTATTGCAACTTGACTGGAGTGGTATTCGTTAAATTAATGGTCGCACCATTAAGATAATTAAAATTTTGTGGAAAATACCTACTGAGCGGTCTTTCTTTATACATTCGATAACTTAATTGTTTTCTGTAGGAGAAAAGAAACTTTGTTACGTAACAGCTTACTTCTTTATATCAATTTTCTAATTTTTTTTTTAATATTTACAGGTATAACATTATGGGCAACATCATGGTTCTTATTGAAAGAGGACGTAATGCCTGGAGGTTATTTATTCAAAATGAGCGGTATAGTAATTGCTGGTTATATATCCGGCCATACTTTAGAGAGATACACAACTGTGAATTCAATTGTTGGAATGACATTAATCGGCGCTTTGTACAGGAATATTGGTGTAGAAAATTACTTAGACAATGAAGTCGCTGATTTAATTGATTTTCATTTGAGGTGTGTACTGTAAACTTATATAATCACTAGTTGTGCCCGAGACTTCATCTGCGTGAAGCTCTATTAAAAAAAAACAGCAATTAATAAATTCATCGGAATGTCGTAGGTGGTAGAGTCACGCTGAAACTGTTACTGGCTTCAGCATGAATGGGTTGGCTCGTCCGGGGTAATACTACCCTCTCACAGAAAACTGGCGTGAAGTAACAGTGCTTGCATTGTTGCGTTTCCTTCGTTCAGTGAGAGCGCCGGAGGCCCAACTCTCCTCACCTTTCCCTCTTTCCTCTTTCATTCCTCCCCTCCCCCCTCACCCAAAAAAAAACTGACAATGCACTTGCGACTCCTTTGGTGTTGCAAGTGGCTATGGACGGTGGTGATCACTTAACATCAGGTGACCCACCTGTTCGTTTGCCTGCTATGATAGAAAAAAAATGTGTTAAGTCTATTTACTTATCTACTTTTCTCTCGTACTTAACTCGAGCCCTCATTCAAATTATAATAACTTTTGATAGAGTGGACCAATTATAATGTATTAGCAACTAAGTTATTATCGAAAATATGTTTTATGACTTTCTTGATGAGGTTTTATTGTAAACCCAATTCTTTAGCAGTGATGCGTGTCCATACAAACAGACAGGCAGACAAACATTTCTAAAAATAATTGAAATGTATTTCATTACTTATTCCTAGACACCTGCAACCTTTTTTTTTTTATGAAAATCGAAAATCTACAGACACTTTACGTTTACGTCCTTATTGTATGTATAAATTGGAATTCTAGTACTTTCCGTAATCTGTTAATATAAAATAATTATCTTTTTTATGATAAGAGTATTATAGTGGTATAGAATCCATACTTAATAACGGTTTTAAAATACAACAACTAAAATGAGAAAAATGTATCACTTACAAGTAAATTCTATAAGCACTTGTATAACATTACTTCAAGACCAAAGGTCAACTTGAGTTACATTCAATCAGAATTATTATCTTATTGTTTTTAAATTAAGGTCGAATGTTGAAACTTTTTTCGTGGTCCAAGATTCATATTTAAAAAACCCTACCAAAATGTTAAGAACGATATTTAGATGTATACGACAATTATGAGCTCGATAATGGTGTGGATTGTGTTTGTGTAATCGCGCATTTGACTGACACGAATGGATCTGGTAACGAATATAACCTAATTAGAGGTAGACCACTGATCGCTCAATGTTACATCAAATACCAATGCCAGTATTTTGCTCGTTATCGCGATAAATAGTTCCATTACAGGACGATGTACGATTTAACAATATAGTACCACTTACAATAGTTATAAATTTCATTGATAGTCGGATCTTACTATTAAAGATATTTTTTTATAAGAGGCAAACGAGGAAGTGGGTCACCTGATGTTAAGAGGTCACCACCGACCATGGACATTTGCAACACCAGGAGAGTCGCAATTGCGTTGCCAGCCTGTGTTGGGGGAGGGATAGGTGAGGAGAGGTGGACCTTCGGCGCTCTGACTGACTGAACGAAATGCAACAATGCAATCACTGTTACTTCACGTCAGTTTTCAGTTGGTCGGGTGGTACTGCCCCGGACGAGCCGACCCATTCACGCTGAAGCCAGTAATAGCTTGAGCGTGGCTCTAGCACCTCAAATCTGTGGAAATATATCTTATGTACCAGAGTATGTTCCTATCCACACCCTTTGAATATTAATCAAAACAATTCTGGATGGAGGCATTTTTAAGAATCGACGACAATTATTTTTGTCCCTTGAAATTTTTTTCTTCAATTTTAATTACTCTTTTCACCAAATTATTTCCAACTTTAAAGGAGGCTTTGAACCAGTTTCTTTAATTAATAAACAGATAAAATTGTCTAAAGTTAATCGGTTCATGAAACAAAGCATTTTTTTTTTTGTTTTAGAAGAATTTATCCCGTAATTATCTTGACGAAGGGTCCGCTCAGCTGGAATTGGGAATACATAAAAAATAATTCTATAAAAGTTTTCTCATTGGCCACCATACCGTGGATCGTCGAGTGTTTGTCGACCGCCTTCTTTACTCATGTACTTCTCGAGTATCCATGGTATTGGGGTAAGTAGAGTGACTGTTTTTTTATGTAATAACTATTATCTCGCAATACTATTGTTAGCATTAGTTTACATATTACAACAGAGAATAACAGTTTTTTTTCTATTTTACGATTGATTTTAATCCAATATATATCATTGGCAATATGTAGTATGTTATTGTAGTGTGTTATTCTTTATAACATAATGTATTCCTTCATGTTTTTTATGTTATATTTTTTGTATATATCGTCGCGTTTCGGGATCAGCCTGTGCATATCTAGCTTTTTACAGGCCGGCATGATAGTGGCGATCGGCGATGGACAGTGTGTCAATCGGTGGTCGCTATTAATTTTGGATTGTACTATGCTTACCATCAGGCATAGTGCAGTCACTTTGCCGTGCTACAATAAAAAAAAACTCACACTAAACATACGTATTTATCTAATTCAAATTTTGACAAAAAATAAATCGACTTAAGAAAATCTACTTTAAAAGAATGCATGCATCAGAACGTCGTTGAATATAGTTAAGCAGTGTCAGCTTTGACTGTCATAAACCTACCAACATCTTAATCAATATACATTATCTGTTCGGTTTTGACATATTTTCTACAATATCTTTGAAATCCAAGGTTCAACGGTAATAAAATTAAAATGTAACTTACTTAAAAATATCCGCTTTACGAAGAAAAAATAATCTTTCGAATTAGTTTATAAATAGTGAAGTTCTGATGTAATAACATTAAAAAAAGTACATCCTAATTGAGATCCTTTTCCTTTTTAAAGTTGGTAAAAAAAAACAACTATCATGGTATTTTTCATTTACAAAACAAATTGTTTTCTTAATATTGTTTGTAAAAAAATTGAAAAAGCCCTATTTCTTCAAAGGACTTTACCTAGGATCTATCCTGGCATCTGTGTCACCAGCTGTAGTTGTACCAACGGTAATGGCGCTGAGAACCCGAGGACTCGGTGTTAAGAATAACATTGCCTTATTGGTAGGAAATGCTGGAGGACTGGATACTGCTGTTACTGAAGGCGTTTGTGGAGTTATAAATAGTGCCATATTTTACCCAGCCTCTCTCGTATACAGGATCGTAAAGGTACCAATGCTGTAATAACTTCGATTTTCTCCAAAACATACCAATACACAATACAATTCGAATAATCTATCAAAGACTGTGAGGAAAGCTACCAAGACGAGTTGTAATTTCACAAACTTTATGTTATAAAAATACAAGTTTTGTATTTATAATATTACCATCCATGTATCAATCTCTGATTATTTTTTGTATTAAAGACATTACTTTTAATTTGATTTACTAAAGTTTTTTTTGTAAAGTTACAAATAATGCTGAAACTGAAATTACTATACAGGAATTGAAACTTTAAAAACACGATTCGTATTTATTACAATTCTGTAATGCAATCAATTTTATTTCTCTTAGACGTTTTGTAATTTTATTGAAACCTTGGACAATTTTCAATAAAAAAATCAGCCTTTGTAATTATTATTGTCGCCACGAGATGGCGCTGTTCATCAATTTAAGATGTCATATAGATTTTTGATTTCTTTAAATTCATCTTCTACGAAACACTTGGGCATTTTTTTTTAAATCTCCATTAAGTGTCAACAGGATTTTGTTTTGAGATTTGTACAAACATAAGCATTGAATACACAATATAATCAATGAATTATACTATAAATATATTAATAATAAATGAAAAATTTCTACCTTGTCTTCGAGAGTCAGTAACGCATTGTATGACATTATAATATTTGAACTAATATTTAGCTAAAACGCACCTAACACATTATTGTAGTATTTCAAAACGAGTTAATTTGAATTGTATGGTAAATTTACAATGTATTTTCAAGTTTCCTATAAAAAAATGCACAGATTTTTATTGCAAAAGTACTATTGATATTGTCTACAGTGTTACAGGAACAATTAAATAATCATAATGAACTGAGCACAATTAAAATTCAAACGCAGATTATTTATCATACCTGCGCCTCAATTGGCGATATTTGGAAAGAAATATGTATTTCATCTAAGAAATATTTACTATTTAATCTTTCAACAAATACATCATATTACAGATTTCATTAGCCATATTCTTAGGCATTGGTTGTGGGATTGTGTGGGGGATTCTTTGTGACGCCATACCGGGTCACAGCGACATATACGCACCTACGATACGAAGCCTGCTGATATTCGCTGGCGGCCTGCTGTTGACTTACGCTTGTGGATACTATGGATGGGGTGGTACTTGTAAGTAGCTCTATTCAAAAATATTATAATAATGTAACATCAAATATTACAATGACTCTCTAAAGGAAAGGAAAGGTGGTAGAGCCACGATGAAGCTATTACTGGTTTCAGCATGAATGGGTCGGTTCGCCCGGGTTAGTACCACCCTCTCACAGAAAACTGACGTAAAGTAGCAGTGCTTGCATTGTTGCGTTTCGTTTGGTCAGTGAGAGCACCGGAAGACTACCTCCCTCGCCGTTGTCCCTCCTCGACTCCCAAATTCCTTATTCCCCGCTCCCCAAAACACAGGCTGGCAACGCACTTGAGACTGGTATTGCTAGTATCTATGGATGGTGGTGATCACTTACCAACAGTGACATAACAGTTCGTTTTCCTCCTATGACGTAAAAAAAAAACATAATATAAAACACCAGCTCTGTTTATTACTTTTCTTCTTTGTTAAATGACAATGTTCTCTAAGATGGTAAACTCATTTATCTAAGAGTTGGGATGCATAGACAATTTGAATATAGTGGCCACTCTGATTGGCTATGAGTTAAAGAGGGGCCACTATAAATTAAAACTACTCAATGAATGTGTAAAAAGAATTAAACAAAAATATAAATTAAGTTTGATTAGTTCCGAATGTAAACTATCACAGAACAGCGTTGATGCTATAATTTTTCGCTATTCTAACTGGCCACATGTACACTTACCATGTGTGCACCCCTGTCCTAGATGAACTGGCTTCTATGTGCCGTGTCTGAAGCACACTCATACGTGCTTGGTGGCGTATTTTCAATCTGAGGGTAAATAGCAGTGAGGCGGGCTTAGAAACCTCTAACATCATGCTATGGTTTCATTTTATTTTCCTTAACGAAATTTTCGGTTTATTCGCATGAATTCAAGCCAACATCAATTAATATGGTGTACGAATATACTGATCACTGAGCTATTATCGCATCGACGTTATACAGCAATTATATGTTTCATACTTGTATTATTAACTAGCGGCACGGTTGACGTTGTCCTGCCTTGATTATAAAAAAAAATCAGTACAAATTATATACTCAAACCATCCCCATGAATCACTTTATCAATTGGTGAAAACTACATGAAAATCCGTTTAGTAGTTTTTGAGTTTATCGCGAACAGACAGACTGACAGATGCGGTAGGGGACTTTGTTTAATATAATGTAATAATGATGATTATGTTTTATGATTTTTTTAGAGATCATTGATAAATACAGGCTATTAATTTTGGAATCAAATTTACTCCTTGTATACAAAATTTCATTAGAATAATTCGATTTTAAGGTAGATTATGTTCCACAAGAAAAATAGGCGTAATTGGAATTAATAAATAACATAATACAAACAAACACAGTTGTATCTATATATTAATACGTGAAGCAAAAAAATTGTACTCCTATTTCCCGTCAACGGGTGAACTTGAAATTTAGCATAGTTAAAGTATATACGGCGGAGAAGTGCAGAAAGCTCTTTATTTTATATAAAATGCATTAGAAGTACATTAAATTCATTAAAATAAGCATTACTCACACTAATACTTGAATTTTACACGACATAAACACACATGTAAATAAAAAAGACATTTTGACAGCCGTCAATAATTACGAACTTCAAAAAAGGTTTTGAACTGTGAAGGAGGTTGCTATGCTCGACTGTATGGTATTTTTTAACTCTTACGTTCCAATTATCATTTTTCATCATACATTCAAGAATAATATTATAATATATAACTATTATTGTAATGTTTATTATTTTTTATGGTGAACTCACTTCAAATGATGATTTAATAAAAAAAATGAGCCAAATAATACTTTGTATGATGAAAATAAGAATTTAGTTCATAAAAGTAATCCATGAATTAGACCTCCGCGGTCAAAACGTTGCAATTCAACCTCATGTAGCAACAAAAAATAATTTATTTTCAAAAGCTAATGGTAGTATTAAAAACATGTTTGTCTTGGATTCACTATTTGATCGTATTGTGGATCCATTACTTTTCCAAACGATGATACTGGGCATATCACTATTTCTCTTAATGAACAGATTACATTTAATTCAATATCACCCAGAAATACCAGCCACCCATGGTGTCGTGTAAAATTAACTGAAAATTGTGTCATGGGTTGCGATACATTTCTTTATTTTCGTAAAGTTATGTTTGCTTAAAATTTCAGAGCTTTACCGCATGATTTTTGTTTCAAAGGGCATAGACGGTTAAATATGGGAAATCTGCCCCCATGGCTTTTTTGACCCACACTTAGGGTATCGATTTGGCATCAAATAAAAATAATTCACACCAATTTTTAGCCCTTTAACTCAAACGACGTTCGAGATTTTCAAAAAAACCTGTTTTTTTTTTATTTTAATTTTATTTTTATACTGAAATTCGAAGTTAATCGATGTTGATTTTTTTTCTTATTCTTAGGATCCTTAAACATAAAAATATCGTATGATCATCGTTTTTCAACGAAAAGTCAATTTTTAATGAAGAAATGAAAATTCAAATTTTTTTTTTAGGGTTTTTGGAATATGTCAATCACCAAAATTTGTTAGAACATGTATTTTACACCCCTCGACACTCAGGAATTTTTTCAGATTTTTTGAAGTGGTGGAACAATGTCAAAAAAATTAAAAAGTCATTTTTTCCTAAATTATTCCTATTTTTTATAATTTGTTTAAAGCCAGATATTTTACGTAAATATACATTACAATTAACACATTTTTTCCCAAAATCCATTCTGAAATCAAGTTTAAATTATAGGTTACAAATTCGAAAATATATAAACAGATAAAATGTAAAGCTTTACTCACTTGAATAAATGTAAACAACTGATACGCTATGTAATAATAAAAACATATATCTTGTAAAATGAAAAGCGATGCATTAACATCAACAATGATACTCCAATATTGTTCGATCGTAAAACTTAAATATAGTTTCAATATAAAAGCCCTGAATTAATTAACAACTGTTATTCAATATATACAATGAATTAATCATAAAGATTACTTTATTTTGAGGTTACCTGAACAAACAAAACCTTAATAGATATGATCGATAGATTCCGGAAATCCCGGTAGATGGCGTTTCAAAGCACCGACTTGGCGCTAATTTTGAAATACATAGTCGTTTTAGAGCAAAGAAAAGTTTTCTACGTACTTTTTCAAGCAAAAAAATAAAAATAAAAGTGCGTTAAAACGCCGAATTTCAGGAAAAAAATGACGTTTTAATTTTTTTGACATTGTTCCACCACTTCAAAAAATCTGAAAAAATTCCTGAGTGTCGAAGGGTGTAAAATACATGTTCTGACAAATTTTGGTGATTGACATATTTCAAAAACCCTAAAAAAAAAAATTTGAATTATCTTTTCTTCATTAAAAATCGACTTTTCGTTGAAAGACGATGATCATACGATATTTTTATGTTTAAGGATCCTAAGAATAAGAAAAAAAATCACCATCGATTAACTCCGAATTTCAGTATAAAAATAAAATTAAAATAAAAAAACAGGTTTTTTTGAAAATCTCGAACGTCGTTCGAGTTAAAGGGCTAAAAATTGGTGTGAATTATTTTTGTTTGATGCCAAATCGATCCCCTAAGTGTGGGTCAAAAAAGCCATGGGGGCAGATTTCCCATATTTAACCGGCTATGCCCTTTATAATTAATTGGAATTTTCATTTACACAGACTTTTTAAATTTTTATATAATTAAAAAACATGGCAAATAACTGAGTAACCATAATGAAAACCTTTGATTAGATTATAGAAGTATAATACCTTTTGACAAAAGAACCTTAATAAACTTTAAAAAATCAAATAACTATCTATGGTCGAATGTCGACCACTGGGCGCCCACTAGTATAGTATAATAAATTATACAAAAAAAAAAACCATACAATACGATAACAGAATATAGACTGCATAATACGTAAACATAGCATAAATATTATAGTGTAAATTACGTTTACTTCTACTAAGGTTAAAAATTCATCGGTTTAAAAAAAATACAGAGATCATGACCAAAGTAGAACTATGTTCATGTTAGGGTAATATATTTTATCTATCTGCATGCAAAAGCTAGATGCTATTTACCTTGACATTGAAACACGACGAATTGCTTATCAAAATAAAATATTGACAATTAAGATAATTAGAATCACTCTACAGTAGCAGCTACTGTGTGAAATACATTTACTTGCGGACTATGATAAGGAAAATAAATTTGTTTGACACGTCATAGTAATGCGTACTTTGTTGGTGAATTGTAATCTTCATAATACTGATTTGCAGGTGTATAAGAGAAGTACCAACATTATAAAAACAATTATATAATAATACATTTTTCACTCAGTTAACAACCATTGTGTAAACAACAGTATTTGAAACCTTAGCATATAATAATCTTAGATCGCCTTTGTACCCATTTTAAACGAAAAGAACGGTTCGGCCTCGCCCGTGTTAGTACCAACTTCTCACAGAAAACCAACGTGAAATGGCAATGCTTGCATTGTTGCATTTCATTCGGTCAGTGAGAGCGCCGGAGGCCCACCTCTCCTCACCTTCCCCCAACACAGACAGGCAACACATTTGGGACTCCCATTGTGTTGCAAGTGTCTATGGACGGAGGTGATCACTTAACATCAAGTGACCCGTCTATTCGTTTGCGTCCTATGACAAAAAAAAGCATTAGGTTTTACTATCAAACAATTATTATAAAGTGAATCTGATGAATAGTGTTGTCTGTAAATGACTCCTTTTCTGTATATTAGCTAAATATGTGTTTAAAATAAACACTTAAGAAAACATCAATTCATAAAATTAAATATGGTTTCCAGATACATTTTATTTTATTTTACCACGAGAGAAACTATTATTAATAATTAACATAAGTTTAAAAAAGTACACATTTCGTGATGACAATAAATACTTGCAAAGAAACTTTAATTGGAATTACTGAACAATGTAAATTTCCTTAGAAGCAATGTTTATTACGAACGCCCACATAACACAATTAATTACCAACACCATTAGCAACACTGAATAGAGTTATATAAAGTAATATTGATAATTACATAACATTTACGCGTATAGAAGTCCTTTTATGACTAAATTTTACATCTGGTATAATTTATAGTCCTAGCCCAATGTACGAATAAAACAAATTAATAGTATTTCCCCTAACGTAGTTTTAATAACTCACAGGTGTGTTTTATCTATACTAATAAATGTGTCATTTTGTCTGTATATTTAATTTTTCTTTTAAACTCTGTGTTGTAGATCAATTAGTACTTTGTCTGTGTGTCGGAATTAAAAAAAAAAATTGACCGACTTATACGGGAATATTACATCGTCCCCTGTCATGCTATGCTATGTCATATTATTATTAAATCACATGGTACAATAATTATAAAAAATACTTTTAGACGTCTTAAAAATAAATACAGATAAGAATACTTTTTTCATTTCCAACCAAATTTCATGAAATTTTTTAGACGAGAGGTTCATTCTTTCCAATAGTTTTACTTTTCGTAAAGTAGATAAACACACAGAAACCATGAGAGATATTTGTGTTTTAATAAAATAAAGTAATAACGAGTCGAAAGTTATTCCTGCATAAAAACGCACACGGAACCAGGATCAACTGTTAGTTATAACCGTAATTTCTAATTCGTAATTTGTTGTTGTTTTTTTAATGTTGTACACTGATAAACAGGTGTGTCGGTCATTGGGTGTTTATTATTCACAATTTATAATAATTTTCAAAAGGGATTATTTTCCAAACGGAGGCCGTTAAATACTACGTTGGTACTCTTCAAGAATGAGCTGAAAACTCACATGCCAAATCATGCTATGAATCAAAGCCATTAAACGAAGAACAGATCAGCAGAAGCACTGCTATTTAATACCTAAAATATGTGGTGATGATTCCGCAGATTAATATTTTACAGATTCTAACACAAACGTACAAAGGAATGTTTGACGACATCTATTAAAACCTTTAAAAATAACTATTATTCATATTGATCATATTACCAGAGATTTATACATAATTTATTTAGTATCAGGTATTACTGTGGATGCGAAGGTCAACTGTAGGACAGCGGAGGTGAAGGTCGGGGAGATAAGGAGAAATTTTTAGGTACCGTCCACTTAACGCTCCCGGCGGCTGCGACCAGGGATCTGGTACAGGTGGGCAAGCTCATGATAGGATGGAGCGTTGTGCGTGTCCATCTGCTGGAGGAGAGGCCCAGGGGCTGCTTTAAATGCATGGGCTTGGGGCACACTCGCCCCTTGTGCCCCTCCTCCTCCAGCAGAGGCGAGGGCTGCTACCGCTGCGGCGCAGCGGGCCACAAAGTGGCCGAGTGTAAGGCGGACGTGACCCGCTGCGTCGTCTGCGCAGATGCAGGCAGGCCCTCGGGGCACGTAATGGGGAGCCGCATGTGTAGACCCCCCCACCATGAAGAGCAGGGACCCCCACGCTTTTGGAACGGGTCCGAAGGTGGCCGCCGCCAGGCAGGAGGACCACTAATGGAGCACATCATACGCAGTTTCCTCCAGACGAACCTCAACCACTCCACCGCTGCACAAGATTTGCTCGTGCAGTCAGTGGCGGAGTGGGGCATTGGGCTCGCGGTCGCCGCGAAGCCGCATTTTGTTCCCTCCCAGCCGCAGTGGGCTGGGGATCGGACTGGCTCCGTGGCGATCGTGGCCGACCGTGGTTCGCCCCTGGCGGTGAGGGAAAGGGGTGTCGGGTTCGTGACAGCCGTCTGGGGAAAGTGCGCCATTGTGAGGGCGTACTTCTCCCCCTAACAGGCCCCTGCGGGAGTTTGAGGCGTTCCTCGGCTCCCTGCAGGGAGCTATCAGGCGGCTATCGCCGCTCTCCCTGGTCCTGATGGGCGATTTAAATGCTAAATCGAGGACCTGGGAAGCGGCAGCGATGGACCTGAGGGGCGTGGCCGTTGAGGAGTGGGCAGCTGAAGTGGGGCTGTCCCTCCTCAACCAGGGGAATGTCCACACGTGCGTGCGTCAGAACGCGGGGTCTGTGGTAGACGTCACGTTTGCCACCCCGTCTGTCGCACGCCGTTTCCGGGGGTGGAGGGTGCTTGAGGAGATGGAGACCCTATCGGACCACCGATATATCAGGTTCCAGGTCTCCACCTCCCATGCCGGGATCGGCACCCACCCCCGGAGGGACGTGAAGTTCCCCTGCTGGGCGGTGAGCCGCCTCAACCGCGAACTAGCGGAAGAGGCGACCATCGTCCAGGCGTGCCCCCACCCCCACCCCCCCGCGGGACGATGTCGACCCGTCTGCAGCCCGCCTCCGTAGTGCCCTCACGGAGGTTTGCGACGCGTCGATGCCGCGGAGTATACACCGCCCAGACAAGCGGGCGGTGTACTGGTGGTCGCCGGAGATCGGCGATCTCCGGGCGGCCTGTTCCGCGGCCCGGCGGTAGTTCGGGCGCAGCCACCGACGGCAGCACCGTGACCCCGAGGTGGAGGCCCGGCTGTATGGCAACTACCGGGAGCGCAGGAAGACCCTGCAGGCTGCCATTAGCCGGGCGAAGGAAGTGGCATGGGAGGAGCTGCTGCAAACGCTGGAGGGGGATCCTTGGAGGCGCCCGTATCGGATCGTACGCAAGAAGTTACGATCCTGGGCGCCCCGGCGACGGGGACCCTTCAGCCGGAGGTGGTAGCGAGGGTCGTGGGAGAGTTATTCCCCGACCCTCCGCCGTTCTCGGCTCCTCCCATGCCTCCGCCAGGTGGAAGTTGAGGAGGTGTCTGACAGTCCTCCCCCAATTACGAAGGAGGAGATGAGGAGGGCTGTCAAACGCCTCCTCAATCAGCGGAAAGCGCCCGGCCCTGACGGGGTCCCGGGTCGGGTGCTCAGCCTTGCACTGGGCCATCTTGGGGGGTAGCTTCGGGAGCTGTTCGACCGGTGTTTGACAGTCGGGCAGTTCCCGAAGCTGTGAAAGCAGGGGCGGCTCTGCCTTATGGTGAAGGAGGGCCGCCCTCCGGACTACGCGTCTGGGTATTAGCCCCTCGTCCTCCTGGACGACGTCGGGAAGGTGCTGGAAAGGGTCGTTTCTTCCCGAGTCATCCAGCACGTGGAGGGAGCGGGGCCGAATATATCGGATGTGCAGTTTGGCTTCCGGGCAGGGCGTTCGACAGTGGACGCCCTACCGCCTCCTCAAGTCGCTGTCCATGGAGGCGACCTCCTAAGGGGAAAGGGTTTTGGCGGTGTCCCTGGACATCGCTAAAGCCTTCAACAGTCTGCCACACGTTGTCATAGGGGAGGCGCTCCAATATTTCGGAATGCCCCCGTACCTGCGGCAGCTGTTGGAGGCGTACCTCGAGGGTAGGGAGGTTGCCTACGTGGACGGCGACGGGCGTATGATCTGGCGGGCGACGCAGAAGGGGGTGCCACAGGGGCCAGTGTTGGGGCCACTCCTGTGGAACATGGGCTACGACTGGGTGCTCCGTGGCGCACTCCCGTATGAAGCGCGCCTTATTTGTTACGCGGATGACACCCTAGTCGTAGCCCGGGGGGGGAGGGACTGGAAAGAGGTGGAGCGCCTGGCCACGTTGGCTGCAACCCTCGTGGTCAGGCAAATAAGGAGATTGGGCCTCAAGGTGGCCCTCGAGAAGACCGAGGCCATACTTTTTCATGGGCCTCGGCGGGGGCCACCTCCTGGGACACACATAATGGCGGAGGGTGCCCGTATCAGGGTGGGGGCCCAAATGAAGTACTTAGGCCTTACCTTGGACGGGCGCTGGCGGTTCGAGCCACATTTTGCGGGGCTCGGGCCGCGAATAGCTGGGGCAGCGGCGGCACTCGGCCGGTTGCTCCCCAATATTGGGGGGCCGGGTGCCAGGTGCCGTCGACTCTTCAAGGGAGTCGTGCGAGCAATGGCCGCCTACGAAGCACCGGTCTGGGCAGACGCCCTCGGCGCCGGCAACGTGCGCGTGCTGCGTAATGCGCAGCACACAGTGACACTGAGGGCGATTCGAGCGTACCGCACGGTGTCTTCGGCCGCGGCCTTCACGCTCGCCGGCTCCCTATGAATTCACGGCGGCGAGGAAACGCAGTGGGGAGCCTCCGGCTCCCAGGGAGATAGAGGTTAAAAGGAGGGAGTTACGGGAGAGGGCGATAGAAAGGTGGATGCAGGACCTGGCGGACGCACGCTTCGGGACGTACACCGTCGACGCCGTCCGCCCGGTTCTGCGAGAATGGATAGGGAGGAGTTGGGGCTTCCTGACGTTCAGGCTGGTGCAGGTACTGACTGGGCACGGTTGTTTCGGGTGGTACCTGCACCGGATCGCTCGCAGGGAGCCGACCGTCGCCTGTCACGAGTGCGGCGCTGAGAAGGACACCGCGCAGAACACGCTTTCTGAGTGTGTTGCGTGGGACGGACAGCGCCGCACTCTGGCGGCGGCGGTGGGGGGAATTTGTCGCTGCCGAGTGTGGTCTCCGCCATGCTCGGCAGCGCACAGGCGTGGTGAGCAATGGCCTCCTTTTGCGAAGAGGTCATCTCGCAAAAAGAGGCGACGGAGAGGGCCCGCGAGGTAGATCCTCTAAGTGGCCGTCTCCGCCAATAGAGAACCGGCAGGAGGAGGCGGCACTTCGCCCAACTCCTCCTGCCACCGTAGCTGAACCTGAGGGGATGCAGCCGGAGAGCTCTTCCCTTCATTGCACAGGTCCGGCGGACGAGGGGAGGCAGCTGGTGTGTACCCAGTCTGCCTCTCTATAGGTAGGAGCCCGGCGGCTACCTGCCGCCGGGCGGACCGTTGAGGTGGCTCTACAAGACTGATTAGCTAGAACGATACCTTGCCGCCCCAACAACATGGTCTGACGGTACACCGTGGGGTTTTAGTCCGTGCGAGTCGGATATAACCCACCTTCTCCCCCGGGAGGGTGGGTATCCATAAGGTATTACTGTGGAACTTCGTTCTAATTTATTAATTCTAATAATTTTATTGTTTTCACACAAACTACGTATCTTAAACTGAATTAATAAACTGTTGGCAACCTGTTTTATTATACTATCTTTACTACTTTCCCCCGGTAATGCTTTTATTGTTCTCAATTTAGCTTTGTAAAATTTTAACGCTGCTTTATAGCTCGTATCGAAAGGTATTATGAAAAACCTAAATAATACACAGAAAATGCTCTGTATGCCAGTAAAAGTACCCTTACAATCAGTTCAGCCGTTTCGGAAAATAATCCGAAGAAGTTGAGGCCTCGATTTAAATTTATGTAGAGATTTAGTAAGCAAAAACAGCAACAATCCAAATATCGAAATATTAAAATCAGTGCGTACGTAAATAATAATTATGAAATTTTGCTGTAAATTAATAAAAAATGTATTGTTAGATAGGAACAACTAAGTCCTCGGTTCAAGAATTATCATCGGTCATTATTAATTTGTTGCACAGTTTAATAACCTTCGTACCAATTGATTCCAATCAACAATAATATGTATGCGAGAGTGGCATTACGTTTGAATTTTGTATTAAAGATTTCATACATTACTTAACATGAACGATGTTTTCAGCTGGCGTCGCTATAATGGTATGTGCCGGCACCGCTGCGACGAGGTGGGCCCGACGTGGATGGCCTATAAACGATAATCCCGTCTCAGAAGTCTACAAACTTCTCTGGAGAATATTTGAGCCAATGCTTTTCACATTGAGTGGATATTTTCTAGACGTATGTATTATCAGAATTGTTAACCAGGTGGTTTCCAATAACGATGAAATTTGCATTGATCTTACAAATCTGAAGAGATTGTTATTTTGTTTATTTACAAGCAGAACTCTTTAGAAGTACTATAGATTGGACACAAACATTTTTGCAATTCATAACGTATTAAGTGATTGATACCTATCCATTTTGCCGGGCATTAAAGAATTACAGACAATCTATTGATTACAAGAAGTAAGTAAGTAGCCTTCCGAGTTTTTGGAGGGATTTTGGAATGCCATGTAGTGGTTTTTATATTTTATCCATTATCTTGTGTTGTTTGACTCTATATTGTGTAATTTTGGTGGTGCTTTACGTATAGTTTGGTTGTTGTGCACAAGTGGATCGAAAATAATACCACGGAGCACGGATTCTGAGTTGCCACAAAAACTCCTTGACAAACTACTAACAAGACAACCACGATCTTGTTAGTTCATGGGAATTATATCAAGAAACTTGTAATATCGTTACTCACTTGTCAATGGCAGTAATATTCCACTAGAAGACTGGTTGCCAAAGTAAAATAGAAGAAAAAGTAGCTTTCCGCATCAAATGTCAATAGTCCTACGCCGATACGGTTACTAGTTTTGACGTGATAGTGACTCAGAGGAACTATACTCTCACTATATTTATTTATATGTATAAGAATGACAGTTATTCAGGAATGTTACACTACGACCCTTAGGAGCGAGATAATTACCATAGAAAATGCGGGGCTGAAAGTACAATAGGCGGGAACGAAGTAATAATGCGAGCGACGTAATTGTGACTATATATACCAAGAAGGTACAGTGTCGCGCCTCTACGCACGCCTACGCAACAATAGTGTTTTATACGGTTTTTCAACTTAACTGCATAATATATCAGATATTAGAATAAATTTAAAAGAGTATTGTTCTGTCCACGGACAATTATATAATACATTAATTTGAGCAGCAAAAAGTAAACTTCACGCAATATCCCATGCGGTCACCCCATCCAAGTACTGACCGCGCCCGACGTTGCTTAACTTCGGTGATCGGACGAGAACCGGTGGACATTGATGACAAAACATTTCTATATATGTGACATCACAGAAAGTTAAATAGAAACAATTTGAATCTTATTATTATATTAATAGGGTTGCAAATGTTTTTGTGTTTCTGACATGTCATGTTTTGTTGCATCCGGTTTGAAATCACAATGATTCTGAAGAAGTTTCACTTCACAAAGAATTAGCGAAATCGGTTCAGCTGTTCTCGAGATTTGCACTTAGCAACACATTCAGTAATTCATTTTTACATAAACAAACTTCGCTTTTTTACAGATTTTTCGTTATGTAGATACAAAGAATAATTTTTACTCTTTCTAGAAAAAGTAATTAAAATATTAATATGAAAGTTTCTTTTCAGGTATCAATGATAACCGTTAAGGAATTCTGTTTAATATTGGGGTGCATTTTTGCAGCGTTATTTTTTCGACTACTTACGGCTTTTCTTGTGGCTCTCGCTAATGAACTATCCATCAAAGAGAGTTTGTTTATTGCTGTAACTTGGATACCTAAGGCGATCGTTGAGGTTCGTAAAACATTTACAGAAACTCTTAGATGTAATTTATTCTGAACAGACTATATTCAATTCTAATTATTAGAGCATATATCTCAGATTTGTCTGTCATAAGCAGTAACTTTTTACTTATTTAAAAATATTTGAGTATTATACATCAACTAATTAATTTTTGTTACTATTACTGAATTAATTTAGAATTCTTCCTTCATTCTGTTTTTCTTATTACTTTTGGCATCCAGTCTTTTAGATTATTACTGCCACTGTCAAGTAGATAATAATATTATAAATTAATGTTTTGTGGTAATTTCAAGATTCTAACAAGATGTTGGCCCCCTGTATTAATTTTTATCCACTTCACTTGTGCACAATAACGGAACTATAAGTCCTCTCCAAACTTTTTGGCCGCTCTGAATATAGCCGTAAGTACGGTCTTGCGCATAATATCATTGAGAGTCTAATACAAAAAAAAAGTAAAATTAGTATTGTAGGAATATAAATATAAGTTGTCCCGATGTTATACATACATATAATAAAATACCTATTACTACGTAAATTTGTGATCTACTATATTCAGGGCGTTCATAAAGTTTGGCGCGGAATATCCATTACGTAATATGCTACCAATATTACAAAGTATAGAGTCGTATGACACAAGACAATGAATCTATACTAAAACTAATATTATAAAAAGGTAAAGTGTGGAACGTTCTGAGTTTGTGACGTTGTAGGGGGTAATCTCAGGAACTACTAGTCCGATTTGAAAAACTCTTTTAATGTTATATAGCTCATTTATCCACGGATTGTTATAGGACACATTATCAATGAAGAATGTTTCAAAATCAGTTTTTTTCCTCTTGAGAGCTTCCGCTTCGTATTAGCATTAGCCCAAAGTAACTATTCCACGCAAACGAAGTCACGAGCAGAGTCTAGTATGATATAAAAAGCCACTAAAATCCCGCCAAAGAGTCCCTGATTTATTCTTGTTTCATTTTCAATTTCAGATGTTCAATTGTTTATGTTACTGAGATTACCTTTTTAATATCGTTAGTAGTATAAGCTGTTAGTAGTATACATATATATTTGGGCTTTAGTCTATTATTTTTTAATTACTCTTTTTTTTTATCTGACTATCGTGTTTTCCGTGGTTTTTAATAAATAGATTATCATATTAGTTAATAGCACCTTGTAACTATCTCACAGAAGAGTATATATTTAATTCAATGTGATAGTTCCGAGACACTCTAATTTGTTTTATGACACCCTAGACGGCATTTGCAAATTTTACACGTGACTATCGTTAGGTACACTAAAACATTACGGAGAGATTTTATTACAGTGACAAGAATATTGAAAAATTCATTTACATAAACATATTGTTTGTATAAAAAAAAACATTGTACAAAGACAAACAAATTTATAAATTACAAATGGATTAAAATTTTAGCACTCATAATATTTTCAAATATATATACTGAAATATAACGAATATTAATTCCCTTTATTTACTAACTATTACATATTATGTAGACTGATTCCAAAGGATCGACTATTTTTTATTTTTTTTATATATATCGAAAATATTGTTGGATTGATGAAAAAAAATCCTGTGAAAGCCAGAGCCCTTATAAGATATTAATATTAAGATGTGTCACATGATAAATTTTAATTTCACGTGTGATTAACATGGGAAAGCTTGTTTTTTTGAGTTTATAACTCATGATTAATGGTTTATCAAAAAAGCTAGACCAAATCATTTTCTTATGTAAAATTGATCGCTCCACAAAAAAGGTATCTTATATTTTTTCGACGCTTTTGAAGTTATTTAACTTTAAAAAAAGATCTGTAATATTTTCTCATTTTCTTCCAATTTTTTAAGGAAACTATCAAGTTTGTCGATATTTTTGAATCAGTCTAAATTGTATGCTATATCCCATAATAAAAAGGCTATATTACAATAGCACTGTGCGTAGTCGTGTTAGGATATGAGAAAGAATCCTTATTGTCTGCGAACCAATTCTCCATTATAACACACTCCAAATTAATGTTACTGCCAATTACAGCTTCCAAGTTTTTGCTCACATAAGTTCTCCAAGCCTCAGTACGTTGAACATAATTTTGCTTCCAATCATTCATTAATAAATAATATTTATAGTTTAATAATATCATTATAACCAATAAATATAATGAGAATATGACATTTAACAGATCCTTTTTTTATATCATAGGAGGCAAACGAACAGGTGGGTGACCTGATGTTAAGTGATCACCACCGTCAATAGACTAGCAACACCATGGGAGTCGCAAGTACGTTGCCAGCCTGTGTTTGGGAGGGGGAAGGGCGTTGGGCCTCCGGCGCTCTTACTGACCGAACGAAACGCAATATTGCATGCACTTACTTCACATCGGTTTTCTGTGAGAGGGTGGTATTACCGCTGGCGAGCCGACCCATTCATCGTGAAACCAATAATAGCTTTAACTTGGCTCTACCACCTAAGAAGTTGTTTAGCTACAGAGGGATTATATGGGCGTACTGACATATATGTCAGAAAACAATAACATATACATAATTTTTTTTTAAATAGTTCGGTGAAGCTGTAAAGACCTTACCAGGTCAACAGCGTTTTCATTTCGAAAAAGAAAATTACTTAGTATATCAACACATATTAACCAATTTGATAGCTAAATAATCAATCTGTCACTCACCAAGTGAAAACACGTGACAATGAACTGACATAATAGGAAGGTTGTAACCTTGAAAAGCATTAATCTGACTTCCTATCGTTGACTCTTCTTATCCAACCGTCCAAACAAAAATTGGCAAGGTTACGGACGCTCGTAGGTCACCACATTAAGAAAGTATTGAGATATCATATGCGAATACACTATCGTCATAACTAAGTATATATATAGTTACTGAAAGATCATTAAAGCAAATATTTGTATCTCGGACGCTCATGTCATGTGATAGTGATAAATTGCAAGGTAATTAACTGAGGAAATACTGTAATATCCTACAGTTTCATGGCTCGGCGATATATAGTGTATATGTAACCGGTATAAAGCCAATATACCTAACTTTTGTGGGTCGGAACATCGCCCATGAAAAATGTATTATTTAATCTATTACATTTCTGTTTGGATATATTTAAATAGATTATTTTAAATAGAAACGGTAAATTTCATATATTTTAATTTTTGTCTCAGATTCTAGATTTCGAATTAATATTTCAAATGTTTCATTTCAAAATTGGCAAAAACCCGTACAAATTTGTATCTTCTTGTTCACCCCCGTAAAAATTACAGCCATACTTTGTACGTCGTAAATATAAGCTATAGCGGTTTATTCGTTCATATGTATATTTATAAGAAAGTCCTTTGCCACGTCTGTCTGTATGTCCGTTAGCACTCAAAAACTACTGAATATATTTTCATGTGGCTTTCACCAGTAAATAAAGTGATTCGCTAGGAATGTTTAGGTATATAATTTGTATAGGTTTTTTCATTAACAGGGCGGAATAACGTCCACCAGGTCAGCTAGTTCGAAATAATAAAGAAATAAATTGCCTGTACTATCTCTTTAATTTCGTTACAATTATTCAGTAATATGAAAATTTACATATAAAATTGATGATTTGTATCAAGAATATGAAAACAATATCAATTACATAATAAATTAAACATACAGATATAAAAGGCCAAAATTAATCATATGAAATAATTAATAACTTTTAATTTGCACAATAAGCTTCATAATGATATACTGAAGAGTAACTCTACATGTGCCTACAAAGACAACGAGCTATAATTTATTGGGGGTTCTAAAATTTATGTACGTTAGTAAAAGCCCGAGCAACAAAACAATAAATAGTCGTAGGTAAACCCACTTAAATACTTTCTAACTGACTTATGACCACATTCCCTGAACTCTTGATCTCGAAACGCGGCACTAATAATAACATTTTAAAAGTTACAATATAACATGTCTCAAATAATATTATCGTTACAAATGTACTTTGAATATTCACGAGATACTTTTTTCTTAGAAATAAGCGAACGATGAATGACAAAAAATAATTGTAGCATATCTCATCTCTTCAAATCTCTTCTGTTTAAGATATTATTTTCCTCCAATTTAACGTATTTCTCTTAAATCTTTTCGTAGAATTTATATGGCAGTATACGTATTAAATAACATCACGAAACCCGTTTGATGTTCTTTTTTGTATTTGATAAAAAAATAAATCAAAGTTCACGCGACATTTATACATTCATAATCATAAATCAAATAGATACTATTACGAAAAATTCATTTTTTGTGAAACAATAAAAACTACATTACGCTTTGAGTGTAAAGTCAACAAGCTGTGTGAAAAATGCTCGCGCACTATTGTATGAAATACTGAAAGTTTTTGCACACGCGTACTCGACAAATGATTAAGCCATTTCAATAAAACCGTTTCTCGTTATTGAGAGCCTTCCGTTCTTTTTTGCTTATTTACCATTAATATATTTTGCATATTTAATACAATTTATAAATATCTTTCTTTCATTTTTTTTATTTATTTATGGGCTCTTGGAGAAAATGATAGAAGCTGAACGTTTAAGAAAATCTTGTCTTATTAAGTCATCACCTTATATGTCCATTTCTCTGTTCGGAACTGATAAAAGAAACGATATAATACCATACGATGGTGGTAACAATCCAATTCAAGGACTTGCAATTTCCTTCAACGTGGGTGTATGTAAAATTTACTTAAAAAGCCGTGATTCATCCCAGTTAGTGCTATCCACCGCAAATTACACTTTCAAACTCGACGGATGGCCCGCATTATTAAAGACGACCGCGTAGCATTTTTACCGATTTTCCTCACGAAGTAACGGCACCAAACCATCAGTACCTTACAGACTGTTCAAGCTTACAGGCTCACCGTGCCCACATAGCCACAGATTACTCCGTATTAGTCTGGCGGTGAATTTCGCTTCAGCATACTCTTCGCGACCCCCTCGGCAGTGGCATAGAGGTTAGCTTCTATCCCCTTGTGACACGGAAAATTTCAATCACTAACTAAATACACATCACACATCACCCCACATAAGTGCACACACAGTAGATACATATGAAGGAAAAGTTTTAGTTTTTTCACTTATTCTTCGAGCTTGGTTAGTTGGTTTAGCTGAGCTATCAGCTTCGAAATACCGGATGAGTGATATAATCGCTCGCACTGTTGAACCGGTGAAGCTGTGAAAGCTCATCATACCAATAGCGTTAGTCAGTTTATAAAAAAAAGATTCGGAATAAATATTTCGGATCGTAATGCATACATGCAGGTGTATCTCGCTAACTCATATATGTACGACTAGTTTAGATAACTTTAACTTAGTCAGAATTACCATGTCGCGTTCAAGGCCACGCTAAAGTTGGGGTTTTTTAGCGCCTTTGAACATATTAACTTAAACGCTTACGGAATGACTTAAACGCTCGCTCAAAAAGTCAAGTGAACCTATGAAAGCTCGTCAGAGCAATCAAGTATAGTCAGTTCCAAAAAAAAAAAACAATTTGGGTACTAATACTCGACTACCTAGTATATATTGCGTGCATATTGCACATTGCGTTATTTGTCTCTTATACCTAATCTTTTTAAAGTATAGTTTATTTAGAGAAAATATTAATAATTATTACCATATACTAACAAGCATTTGTAAAATCTACGTATAATTGACGAAATATTATCGCAACAAAATTGCGGAAACTTATAAAAAGCCTTCATTTCTGTATACGCGTTTAATTTAATTTTGTCTATTTAAGAAACAACATTTTAACTTTAAAATAAAGTAACCAGGAAATATAAGGAATTACAGATGTATCAAAGATACTAATTCGCAGAAATTGATAAAAATTAAATGGCCCAAAAAAAAGAAAGTGTAAATATAACTCTGTCTCTTACAAAAATACCTTTAGATACCTTTTGAGACTCAATAATATGTTACACTAGCTGACCCGTGCAACTTTGTCTGCCCCAAATCGATTATTACCGATTTCAATTGTATCTTTAAATACAAAATCTTAATAAATTCTACTACAGCGACATTTTTTAACTATACATTTATTAACTACAATTTTTTTACTTTCGTCCGTTATCCTGGAGAACCCCTTGTGTATTATGAGACAAAAGTATCCTAGATGTAACATTGTAATATAAGTTATGACTGTGTCAAGTTTAAATAAAATTGGTTCAGTACTTTCAGAGTAATACGTATTCAGATTCTAGACTTTAGTCAGTTATCCTGGAGAACCACTTGCGTTTTATGGGACAAAAGTATCCTAGATGTAATCTTGTAGTATTAGTTATCACTGTGTCAAGTTTCGTTAAAATTGGTTCAGTACTTTCAGAGTGATACGTGTTCACAGGGATAGACAGATAGACAGATAAAAATTCTAAAAAGATTATTTTTGATTTCTATATCAATAACAAAGTATACCTCAATTATAATTTTCAAAAAACATTTAATGTACAAATTTGGCCTTAGTACAGTTTTACTATAGTTTAGGAAAACATTTAATAATTATACACTCACAATACAAATTACCAATGACAGATTAGTAGCTCATGACAATGCCAAAAAACAGAAGTCGTTCCATTTTACATTTTCTAATATATTTTATAACGCGTACTGAGAGTCGCAGGAAAAAGGTTACTAGCACGTAAACATGAAAATGGAGTTCCTACCATAGTATATAGAATTATGGACCGCAATATCATAGATTTAACTTTTTACCCATTACCTTGTACGGTACAGACACTTTAGGGCATATAACTTCTGTGTAGGTGGATACCAAATTGATTTTACTCAGCCCACTCTGCACAAGTCTGTGTGACATTCGTGAAACGTGATATACGTCGGTTATCTAATAGGTACATAGTTGTGCTATATTGTGGCTTTCAAATGTACATAAAGAGCATTCTTATGAGTTCATATATTAAGTAAAACATCTCGTGTCACGTATTTGTAACTCTTTGCGATCTATTATAATGCAAAATTATAATCTATATACTCGTATACGTATATACCTTAAAAGCATAAGGACGTAAGTTAGAACTAATTTGTAGTCGATTTCGTCTATATGCTTCTATAATGTATGAAGTACTGAAAGTATTTGCACACGCGTACTCTACAATTGATTACGCGATTTCAATAACGCCTGTGTCTTTATTATTGAGGACCTCCCGTTGTTTTTCCCTTTATCATTAATAGAATTTTATAAATATTTTTACCGACATTAATATTCAACACTTTGTATCTAATTAAGTATTTTTTTAAATTGATTTAGACGTGATATCATTTATGTATAACTGAATGTTATATTCCTAATATTATAAAAGAGGCGTAGAATTATTTTCTACTCAAAATATATTAGTTTTTTAAACAAATGAATTATGTCTAGTGGTGTCTTCATTACGGTTTTCATATTTTTCATATAGAATTCTATGAGTACTTATTTATAATTATATAATCAATGGTTTATTATATTAGCCGGTAGTCTAAACATGTCAAAAAATGCATAAAGAAAATGTAAGTAAATAAGAATATTCTTAATAAACTATAAGTGAACTAAAAAAAAATAATAATTTTAAGTTCAATAGATAAGCTGAATACAACACTAAAATATATATTTTCGAATGATTATACGTACTAGATTTTAATACATATCTAATACATATTTTCAAACTCTAGAAGTTGCATAACATTCTCAAGATAACCGTGATCATAATAATTAATACGTCAGTAGAATCTCTTTTAGGGTTAATGCTCTTTAAATTTATTATAATTTTTACAATAAATAGAATTATTTTAATTGCCTATGGCTTACAATAAAAACATTTATAAAATGCTTGTAAATTTAATCAACCCATAATTACCACATATAGAATGAAGTCAAACAGTTTCATTTGATATTTTAAGAATTTCATAATATTCACGAAGAAAAATGGTTATGAAATATAAATAAAAAAATATAAAAAACGGCAATATTTTTTTATAAAATTTCCATGAACTCAGTATTGTGGTTATAAAACCGAGAGTGGACAATGCTCGTTTACACCAATTTCGTACTACTTCGTAATGCTTCGTTTTGTAATACTTGCATTCGTATATAATAAAAGGAGGCATAACGCTTTTTCCTTACGTGACGACTTTTCCCATTCAAATCCTAATGCAAGCAGCTTTAAGAACTTCGTTCCGCAATCGTATTCAGTTTCTGGTGGTTATGATACAGTTTCCTAACATTAACTTGTATAATCGTATTTCCAGGCGGTATTAGTACGATCTGCAGCAGATTCGCTCTGGTTAGACGCAACCAAGCAAGACAAACGGATTGCAGTGCAACACGCAAATATAATAGTAATTGCTGTACTTATAACTACAACATTGGGATCTGTACTTACCACGGCTTTAGGACCTATACTTCTTTCGGAAGAATCAAAAATTGTTCCTGATGGTAAGTATTAAATCTCTTTTACTCTTTCATCTCCAATTTATCGTAGCCATTTTTTTATATAACAGGAGGCAAACGAACAGTTCACCTGGTGTTAAGTGATTACCGCCGTTCATAGACACTAGCAACATCAGGGGAGTCGCAAAAGCGTTCCCAGCCTATGTTTGCGGGGAGGTCGGAAGTGGGCCTCCGGCGGTCTCACTGACTAAACGAAACGTAACAATGCAAGCACTGTTACTTCACGTCGGTGTTTTTGTGGGACGTGTGGAACTACCCCGGGCGAACCGGCCAATTCATGTTAAAACCAGTAATAGCTTCACTTTATAAAGTCTTGTTTAAAATTCTAAGTGCTTTGTTCTATAACATTCTTAAAGTGCTAAAAAATTGCAATACGTTTTAGTTCCTAAAAGCTAGTGTTCATTGTATTTCGTTCATTTCTTTAGGTATGTTGATCGATAGCTTTATTGGAAATAGCTTTTAACAATATCAAATAATATTCTAATTAAATATTGAAAACTCTTTTTAATACCACGGAGCATGAAAGTCTGACATGCCACAAAAACTCCCTGGAAGGTTCTAACAAGGGATCCACCATCTTGTTAGAATATTGACTGACACGACGCTTATTATTGAAATGATTGCACGATGCTTGTAATATTATTGACTACGTGACAATGGCAGTAATAATCTGAATGATTGATTGCCAAAAATAAAGATAAAAAAAAATAATTAAATATAATATTATAGCTTTAGATTAATAAAGTATATTATTAATTATTTATAATGAATTTATGGTTCCTAAAATATTAATGTGAGTAGTCATTTATTAGTCAGTTATGTCTTGAGTATATTGTTTCACAGAAAAACGGAATACGTCAAGTTAAACTTTCTCCACCAATATAATATTTAAAATTATATATTTATGTTACGTCGTTACTGATATAATATTATAAATGCCAGAGTGGGGAGTTTTTGGCGGGATTTCAGTCTGTCATGTAGTGGATTTTATTTTTTATTTTTTTCGAAATGACTACGCTATTGACCCAGCAAGGTTTTAACAACTTCACCGGACCACTGTGTGGATTTTATATTTTACTCATAATCTTGTGTTATTTGACTCTATATTGTGTAAATTTGGTGATGTTTTACGTAATATAGTTAGTTTATTGTGCATAAGTGAAGTGAATAGAAAATAATACCATGGAGCATGAAATTCTGAGATGCCACAAAAACTCCCTGGAAGATTCTAACAAAGGATCCACCATCTTATTAGAATATTGAAATAATCACATGACGTATGTAATATTATTAACTACACGACAATGGCAGTAATAATCTGGAAGATTGGTTGCCAAAAATAAAGTTAAAAAATAAAACTTCAGACTTTCATTGCCTACAACGTCATCTAATATTAGATTGCAATCATAAACATATAATAACATATCATAAATCATAAACGATTACCCAAAAAAAAGACAAAAAAAAATCATAAAAGATACATTTGATAAACCTGCTTCTAATATTATTGTCTGTGTTAAGCAATAATTAAAACGTTCTTGGTTTAATGAATGAGGCACAGAGAATCCAGAACAAACAAGATACATTAATGAATACTGAAAGAACTATTATTATTAAAGTCAAAATTCTAAGCTTAGACAAGCGTGTAAAATATTAGTTAGCATATATTTATTCCATTATACAATCTGTTTCATATATTTATATTACATTTTCATCTTTTGGCAAATACTTGCGAAATAAATATATTAAATATAAATAAAGTTCAAAGATTAGAAACTAAAACATATACATAAATAACTTAATATGAATTATCCTTGCCGTTTTTGAAATATTTAATAACGAAGTTTCAGATTTGTTTGAGAGAAAACTAACTAAATAATGAAACGATTGTATTATTATTCCTGTTAAGTTTTTTTTTTTTTTAATTAAAATAAATCCTATTCCAATGTATCTCTTGCGATCCATTACCGTCAGCTTGACAACTGTACTATGCGGCAGCAAACCGCAATATACATTACGAAAGTGTGAATTTATTACCTTTAAATTCTACCATTAAAGCAATGAAAATTGTATAAATTTAAAAACTTATAAATGTCGTCATTTTCTTTTATTGAATTTATAATGCAGAACGGATACTAAATCTAGATATCTATAATAAGAATTTATATTGTTATTTAATATGTGATTTCTTAATACCGAGAATAAGACAAAGTTCAATAAACCAGACTTTGATTAAATAATTTTTCAGAGTTAGATAAGATTAAAGTTTCTTAAATAAGTTTGTCCGTTCTATTTTTAGAGCCAATTCCTCGGCTACTTACTATGTTACGAGGATATAGAATGTCTAGCGGTTGAGATTACGTAGCAGCAATAACACTATATCATTACTACTTCATCCCAAATTTCGCGGTTCGACGATTCTCGGAAGAGTCATAACCTCCTTAGGCTCACTTACAAACGCAATGAATTTTGTAAGTAATGTAGATAGAAAACATGGTGTTTGTTTTTTCCAAGTTGCCATTTTTACTTGAGATTTAACTAAATTAAATGTATAATAATCTAGAATTTTAAACAGCCCGTTAGTGGTATCCGCCGCGAATTAGAAAACCATACCTAACGCTGCGCGCCACAAAAGTCGTCCGCGGCATATTCTTACCGATCCTCCCAATGATATAACGGCAGCGAAAGAACAGTACCAGGCTGTCTCTCCGAACTGAGCGTGTTCACGCCCACGCCCGCGTAACCACAGATTACACCGCCGTGGTCTTGGGATAAATTTCGCTGCTGCATACCAGTCTAGCCCCCCGCCCCCCCCTCGGCAGCGGCTTAAACCTAGGTCCATTTCCTCAGCGCGGAGTCCTTTACTATGCTGCCCGCGCGATACAGTGACACAAAATCTTACATCACTGCAACATCATTACACATATTACCTCCACACACGTGCACGCACACATGCTTACACATGAAAGTGGAAGGGTTTTATTTTTGTTTTTCCTTATCAAACTGATATAGTTTAGAAAAAATTATCCATCACAAGATACATATAAGAGTTGTTGAGGTATGTATGCTTCGTACACATAGATGTTTCAATAACTCATATAAGTATGAGTACGTAGATTAGCTTAGATTAGCTCAGATAGGTCGCGTCCGTGTCGGGGTTGGGACCCAGATGTAATATCTGGGCCTCACTCTGGACGGACGCTGGCGGTTCGAGCCCCATTTCAAGGGACTTGGACCGCGCATAGTCAAGGCGGCAGCGGCGCTCGGACGACTCCTCCCTAATACGGGGGGCCGGGTGCCATCTGCCACCGCCTCTATATGGGGGTCGTCGGATCCATGGCCGCCTACGGGGCACCGTTGTGGGTCGATGACATCAACGCTAATAATATCCGAACGCTGCAAGCCGCGCAGCGTACCGTGGCTTTGAGGGCGATACGAGGGTACCGAACCGTGTCATGGTGCCATGGTACTGGCCGGCTCCCTTCCCTGGGAGCTAGAGACGGAGGTGCTTGCCGCCGTATATGCATATACAGCGGCTACGAAACGGTTGGAGGAGCCTCTAGCTCCCAGAGAAATAGAGGAAAGGAGAAGAACAAAGAGGGAGGAGATGGTGGAAAGGTGGAGGCGGGACCTGGCGGACGCGCGTTGCGGTCGATACACAGTGCCTTAAGCGCACGCCTTAGTAGTCTGATGAAGCTGTTAAGCTGTGAAGCTGATGAAGATGAAGGTCAATAGTGTCATTATATCGAAAAAAAAACCTGTCTATATTATTCTCTCTCTTTTGTTTTCTGTCTCTTACTTACTCACTCATTTTTATATGTAGCTTTTTAACCTCACATTTTTGTACGATTTTTCAAATATTTTCTTTCATGTAATAAACCTTGGCCTAATAATTACAATAAGAACAAAAAATCGAGGCAGTCATAAGGACTACTGACAAAAGTGACAACTCAATACAATAGAATAACTGTGTTCTGTTTTGGATTTTTAAATTAATTACAATGTCTATTATTTAATTTTTTTATTTTTTATATTGAACTTATGATAGGCTGCACAATGTCAATACAAAGTATCAATATTAGATGAACACAGGCCCCTACACTACGCGACGTTAGTGTGACGCAGGCCACGCAAACGAAATACGGCCAGTCATGCTTGTCAGCTAGCATAGGTAACATGTCATGACGCAAAATTATAAATCTACTTGCTGCCAAAATAAACCGTCAACGCTCCTAAAGAAGTTTTCACTCCAAAAGTTAGTCAAATAAGTGCAGCCTCTGTAGTGATACTTTTACAAAAATTCGTCATTTGATTTTTATTTTAATAGAAATAATTGGTTTTTGAAGATTTACTGAATAACTGCTTATAGTTGAAACATCTATATATTAATATGTGAAGCAAAAAAATTGTAACCCCTTTTTAACCTATTTCCCTTAGCGGGTGAACTTGAAATTTAGCATAGTTAAAGTTTATATGGCGGAGAAGTGCAGAAAGTTAATTATTTTATATAAAATGCATTAGAAGTACATTCAATTAATTGAAATAAATATTACTCACACTAATGGTTGAATTTTACACGACTTTCTTTTTTTTCTCTAAATGACTACGCTATTGACCCATCAAGGTCTTAACAGCTTCACCGGACTACTAAGGCGAGCGCTTAAGGCACTCAGCCGATTTGATTATGGCAACCAGCTCAAGGGTGCACGGCACACCTCGGCTTGGCTGTTGCCTGTTGCATGCAAAATCGCGACCTATCTTAGCTAGCCTAGCTAACTATTCATATATGTATGAGTTGTTGAACCGTATATGTGTACCAAGCATACATGCCTCAACAACTCTTCCATATATTTATTATCGGAAAATTAAGAGTTTTTCAGTTCGATAAGGGAAAAAAGTAAACCCTTCCACTTCCATGTGTAAGCGTGTAGACGTGCACGTGTGTGGGGATGATCGTGTAGTGTTGTAGCGGTGATGTATATTTGTGTGTCACCGTATCGCGCAAGCAACGCACTCAAGGGCTCCCTACCGAGGGATCGAAACTAGGCTTGAGTCGCTTCCGTGGGAGGCCTAATCGGGGAAATTTTACACGACATATACACAAATGTAAATGAAAAAGACATTTTGACAGCCATCAATAATTACGAATTTCAAAAAAGGTTGTGAACTGTGAAGGAGGTTGCTATCCTCGACTATATGTATTTTTTAACTCTTATTGGAACAATTACCATTTTCCATCCTACATTCAACAATGATATTATAACCTATAAATATTATTGTAATGTTTATTATTTTTTATGGTGAACTCACTTCAAATCATGATTCAATAAAAAACGAACCAAATAATACTTTGTATAATCAAAATGAGGATTTTGTTCATAAAAGTAATCCATGACTTAGACCTCCGCGGTTACAATGTTGCAATTCAACCTCATGTAGCAACAAAAAAGAATTTATTTTCTAAAGCTAATGGTAGTATTAAAAACATCTTTGTCTTGGATTCACCATTTGATTGTTTTGTGGATCCATTACTTTTCCAAACGATGATACTGGGCATATCACTATTTCGCATAATGAACAGACTACATTTAATTCAATATCGCCCAGAAATACCACCCACCCATAGTTTCGTGTAAAATTAATTGAAAATTGTGTCATGGGTTGCGCTAAATTTTTTTATTTTCATAAAGTTATGTTTGCTTAAAATTTGAGAGCTTTACCACGTGATTTTTTTTTCTAATTTATAATTAATTTCAAATTTCTTTTACACATAGATTTTTTTTTATATCATAGGAGACAAACGAACAGATGGGTCACCTGATGTTAAGTGATCACCACCGTCCATAGATACTTGTTACACCAGGGGGGTCGCAAGTGCGTTGCTAACCTGTATTTGGGAGGAGGGTGGGGGAGAGGCAGGAAGGGGAAGGGGAGCGTAGGTGGGTCTCCGGCTCTCTCACTGACCGAACGAAACGCAACAATGCAAGCACTGTTACTTCACGTCGGTTTTCTGTGAGAGGGTGGTGCTTCCCGGGACGAGCCGACCCATTCGTGCTGAAAACAATAATGCTTCAGCTTGGCTCTACCACTACCTTTTTACAGATAATACAGTTTTTTTTAAATGTTTATATAATTAAAGATCATGGCAAATAACTGAGTATCCATGATGAAAACTTTTGATTATAGAAGTATATCGTTTGACAAAAGAAGCCTAATAAAGTTCAAACTTTAAAAAATCAAATAACTATGGTCGAATGTCGACCACTGGGCGCCCACTAGTTTAATTAAATAGCTGCGTTTACATGACAATCACGCTCTTTCCCGTGCGAATGGAGTGTGCAGGGTTGAACACGAGAAAACGTGTACACAAATTCACAAGTGACTGTTATTTTTTCTCTTTACGCACTCAACCTGGAATGGACGTGTAGTGTAAAGACAGCAAATGAGAACATATACTTGATTATTGTGAATGACTGTAAAAAATAGTAAATTCATATAACATTTTAAAGATTCTTTTACATGTTAATGCATCAATTATTTTTGTCCTTAAAATATACTCATTTAAACTAATATTAGTAACAGCAAAATTAACATTTTAATCTTACAAAGAAACAATAAAATAATAACATAATAATCTACATTAGATAGCATAGCATTAAGTAATACGACTATAAATATATGATTATCAATATAATATTTCTATATATAGAATATTAATAATTTCATTGACTTTTACATACTATATAAAGATCATTCATTTGATAAGATAATATTTGTGGTGAACGATAACTGCAAGTGATGTTTGAATTATGAAGTCATTATAATTTCTCTGAGCAGTCTTTTTGGTAAAAACATTGTATTTTAACATATATTTTTGAGGACAAGAATTATGTTAATGTGTCTTAAAAAGGTTAATCATTTTATCTTGTACATCAAAATAATATCCCAAACAATAATAAAAATTGATGCTGAATCTACATTCTTCAAAGAAACACCTTATTATATAATAAATATATGGTTGCTCATGTATAAGTATGTTAATTCTATTATTATTCATATTTCCTAATTTTTTTGTATTTTTCAGATTTAGGTGGACAAAAATGCTGTAACATACCGCAATCTACGTAAGATGGACAACATGGAGCTCTCTATTTTTTAATTAAAGGAAATATTCATTGAAAAATTAGTTTTATTTGCGTACATAGATATTTGAAAATTTACAAAATGTCAGAAATATCACTTACGTTTTTTTTATTGTAGCACGGTAAAGTGACTGCACTGTGCCTGATGGTAAGCACAGTACAATTGAAAAACAACGGCGACCGCCGAGAGATAGAGATATAGATTCCTTCGTCGGTCGTCACTGTCTTGGCGGTTTACGTAAATGCCCGTAACGTTATTAAGCTATACTTAACTACACTAAATATAACTTATAAATATCTACAACTTTTAAATAAAGCTAATTTCTATTTATTTCACTCTATGTTCTTATGAATATACTAGTGAAGGCAAATACATGAGTTTTGGTTTTTAGTGTTTTTTTCTATCTAGAACAATGTGTCCCAAACGTTTTAGGCCATGCTCCACCTTAACATTTCTAAAACTTTTATTCGCCCATACATAATTTTTAACATTTATAAATTATTTCGTTTTCTTAAGAAATATATATGATAAGTTTTAGGAAGATATCACTTAGAAATTGTTATCAAAACATCGTAAGTAACATTTCAAAACATATATTGAAAAACTTACTTTACTGGACTCTAATTACCCAGTTGGTATTTTGGTAACTTCAAACGAAATTATATCTAATAATTATTAAAAGCATATTTTTAAAATTTGTCACCGATATCTAGCATTGCATTTAAATAACTCAAAACGAAAGGGTCGATTTTTAAACTACCCTTCTTAACTATCAAATTGCACTCCTGTGGAGCGTGAGCCCCACGTTGGAAAACAGTGGTCTAGAAAGTAAGCATGTAAGAGATTCTTATATTAAACAAATAAGCATTTCAGACAAAATGTATTTATTTATTATGTAAATTTACTATTTCAACAAGATTATTTTACTGAACTTCAACGTTTTTACTATTGCGTCTGGTAAATACGCATTTTGCCAGTGTCATTATTTTATTCAATTTAACATATTTAAGGTTGCTAAACACTAACAGACAGATTTTTCATTAAAATTTCTTGAAGTCCTTCTTTTGTTCGGTTGAGATAAGTAAATATTGAGAAAAGTATAATATCAAGCCCATAAAAGTTATAATTGCTAATTAACGAAATCAAAAAGCGTAAACTAGCTCAAACTTTGGATGAATAGTTTTAAATGTTGAGTATTTAGAACTCAGCAAAAGAAAATCTGGAAAGTAAACGAGACTTGAAGCTGCAAAGCAGAAGTTAATTTTATATTACAAAGGCAAATAACTTCGCAATTATTCCAACATTACCTTAAAAATATTAATAATGTGCATATTAACTTGGTAGAAATAAACACATCACGTCAAGGCAATTCTGCACATTTTGTGTTACTACTATTTTCACTGTGTTAATTTGAATTAATTAAATTATATTAATTATTTTTTTAATTTAGGAGTAATAACAGTTTCTTATTATTATGATAATTATTGAAACAAAATCAAAAATCCTTTATTAATTATATTATGTATACAATGTAAGCAAAAGCTTATAATTATTTTTATTTATCATTTCCACTATAATATTTATAAACAATATAGCTGCTTGTTGATACAAAATACTAAACTTATTTATTTCAACAAATTAAAAGGATAACATACTCGTATTGTCTATGAATGCGAACATAATGAATATTTTACAGTAGTTAAGTAGTTAAAATATTTTAGTTTTATTGTAGAGTTCATTTACTTATCATCAAACACATTGAAGGATTTGCAAAAATTCAGAAAATTCGACCCTCACTAATGTAACAATTAATATTACAATATTAAATCACACTTCATATTTGATATTAACTTAAATATATTTGTTTAATTTGTGGTTACACGGAATACGATGCGCGTTACGTCACATCGCAATGAATTACTTCGATGCTTTGCCCGTTGTGACGTATTAGTATTGTATTCAGTTAATTTCCAACCGATTTGCATTTGCATGAAATTATTTGGATCTCTGCACTACGCCGGTTTTCGGTTAAGGATCTTTATAAAACCATGGCATGGTAGTAGGGTTTTCTTAATGCTTGGCTAGTCATAATGATTCAGGGACACAATAGTATGATTAGCTAAGAGTATTCTTACATGTGAAAGGGTTGCAGTGAATACTAAAGTAATGAAGGTTTTTACGTAAGATTATAGTATATTTGGTAACTGGCCAATTATTTAACGAAGATAAAATCTGTTTTGCTTCTAATATTTCTTACAATCAATATTTTATAGAGGTATATGGTCTTCTAATGTTCCTTCGCCTGAGAAATTACTTTTATTTGATATGAAGCATCACAGTAACCAATCGGCCACCCGTGTAATTCAAAATTACACCACATAACACTTTATATAGATTTACCTACATATAAATCGAATTAAAATACTTTAAATAAGTAGTATAACAGATTTTTTTAAATCACTATATCATCCGTAACAAAGGTCTGTTACGTATATGTGGCCCGGAAAAAAGGTTGAGTATGGCTGACTGAGTATAAAATGACAAATTATTTACTTATTGATTCGGTTCATGACGTGACCGCAACCGCCGCGCCGGCACGCACTGCGACTCTCGCGCAGCACTAAACTGCCTCGGTCATTTCACTAATAACAGAAGAAGTATGTTCCTGTCCCACACTATATTAGTCGTGAAAATTTTTAAAAAATAATATCTAATTATTTTTTATAATATAATAAGTGTCGATTTAAGAGAGATATGTTTCAAAGTGAGTATTTGTTTTTAACAAAATTATTTCACCGTAAACCGAAACTGAGCAATGGACACATTTAAATATTTATCCTAATAATTCCAAATTTGTTTTTTCTTATTTTAAAATTTTATTGTGCAACTACAAGTGAGATAATTGTGTTTTTTAAATTACTTAATTTTAAAATAAAGATTTTTTTATGTGATAATTAAAATAAGCTCTCGTACTGTTATTATATTTGCCTAATAAATATAGTCACTCTCATGAAATACTTTTGATATTTATACCAAATCGAAAATATTAATTGGTAATACTTATACAATTTATTCGAGCTCATCTGTTACAATAAAATTGTTATCACTATTCTTATACTTGCTAATTACATATGGTAATACTTTATTAGAATGTTGATATTTAATAATAAAAACTACAAAAACAAAGAAATCCAATGTGATAAAAAATCATAATAAAATAGCAATTACATTAAACTTTTACTTGAGTTTTGTCTTTTAATAAAAAAACTTATTTATGACAACAATTTATATCAATTTGTACTTTATCACACCATATTTTAACCATGATCTAGCAAGAAACACGGTAAACGGTGATTTCAATAAACAAGATCATTTAGTGAGTACATTGTAGTTACTCATGCATATCATTTTCACGAAGAAAACAGATCCATCAAAAACTTGCGTAAGTATTACTAGTGTTTGGTATTTAATCAGTCGAACGCTAACTACTAAGAATTCATAACTAGTAATATACACGATTCTATTTAACAAAGGCAGTAATTGAGGCGTTGCGTGTTCTTTAATAAATATACTGCAAGTAACCGTTGTTTCCATGACCTACACTGAACTCATTGAACTATGGAATTCGCTCGTAATAATTATGTCACTTTTTGTCCCATTACCTTTTTTTTAATAAATAAATTAATGAATTCAATATGTTAAAACGCGAAGTTTAGTGGCTGAGATAAACAACAAGAAGATAATTATTTTGTACAAAAAGTTCATTAATAGTTTACTACTGTAATATTTTATTTGTAAAATTAATTAACAGAAGTTATTATGAGAAAAAAATGTTTAAAATATTAGTGTTATAATAACATAGTCACTATTAATATATTTGCACTAGTAACTGCCCGCGGCTCCCCATATGTTTTTTTGTGCTATAATTATTTTCATATCGTTATTTTAATAAAATCTTTATTTTTTATTTGACACTTTCTATTATTACTAATAGCGTTAATAACCTTTCAGTGCCAAATACTTCCCGTGTTCAAAATTTAATGAAAGAACATAATATGTATATTTTACTTTTATTGCAACATCTACTCTCTTCATTTATAGTAATAATATTAAACTGAAATGTTATCTATCATTATACTTATACTAGCCTCTGCTTTCGACTTCGTTCGCCTGGAATAGATACTTTGGGCTAACGTTAACACGCAGTGGAAGCTCTCAAGAGGAAAAAAACCCCGATTTTTAAACATTCTTCATTGGTGCTCCGCTTCCATTGGTCGTAGCATGATGATATATTATGTACACGCATTAGAAGTTATATTTCTTTGACTTAACAAGATAAAAATGTTAAAAAAAAATATTTTTCGCATTATTCCACGTTTGTAGAAAAAACAACACTAACAAAAAAGGTATTTAATACATTGAACGTTTTAATATAAAGAAATACAAACAACAAATACAAAGAAACAAATGTTGACTATAGCTAACATCAGAGTGTCGGTTTTTCGTGACGGTGTGCACGCGCATCGTAATAACTTCAGGGTGTTCGTTTTTCGTGAGAGTGTGCGTGCGCACCGAAAAAATTAACTCTCATCATTTTTCCCTAGCGCGCCAAAAGAATTATAACTTGAAAAATAACTTATTCATAAGATTTATGTGTATAAAAGTTAATGGAAATCAATCAAGCCGTTTTGAAGCTAAATTGGAAATACAAACAGACAGAGAAAACTACAGATTGCTAATATAAATAAAATTATGCGTATCTATTGTATATAATTTTATTGGTCTGTAAATTTATCTATCGCTTTATAAAATAAATGATAATATAATAAACTCTATCAAGTATTATAATGCTTTGTTTGTTTGTTTGTTACTTCTTTGTTACGCTTATGACTACTGAACTCTTTATCTTACAATTTTGTACACACATTGTAAAGGGTACAGAAAAATATATCTGTTTATTAAAAAAAGTATTGTTCCTTAGGTCAAATTAATATTAAAGCGAGCGAAGCTATAGGCAAAAACTAGTAAAATATACATTTACTAACCTCTGGCCGCGACTTCGTCCGCGTGGAATAGTAACTTAGGGCTAACGTTAACACGCAGCGGAAGCTCTCAAGAGAAAAAAAACACGATTTTGAAACTTTCTTCATTAGTGCTCCGCTCTTATTGATCTTAGCGTGATGATATATAGCCTATAACCTTCCTCGATTAATGAGCTATATATATAACAGCGAAAGAATTTCAGATCGGCCCAGTAGTTCCTGAGATTACATCCTACAACGTCAAAAACTCACAAACTTTAGCTCTTTATAATATTAGTACAGAAGTATAGGTAAAAATGATTGGTTACGGTGACTAATAAGTGAAGATAATATTTCAACTTCGCTATAATTAATATTAGTTTAACATCAGTACCCAGTAAACACGTGACTTTAGTTTTAAATCATATAGATTATATATATCGTATCAGTCAACACTAGGTATAAAATATATGATGCGTGTATTATGTTAGATTAAGGTCATATATTCAATGGGTATCCATTATTAACTATATGGCTAAACAATAACTTCTGGCGTGAACTATAAATAGCCTTTAATTACATGTGCCCAATTGTGGTACTATTGTAGTACATATTGTTTATTCAGTAACAACAGCAATCAATTTCATTTGGATTTCATGGGTTAATTCCTTATAACCATTGGACAGATTAACGAATAATTACAATGAATCGCCATTCTTTTGATTAAAAACTGTTTAGCTTTGTCAATCTATGTCGCATAAAATGTATACACGCATTTCCATAGTATTAAAAATTCTTTTTATGTAACTGATATTCGAAATCAAAGCATTCGTAGTATTAATTAACGATAGAAATGTATTCATTAATCTATAATAAAGATACATCATTAAAATTTTGAAACATAGAACGTATGCACATGTGCTTCATCCTTACTGTTGCAAATATTAAGTTTGTATGCTATTGGTAAACTTTGGTATGCAATGAAAACCATTTAATATCAAAAATATAAATCGCCCTTTTACACAGAAAGCTGTTTATTTTATATAAAATGTATTAAAGTACATTAAATTTATTAAAATATGTACTACTCACACTACTGCTTGAATTTCACACAACATATACACACATGTAAATAAAAAAGACATTTTGACAGCCGTCAATAATAACGAACTTCAAAAGAGGTTGTGAAGGAGGTTGCTATGCTCGACTGTATGTATTTTTTAACTCTTACGTTCCAATTGCCCTTTTTCATCTTACATTCAACAATGATATTATAAAATATAACTATTATTGTAATGGTTATTATTTTTTATGATGAAATCACTTCAAATGATGATTTAATAAAAAAATGGGCCAAATAATACTTTCTATAATCAAAATAGGAATTTTGTTCATAAAAGTAATCCATGACTTGACCTCCGCGGTTACAATGTTGCAATTCAACCTGAAGTAGCAACAAAAAAGAATTTATTTTCAAAAGCTAATGGTAGTATTATAATCATCTTTGTATTGGATTCACCATTTGATTATATTGTGGATCCATTATTTTTCCAAACGATGATACTGGGCATATTACTATTTCTCATAATGAACAGACTAAATTTAATTCAATATCACCCAGAAATACCACCCGCCCGTGGTGTCGTGTAAAATTAATTGAAGATTGTCATGGGTTGCTATAAATTTCTTTATTTTCGTAAAGTTATGTTTGCTTAAAATTTGAGAGCTTTACTACGTGATTTTTGTTTCAAGATTATAATTAATTTCGATTTTCATTTAAACATAGATTTTTTTAAATGTTTATATAATTAAAGATCATGGCAAATAACTGAGTAGCCATGATAAAAACCTTTGATTATAGAAGTATAATAAATACCCTTTGACAAAAGAACCCTAATAAAGTTCAAACTTTAAAATATCAAATAACTATGATCGAATGTCGACCACTTGGCGCCCACTAGTAACCATAATTCCTCAAAGGACACTCCACTGTCAATCGCTGTTGTCATGTTTGCATACAAATAGCAAGTCAAAAATCAGTCAGTATTTACCTACTAATTAGCCCTATAATGCGACGATCTCAACTTCTCACTAAATGTCATTTCACACAAATTCTCTAACACCAAAAACTATTCTTCATTGATGTGGATATTTTTATTTTATTAATGTATGTGGTCTCGGATTGTAAGTTGGTCTTGACATATTTTTTAATTGATAGAATTAGCCACTACGAAGAATGGTACATTTATCCGATCGAATTTCCAACTAATCAGCCAGCACATATCCATCATTCTATATCACTTCCTTAACTATGGCCAAGGCTCAACGTAAGCACGCGGACGTTTATCGGGTTCACATCACTGTGGCTAAAATAGTGGCCAATTTTTAAACCCACCTTCTTTTCAAGCAAAATATAGCCACCTTCATCATCATTATCAGCTTTTAAGAGACCCACTGCAGGGCCATAGACCTCTTCTCGAAGGAAGGTATTGGGCGTAATCATTACGCCAGCCCACGACGTATTGGTGATTTCAAACTTTTGGAGATCCACAGTTCTACATTTTTCCCACATAACGTAGTACTACAAGAATATTTCTCAAGTACATGTTTCCTCACGATGTTTTTCTTCACCGTCAGGCAATTAATTGTGAGTGTTACCAATTTAAATTAGCAAATGTACGCGAATTACGAAAATTCGATGGTACATGCTGGGATTCGAACCTGCGGGCATCAAAATATTGTTCCAATGGTCAAACCACTAGGCCACCACGACTTCTTACCAAGCTTTAATATAAGAAATACTTTAATTATTTTATTTATTAATGCTACTAATCTATACCACATACAATGACTATAGGACGCATCATTACGTTACGAATTTGCTAATTTTATACAGAAAACATGCCTAAACTGGTATGCTCCAGGTTTATTTGCATTATTCCACCACAAATTAATGCATTAATAAACATAATAGCGGAAGCCTATCGTTGATTCGGTTATTTTAACTCACGCTTTCATGCAAATTAATATTATGGTTGCAAATTCACGCTTAAGGATAAAACAGGATTTTAATTAACTTTCAAGTAACATTTATCTAACCTGTTGAACTCGAAAATTTTTGTATTTAAATGTTGCAATAGGAGGATTTGAAATCACTTACTATAGATGTACCTACACAATTAGAAATGCAAATGAGTATGTATTTAATTACTTCTACGTTAAGTTTAATTATTCTAAGTTACAGAATTAAACGATGACGTAAATGTGGTCCACATAGAAACAATAAACAGCGCAATTCTTTTTACAAGTAAACAATAAGAGCTACTCTTTTTATCAATTTGACAAGTTATATGGAAGATTTTGTTAGAAAATAAGTGATTAACTGGATGATTTATAGATACCGAGGATCTTGTCACTAGATGTAAAAGAAACAATGTTTCGAACCATGTTATCTCTAGAGTATTTTAACAAGACTCGATATTTTTTGTCTTAACTGAAAAATTAATTATAATGCAATCGCTATGAGCTCTTTTGCTTACTAATGTGGTCTAATATTTCACGTTGCATGTTCTCACTAGTCATCTCTTCTTCCTCTTCCTAGCGTTTACAGGCCTGATGTCAAAGTCTTTCCTTTTTAATTTCGTTCACTTTGTCCAATCTTCGGCATCCCCTTGTGTGAGATTTTTCCATTTATATCCGCCTTCACTATGTCGTGCCAACGTTTAATGTCTGCCGCGAGCCCTTGTCCCATGTACGATGATGCTGTGGCATCTATTTCTGACTTAGTTTGGAGGTCTGTGACGTATGTAGCCATATTAGCGGAGACGACATTTCTGCAGCTTATCTGCGATGTCACGGACACTAATGCTACAAAGGATGTGTTCGTTTTGCAAGTGATCTTGCCATGTAACGCCACGCATCCATCACAGCATTTTCATCTCAGTAATGTATAGCTGCTGGAAATGTTTACTTAGGACTGGCCACATTTCGCTGCCATACAACAAAACCGGTTGGATGATACATTTGCACACCAGGTCATTCAGTTTCACAGGTATTACTTGTAAATTACTTTAAAAGGTGTTTTGCAAGGAATGTTGGCTACTAATCCGTAAGGTGTAGTTAGTGATAACTACACCCGCCTTTGTCTCACAAACGCTTGTTGTGCGTAATATTTACTGATAGGTAATCGACTTATGGAAACAGTAAATAAATATATTATGAAATTAATTTTGAGAATAACTTTAATAGAAAAATGTATAGATTCATCTGAACAAGAAATAATTACACACACAGTTAGTAAAACAAAAAAGTAAAACTAACAAATAAAATAATAGATATTGTGTGAAATACATTGCAAGCTATATATATATAATATCTTACTTGAATAGTATCAATCAACGCAAATCTGTAACAGTAATAAGAATTTCAAATGACAAGTATTCTGCTTCAAATATTATAGTGATCCTAGAATAAAGTAAATCTTTTATGATTCCCAATGACTCACTAATAATAATTTTCACCAGCACTCGTTTCAAATTTCTCCAATTCCCTTACTAAATAAATTATTTAATAAAAACAACATAAATCTGCGCCCGTCCTGCTGCTGGATCAAAGGTCCGAAGATTGATACGGATATAATCATCATGCCTTTTTTTATTAACGTGGGGGAATCCTTTGTGGGTACGTCACCCTCCCGGGGGAAAGAGTGGGTTATGTTTGACTCGCACAGACTAAAACCCCATAGTGTACCGTCCGCCGCACTGTAGGGGCAGCCAGGGATCGAACCTGCTGTCTGACCTGAAAAACGGCCCCTGCGTAATCATCACGCCTACCCACAACGCACTAGGCAACCATATATGAAAGATTTTTAAATATGAGGTGAAATAATTTCGCAACAATAAAAAAGGATACCTTACCACTTCATAGCAAAGGCAATGATAGCAATAATAGTTTTGTGAGTTCCTTGAAAAGAAAAAACAAATTGATGCTCATACACTTATCTTAATTAAGATCTAACCTTTTAAACTGCGCTCATTGTCGCTGGAATGAGGCGAGGAGTTAATCTTAATTTCGTAGATATGATGTAGTTAATATATAGTACCCTACATGTATTTATTCGGGTGATTCGTTTGAAACTATAAGTTTGTTTTCACTCCTCCAGCAAAATATTTTTCGATGTAGTGAAAACAACTCTCTAAGAATTTCTGCTATTAATCTTAATGAACTATTTTCTTTTCCATTTTAAAGTTTTTAAATATATGATATTTTGAGAATTTAGCTTGTTTTTCAATTACTTAAGACGTAGTTGCATTTAATGCTACTTCAATTGACCAAAGGCCTCCAATTTTAAAGGATTTTGTTGAGTATATACAACAATATTTTGTTGTATCGGGCGATATAAAACATAGTTGTTAAAAACGAACCAAAATACATGAATCACGATATTAGTTTAATATAATTTTATGAACTAAAACTTAGTAAGCAATGCCACCGTTAATAATTTTGAAAATGTTGTTTCAATAAACTGTATTATAACGTATTACAATACTTTATTTTATACATTTTTGGCTGAGTGCCCTAAGCGCTCGCCTTAGTAGTCCGATGAAGCTGTAAAGGCCAAAAAAATAAGGCCAATAACGTAGTCAGTTCGAGAAAAAATTTTTTTTTATACATTTTAGGATATGATTCGAAATCGAGTCTATAAAAGGATTATTATCTGTGATAATCTAAAAACGGGAAGGGAATATAAGGTTCTATTCTTATGCAAAGCCTATTAGTTAAACATTAATAAAAAAAATATTTCTTGTTTATTTGTTTTGATTAGATTGTCTTAATAAGCAGCGATAAAGTGTATACTTTATCAATATTGAGTCTAAGGTAATTAGAACCATCCAAGAGTTATTCAATTCATTTCTTAATTAGCGAATCTGAAAGCAAAAGATTTCACAAATTACTGTTAGAATTATTTTCATTTTCTTCAGTGAATCTTCAAACAATTACTATTTATACTAATTAAAATTTTCTTCTACGATAAATCCGATGCTATACTCAATGATATTTGTTAACTTGAAACACAATATAACTGACTTTTGAATACACAGTAACTATGGAAACATTAATTACCAAATTAATTAACAAATCGGTTCACAAGCGTGATTTAATCGAAAATGAATATCATTACCCATAGTTATAATCGGGAGAGTGTAATTAATTAGAAGTAGGTAAAAAATATGTGGATATTTTCTTTAATTTGACACAAAGCTTACATGAAACACAATAAGTAATAACAACCGTCAATTGACGGTAAAGGAAAATAGTTTAAAGGCTTTTGGAGATAAATCTTTTTTTTTTAATTTATTTCAATTTATCATGTGATTCGTGTTTTTGTAGGTGGTAGAGCCACGCTGTAGCTATTACTAGTTTCAGTATGAATGGGTCGGCTCGCCCGGGGTAGTACCACCCTCTCACAGAAAACTGACGAGAAGTAACAGCTTTGTTGCGTTTCGTTCACTCAGTGAGAGCGCCGGAGAACCACCTCCCTTCACCTCCCCTCTCCTCCCTCCCGCTTTCACCATTCCTCCCAAACAGAGGCTGGCAACGCACTTGTGATTGTGTTGTGATCAATTAATATTAGGAGACCCGCCTGTTCGTTTGCCTCCTATATTATAAAAAAAAGTGAAAGTGTGGTGTGTATACAAAAGTCCTTCTTTAACATAAAATCTTTATTTGGCAGGACAGTTATGAAGACGCTAGTACGATTATTATTAAACATTATGGGTGTTATTACAAAAAAGTTAAATACTTGGTTTAAAAAAGGTTTCGTACGAAATGCGCCGCGCTCGCCCGAAGCAAGATTGCGTTATCCTTTTTTCGCAAGTGTAACCTAACCTAACCAAAGCGAGACAACAGAGCAAAACGGCGAACATTCACCGAGAGATCTTTTTAAAGCAAAACGTGTTTAACTTTATTGCAATAATACCGTTAATGTATACTAGCGGGCCGGGCGGACGTTGTTAAGACGGCTCCGTCGTCACCGCGTGCGAGGTCGTCCGCGAGCCCGTGCTCCGACCTACGCGACGATCCGCTAGTCAAGCGCTCCTTCGTCCGCTCCGCCTCTTGCGTCGAGCCGAAAATCCACAAAAGGCCCTTCTCAGGGCCAACCAGACCGCCACCCGACGACCCCTAGCCAGCCTACGGACCCCGCCGCCTCCTCAACATGGACCACTGCCCGCGAGCAGCCTTCTTACGCGTCGATCGCAGCGCCTCCTGCGCGCGATCCGCTAACTAAGCCGGTTATGCGCCCGCGGATCCCTAATTCACAGCCTTCGCGCGACAGTGCCGCCGCCGCGAACGTACCAGATACGCCTGTCTCACCCGACGCGAAAGGCCCGCGCTACCCGCCAATAGTGGTTGAGAGCTCCCACGACTGCGCCAGGCTACTCCCACGACTGGCGGAACAGTTGGGGCGCGGCCCTAACGTCCGTGCCTACGGGAACGGAGTGCGCTTCATCCCGGAGGACATAGAAGAACACCACATCACTACGAAATTCATAGAAGAGCTCGAGGGGGCAAGCTGGTTTACGTACACCCACCCCCTCGCAGCAAGGCCTAAAGGTCGCGATTCGCGGCCTTCCACGGGGTATCAGCCCGAAGGACATCATCGGGGCTCTCCGAAAGGAAGGCTTCGTTGCTGAATACGCCCGCGAAATAAACGGACGACGTGGCAGACCCGGGTGCATCTACCACGCCGTACTGAAAAGGACGCCCGGGTTAATACCCGCAATCTACCACACCAATACGCTGATGTGCATGCCAGCCATCCAAATCGAAGCCTGGAGGGGGAGCGCCGGCTAGCGCAGTGCTTCCGCTGCCAACAATTCCGGCACTCCTCCCAACAATGTAACAGGAGGATTGCCTGCGTCCGGTGCAGAGAGCCTCACTCCGCCCGACAATGTGACCGTCCTCAGGAAGAGCCGGCGACCTGTGCCAACTGCGGGGGCGCCCACTCGGCCAACAACAGGAGAAGCTGCCCCGTTTTTAAGCGCGAGCTAAGAAGCCGCCGCGCCGGGCCGTGTCTGATGGCCCCCGCAAACAATTTCCCTCCCAGAGGAACAATTAAAAAGAAGCTCTGAAGTAGAAGACGCCCACGTAAACCCGAAACCCGCCCAACTGAGCAGGAGAGCAGGAGAGACCGCGCTCGCCATCAATCGGCCGGCAGAGCAGCACATGTGAGCCAGAGTCAAACACTGAGCTCACAGTACAGGAGGCCAAGAAACGACGTGATGAGCTGTGCAGAGAAAGCCACACAAGGAAAAAGAACGCCAAGACTAAGGAAGAACTCCAGGCAGTGGCCGACCATTATGCACCACTGCTAGCACAAGCGATCATAGATCTGGTAGATGCCGAAGACTGGGAGAGCGATCAGCTAAAACGCGAGACCAGAGTCGCAGAGACTACTCAGGAGGGAGCGACGCGCAAGAGAGACACCCCCCCGAAAAAAGAGACACCCATGTTGAAGCGGGGGGAGAGTGAAGCCACGGCAAGAGGAGTTACCCTGACGCCGTTTCCCCTAGTGCCCCGCGAGGGGTAGGCGAGAAGAAACCCGTACGGACGTTGTTATGCCTTTATAATAAAAAAAAATCTAAAATTCAACCGTAGCGCCCCCTACCCGGTCCATTTGTGAATCTAAACCATTCTCAGATTAACTAGAGCATGTACACAAAATTTCATCAAACTCAGTCCAATCGTTTGGGAGGAGTTCAGTGACACACACACATAAAAAAAAAAAATTATATATAAAAATAAAAAAACTGGTTACATGAAGGTTATTGTAATAACATCTAATAGAACGTATAATAACTTACTACGAATAAAGATAATTTAGTAATAACGTATTATGCTATTTGCAATATTTACGACAATGTCTAGGTAATAATACAAAATAAGTAAAGAAAATTGTCAGAGCTCTTAATAATAAGAAAGAATATACAAATTCATTTATTTCCATAAAATATTTTTCACGTTCTCAAATACCTACCAATTATTAATCTTGTTTAATAACAGAAATATTGTGAGGATTAGCAAACCAAACACAATAATTTGCGATAGCAGACGAACTATTGCGATTTAGATAAACTTATGTGTATACTGCAAATATACTTTTAAGTTCTTTCCTCTTTAATGTAGTCATAAGACTTGTGACGACAATAAAATTTGTACGAGGCTATTTTCATTCCAATTTAATCCCTAGGCTTTGAGAATAAAGTATATAATAACGATAATGATGAGCTATGAGATTTAACGTATGGTCTAAATGAAAATAATGTTGTGTATATATTACTGCGGATTTATGTTTACACAGGAATTAGATGTCATTAGCATTATATTAGCATGTAACTTCTGTTTGCAAATATTAGTATTTTACTAGTATAATATTAATATTGTTACTACTATAAACATGACTACGACGATGATAAACACATTATGGTGCAGTAACAAGTTTAGTATAACATTTAAACGTCACGTGCTTCAGTTTTGGTGCTGTTCGTAGTTATCTGCAATTAGATAATACGCAAATTTTAATCGATCATCCGTTTACTAAGGGATATGCTAATATAATTAGACGTATACTTATGCAAAGAAGACGGGTATTTCTAAGCCTGACTGTATTATACTATAAATATGGCTTAGATGGTTACACATTTTTAATATAATCACGTATGAGGCTAACATTATTTAAAATACAAAAAAAAAATGTATGCGTACTTATGTACACGTGTTAGAAGTTATAATTCTTTAGCGTGACAAGATAAAGATATTTTCAAAAATTTTATCTTACGCCTTATTTTACGTTTGTAGAAAAAGCGACACTAATAATAGAAAAAATATAAAGAAACAAAATGTTGACTATAGCTAACTTCAGGGTGTCGGTTTTTCGTGACGATGTGCGCGCGCATCGTAAAAATTTACTCTCATCATTTTTCCCTAACGCGCCAAAAGAAGTATAACTTCAAAAATTAGAAATTACAAGGTTCGTTTTTTTTTTATTTTATTTTTGCTAACTAATCTTCTAGTAGGTTATGGATATCGAGTAGGATATATTCCAAGTTTCAATATATGGTGGCCTTATTGATATAACATTCCACAGAGTCAAAATACATGTTCTGTGGTATTATTTCCCATCCACTTCACCTGTGCATAATAACAAAAATATACTAAGTAAAACACCACCGATATTAGGAAATATAAATCCAAATAAGAAAAGATTATGAATAAAATACAGAATCCATTACATGGCATTCCAAGATCCGATAATCGATTAATATGAATGAGTAGAAACAATGGATTATAAAACAATACTAATACCAGAAGATTGATTTAATTAAAAATGCATTACATTTATTACTAATAGCATTTTAAAGTTCCATTAAATGTAATTATATCTTTTAGAAATAGTACATTTCTATTTACAAACCTTTTAAACAGAAATATATTTTTAGTTTGTTGATACCTCTTGTATTTTGACAGTTTCATATTTTAATACTCCGGTGTTCTTGTAGATCACTAATTTATTTTCACTAATACACCAATATAGTTATTTTTATATATCTATAGGTCATAAGTCTATGAAAATCTTTTCTCACTCGACAAACAGAATAAATATAAGTAGTCTTCTGCCACGTTTGTCTGTCTGAACGAGATAAACTCAAAAACTACTGAAGTGATTTTCATGCGGTTTTCGCAAGCAAATAAAGGTTTAGGTATATAATTTGTCAAGGTTTCTTTTATTATCAGGGCAGGGGAACGTCCGTCAGGCCCGCTAGTCTTTACATATAAATTTCTTCTGTACTTGTGTATGTCACTGAACTTTCCCTAAACGGCTGGACCGATTTTGATGAAATTTTGTGTGTGTGAGTTTCAATGGATTCGAAAATGGTTTAGATTCAACTGGACCCGGTAGTCGGTTGAATTTTAAGATTTTTTAAATTATCAAGCCAGGACAACGTCCGTCGGGCTCTCTAGTATATTATAATTATCAAGTACAATTCATAATCGGTAACGACATATAACATTTAAGAAATATGTTAGAATTCTGCTGACTAATTATCAATTTTAGTGACAGTCTAATTAGTAACTAAATGATGCAATTTTCGCATCCCTACTATCCACTTCGAAGTTTGTATGAAAGAATATTCGTTACTTAGTATATCATAGTTTTGAGTGTCGTATAAAAATATTGTTATAATATTACATACATTATGAGGAGTATTAATTTATGAAAAAAAATCTCTCTACGCCGGATAATTATTTTATTCTATTATTAAAAAAATATTATCATACTGCAAAACAATTTCTCAAAATGACAGAATTGAATGAATTATGTGAGTCATCATTTATAGCGACTATTTCATCTCTTATTCCGAACCTTTCGAAATAGAAATACAAAACCAAGATAATAGAATTCCTGTCCATATCAAAAGCTTTTCTCGAGGTAAACCATCGTTACCTATTATCACGATATGAAATAATGACTATTCAACATAAATCGTAATAATGGGTGAATTAATGAAAGACTTCATTCACTTTTTGCGTTTAGAAAACGTTTGAACGTAATTATATAATTAATATCCAGTGACAAATAATTAAATTGTATTCGATTTTGTCTACATCTCTGTGTTAGTATATTTTCAAACTATATGTCAACCTTATCCAATCATTAATACAATTTTAACCGTTCATTTTCATTACTTCCATTTTGTAATTGCCTACACAATTATACCCACGCAATGCGTATCTTTATACAGTCTGTTTATATTAATCTATCCTTTATATTGTTTTCGTGTTATTAATGATTACAGTATTCAATTAATATAAATTTTATTAGAAAGTTGTTGTTGACCTTTTAGACCTGTTTTTGGTTTCCCTTATCGAACCTTCCCTTATCTAACTGAAAAACTCAATGTTCCGATAATAAATATATGGAGGTGTTGTGTTGTATACCGGATACAATCAATTTCTATGCTAAATTATATTAGGACTTGACCGTTGAAGCGTAATGAAACGTTAAAGCAAACGCATTTTCACATATATAATATCTAACACCTTTAAACGAGCAATTCTTATATATTTTTAAATTTGTATATATTCAGGATCTCGGAAACAGCGATATCTATTTTCGTTAATCTTAGTATGTACGTAGTTTCGAGGACGATAAATTGATCTAACTAGATTTTATTCATAGAAAACTTTTTAAACTGAGATTTCAGGCAATGAAAAAAATAGCTAGAATACGAAGATAAATTTCGCCGTCGCTGTCAAAACAAAAATAGCTCTGATGGAAATCGGTTGCTTCGAAAATTCGTGTAACCCCAGTTAGAATGCTAATTTTTTAAGGCAAAACTAACAGTATATTTTAATTTAAAATTGTTTTCTAAATGACCGAGCTAGGCTCGGTCGCCCAGGTACTAATATTTATATGTAAAAATGTCTGAAGAGAGCAAATAAATTCAAACGAGTACAGCGTAAAGCAATTACGAAACACAACACCTCGTTTTCATTATTTAAATCACACAAATAATTATTACAATGAATATTACAAAGCGTAGCAGTTGGCCTAGCTCCCATGTGTTGTTGTAACTGTAATTCTCAGGAAGCTATATTTTATTAGACTTCGTTTCGACGTAAGAAAAGGACTTTTTATATGTAATGACATTATTGTATTTTCTGATATGATATATCGCACCGGTAATCAAAATTTACGTCGTCAAGTTTTCACCAGAAAATACATTTAACGTTGCGAGAAGAATACGTTCACTTCAACAGCTACTTCGAAACTACGCGTTTTAAAATTATGAAAACAAACGACTGTCGTCCTCTTTTAAATTTAAACGTGTGGAAAACCTAATAGTTACCTGTATAGTGGCCGAATTTGGAAATGCAACAGTTTTGCTCCTGGTAAAGTCTCTGAAGATAGGAAAGTGAAGTAAAATAAGTTGTAGTCTTAATATAATGGAATTACTGTATTTACACAAATCTAATTTTAAAAAAATGTAAAAAAAAATTGACTACGATGGATACATCAAATCTACATTTATATCTACAAGCCGCGAGCAAAAGCTAAGCTAATAAATAAGACAATATTATAAAAATCACCTCTAAAATGTTTCATAACATTTAATATTACACTATCTACTGCTATATACCAATAACATTATTTTTAACTTAAAATCCTGTTCTCAATATGTTTCAACACAAGTATTTCACTCTTTATAACGTTGACCTGGTTTGATAATTTAAAAAAATCCTAATACTCAACCGACTATCGGATCCAATTATGAATCTGAACCATGCTTGAGTCCACCTGAACACTCATAAAAAAATATCAAAATCGGTCCAACCGTTTAGGAAGAGTTCAGTAACATACTCGCGTACAAAAGAATGATATATGTCTAAAGATATGTCATGAAACTCGTGTATCGAAAATACCATAGAATAGAAATAGTATATGGTAATGTAATAATTATATTCTAAATTACTAGTTACAAATGATTATTCAGTGAATACAGATCAGTATAAAATAATATTCATAAATAACTCAACCACAGAGAAGCAATTACTGATATTGATTTCCAGTAACAGAAGTTCAATCACGGCAATGATCATTTAAATTACCAACGGTTACTGATATCACAACTGAGACGATCTTTGTTCCGCTGTATATAATTCCTCAGACCTTTTAATATATATGTTTCATGTAAAGTAAGGAACTGATTGATTGTATAGATATACGTTTTGAACAATAATTGTCCCTTAGATTATTACTTAACTCTCTTAACTTGTTTTACAGAATCACACTCCCCATTACTATTTCCGTTTTAAATTCCAAATATTGCACTATATATGTGATATGCTCAATGAAATTTCGAACTTATTGTACACGCTTTTTATTAACTTGCCCTGTATGTTTGTTTGTTTGAAACTGACTCCTTTGGGCGCGATTTATACCCACTTTAAACAGTCAGATGTCATTCAAACTTTGTAGATTTAACAAGGTCCGATTACAATACACCAATTTGATAAGATTTATTCAATTTTTAAATTTACAAAATAAGATTTGTTCATTTATATAACTATCATCTATATAGACGAACAAAGGAACGAAAGAATTGATGTTAATTTTAATTTCAAATTATTATCTTTACCGGATTTGTCTAATATTAACAAGGTTTCGAATACCAAAGAGAATTTTTAATTAAACAAAATTAATAATAGTTAAAAAAGTACATGTTTTTATAAAACCAATTTTTTAATAAATATAAACTAATAATATTGTAAATCATAAAAATATATCTTATTTAAAAAAAAAACATGAGATAATTTTTAAGATATCATTGAAATTTCAAATTAAATTCTACTCATAATTAATAAAATATTGTATTAATATAATATTACTGTCAATAAAATATTTAAAACTACAGACACCATGCATCCCACGCTTTTTTACAATAAAATACATTTTTTTTATTTACATTATTAATCATTTGTATTTATTAAAATTTTATACACTATTCTTAATTCAAATGTATTAAATTTATTTTTTACTTATTGAAATTGGTTCTATAGAATGCATGTTTTTTTTAAACTATTATTTAATTACAACACTGTCTCCTACTGAAATACTTATTTTAAATGAATGTATCTTACAGATAAGGAAGCGGCAACTGTCCTCGACAAAGGTGTCTACATAATACACGGCGAGGAAGAACTGAAAAGTGAGTAAGTACTTTTTATTTGTGCAAATACATAGATAATTGTATTTATATGCTTGTCATTCATAAAATATCTTAATATAAACCGAAATGTAATATAATAAAATACAGTCATGAACGAAGACGACAGTTTAATAAGTAAAATACGAGTATCAGGTGGTGAAATGAGTGTAAAGAAACAATCTTTGTAAGATTCTAGTAGTTTATTAAATAATCATTTTAATGTCATAAAATTAATAAAGAGCTTTCAACATATTTTAAGTAATAATAATTAAACCTTACAGAAATGACATATCGAAAGGTTTTAATAAACAAAAAATTGTTATACAAGATAATGTGCCACATACAAAACGGTCATGGATCAGTTCTGCAACGGAGTCTATAAATCATTATATTTCATTGATTACGTTGGGTGAGTTTTTTTTTAAATATATTTACATATAATTTATATATAAATTTCTTCTGTACGTGTATATGTCACTGAACTTCTCCTAAACGTCTGGACCGATTTTTATGAAATTTTATGTGCGTGTTTCAGTGGATCTGAGAATGGTTCAGATTTGGACCAGGTAGGTGGCACTGCGGCTGAATTTTAGTTTTTTTTTATCAAGTCAGGACTATATATTTTTATTTGATAAATTCATGCATTTTTATAAACGCCTGTTAGTTACATAATAATACCAGCCTTAAAGTCCTAGTGCTATGAAAAAGGCCTCTTCCCGAGAGAAAATATATATCAGGTCAGTCCAAAACTTACTGGTGATTTCAAACACTAAAGAATAATCAGTTATATATTTTCCCACGATAGTTGATACTACAAAACCATTTATCTGGTTCAGGTTTCCTCACGGTGTTTTTCTTTACCATCAATTTAAATTAGAAAATATACGCGAATTTCAAGAAACCCATCATGCGATGAGGTTTCAAACATGAATAGGTATACAGTGCGATACTCCGTCGTTCAAACCTCTCGATTTTTTTTTGTTTCTAAGTAGCTGCTGTTGACTTGACTGACATATTTACAGATTTAAGTGGCTTTAAGAACGAGCTTACGACTATTAGCCGAATATAACTACTTGAACTCCAATACTTCAATTTATCATTACATAGTTTAAAACAAAGTCCCCTGCCGCGTCAGTCTGCCTATCTGTTCGCGATAAACTCAAAAACTACTGAACGGATTTTCATGCAGTAGATAAAGTGGTATATAATTTCTTCAGTTTTTTTTTATTGTCAGGATGGGACAACATCCGCCGAAACCGCCAGTATATTATAAAAAAAATACTTATATTTATTTCATATTATTATAAAATGTACTATTTATTTCGTTAAAATGAAATATTCAATTCTGTCTTATTTAATAAAATTAATATATACAATTGGTTAATTTTATGAATAGAAAAACAGAGTTATAATTTAGAAACAAATTTCATATAAGTCTTAGAAGGTATTGAAATTAAACATTACATTTTAATGCAATTGTATTATTTAAAACGAATTGAAGTCATGTTAGATAATCTAATTTATTTTGACGTACAAAACCCGTAAAGATTGAAATGATTATTAATTAAACATTTAATCTAAACATGGAATATTGTAAAATTATTATTCTGCATTCACCAATACAATTTCGTTTTCACATATTTTTTTTTTTATTGTAGCACGGCAAAGTGACTGCATTATGCCTGATGGTAAGCATAGTACAATCCAAAAATAATAGCGACCACCGATTGAATCGCCGGTCGCCACTATCATGCCGACCTGTAATAATAAGCTGGACATGCACAGGCTGATCCCGAAACGCGACCCGTAGAAGCGAATCACTATTACGGGCTTTTTCGCCATATACATGGTGGTTGCGACCCAGTCGGGCTGTAAAACCCTACCACCCCGCTATCGCCATTGCCTCGTTCGTTACTCAACAGGGTGCACCACGTGCAGGTGAGGTTGGCTTGTGTGTCTCAAGTCTTATGATGTTATTCGACACCCCTTACACCCCAATACATATTTGTTAGTCGAGACATGATATTACTAATATACATTGAAGTTACAACACTTAGTAAGTTAGTCCCTTAGAAAAATGTACTAGAAAAATATAAAAATAATAAATTGGTAGAATTACTTACATATAAAAAATATGAAGAAAAAAATTGTCTTGATACCTTTTCATGGTTATTAAAAACTAACACAATATTATCTGAATAAGGACTCAATCAAGAATACATACATTACTAACATAAATCTACAGTATATTTCTTTTTAATTCCAGCCAAATTGTATAAGACACTAAATTTTAGGAACATATAAATGTGGTAAAGCTTAAAATGAAAGCATATAACTTAGTTGACAAATCACTTACAGCTCGTAAATGGAAAGGTTTTATATATCAATAAAAAATACGTAAAATATATAAAATACGTTTTAGGTTTCTTGATATGGGGTCTGTTATGGTGCGCGTGGGGCGAAGGTTGGAGTTTAAATGGTCAGTGGTTTCGATTGACGCTCGTGGGAGTCATAGCATGGGGCAGTGGGCAAATATTACAAGGCATCACCACACTTCCACCCCTTCTAGCAGCTTTACTAACTGGAATCCTTGCGCGAAACTTGGGTTACCTTGATATGCGAGAGTTCCCGGAAATTGACGGATTTTTAAGGTAATAAAAAACATCACAGAACATTAAAAATTATCAGGTTTATATATTTTGTACGTACACTTTTTTTAGGTTAAAAGTATGTGTTAATATTTTTTTTTATACAATAGGAGGCAAACGAATACGTAGGTCACCTGATGTTAAGAGATCATCGCCGCCCATAGACACTAGCAACACCAAGGGAGTCGCAAGTGCATTGCCAGCCTGTGTTTGGGGGGAGGGAGATGGGAGAGGATAGGAAGGGCGAGAGGGAGGACATGGTCCACCGGCGCTCTCGCTGACCGAACGAAACGTAACAATGCAAACACTATTACTTCACGTCGGTTTTCTGTGAGAGGGTAGTACTATCCCTGACGAGCCAACCCATTCATGCTGAAACCTGAAATAGCTTCAGCGTGGCTCTACCGCTATTAATAAACTAAATTTTGCTTATTTGAAAGCATTGCTGCCATAATATTTGTATGCAAGCATAGCAACAAATTATTTTATGCTGTTTTCTCAAGAGGTTCTTACACTGTACAACTCTCGTCAATAGAATAAGTATAAAGAATTTACACAGTATTTATTAATGTTTTTGTATTTCTTTTATCACCATTTTTAGATGTCGCGAATAAAAATATAAATCCAAGAAATCTTCAAAATTTATTGGATCATAAAAGTTGTGCTTCTTGTTGAATTTTGGCTGTGTTTATTCTGTTTAATTCTTAAGCCAACGATACTACGACATATTTGGAGATCACGAAAGTATAATAACCTTGAACAAGACAATGCTACTGTTTTTTTAAGCAAAAACTGCAATTTATCATGATAACAAAGAGTTAAGTAAATATTTTTCCTGTTTCTTAGAAAAATTTACCCAGTGATAATACTTGGAAAATCGTCACTGGGCTGGGATGTGGATTTTATGAAAAAAAATTGGCGACAAGTATCTACCCTCGGTGTCTTACCTTGGACCGCTGAAGTGGTCACTCTAGCTATTTGCATGCGGTTTTTCATGAACTATCCTTGGATATGGGGTAAGTATTTACAACATAATGGAAGATGTCTATGAAAATATAGTATTCATTTAATTAAAGCCAGATATTCAATTCTCTTTTATTTAATAAAACTTATAACATTTGGTTCACTTTATGAATTGAAAAATTGAGGTGTAATTTAGATAACAAATTTAATATAAATCTTTGAGGATATGAAAATTACAAATTACATTTTTATTGCAATTTTATTATTTAAAGTGAATTGGAGTTACATCAAAGATCTAATTTACTTTTACTTACAACCCGGAAAGATTGAAATAATCTTACAATTAATTTAAACGTTGAAGACTGTAAAAGTATGAGTTTTATAAGTACATATTTTAACAAAACGTTAAGGTTTTCTCATCCTTATTAATATTTAAAACGTGAATATTCGTTTGTTTCTTACCCTTTCACGCTTCCTTCTTCTTTTTCTTGTATTGGCTCTATTGAAGCATTTGCCAGTGTCAATGTTTTATTTCGATAGTGACTACAACATATTTTACATAATAAATGTCGTGTGATTATATCAATATTCCAACAAGATGGTGGCTCCGTTGTTAGAACTTTCCAGGGAGTTTTTGTGTCATCTCAGAATTCATAGTCCGTGGTATTATTTTCCATTCACTTCACTTATACACAATAACCGAACTGTATTACGTAAAACACCAACAATGTTACAAAATATGATGTCAAATAACACAATATTATGAATAAAATATAAAATCCACTATATGACAGACCAAAATCCCGCCAAAAAAAACTCCTCTCACGCTTTAACTATTCAACAGATCGGTATGAAATGTTGTGTACACATTGCCAGGAATACAAAAAAACTACATAGAGTAGGTACGTACATTACACCCAAAAAAAAAGTATTTTTTCGAAGAATAGGCCAAATAAACATTAACGCGAATAAACTCACTAGCAAAAGCTTGTATTTATAAAGTTTTAATCCCGTTAAAATATAAATATTTTTGGCAGTCGCTCTCATATAACATATAGCGAGCACTGACTTCGAATAGTGTTAGTAATGTTAGCATTTATTGTAGTGTATACCTCAACATATATCAAAAGGAACATCTCTCTTAATTTTTGTCCTTATATCTCTAAAACCAATGATCAGAATTAAATGATCCTTTTTTTATTCTTTTATGAAGCAAGCATTCAATACGTATTTAATTTTTAATAACACCGCATATTATTGCTACTTGATAATTATCAGGCAAGAAAACAAACATCGTTGAACGGCTAGAGTTTATAAAAATCTTTAGTTTCTTAAAACTTTAATGATTTTATAAATAAAGATATCGCCATTTTTAGGTAAAGATCGATTTACCCGATTAGGCCTCCCACGGCAACGGCTCAAGCCTAGGTTCGATCCCTCGGTAGGGAGCCCTTGAGTGCGTTGCTTGCGCGATACGGAGATACACAAATATACATCACTGCTACAGCACTACACGATCACCCCCACACACGTGCACGCCTACACGCTTACACATGAAAGTGGAAGGGTTAACTTTTTCCCCTTATCGAACTGAAAAACTCTCAATTTTCCGATAATAAATATATAGAGGAGTTGTTGAGGCGTGTATGCTTGGTACACATATACGTTTCAACAACTCATACATATATGAATAGTTAGCTAGGTTAACTAAGATAGATCGCGATTTTGAATGCAACAGGCAACAGCCAAGCCGAGGTGTACCGTGCACCCTTGAGCTGGTTGCCAAAATAAAATCGGCTGAGTGCCTTAAGCGCTCGCCTTAGTAGTCCGGTGAAGCTGTTAAGACCTTGCTGGGTCAATAGCGTAGTCATTTCGAAAAAAAAAAGTAAAAATCAAGTGTACGAGGATTAAAACTAAAAGAAAATAACATAAATTTAATAAGTGATGAAACAACAGCAGACCTCAATCATTGTATCGATATAAACATGTATTTTAAAGGATCATGTAATCCATTATATTGAATAATATTAAATGGTTTAGATAAAATATTAGAACAGAATATAGTGGTAGTGATTTTAAGTACGTCCCATTAGTTTACTTTTAATCTCAAAACTTGTTTCATATATTATTATCAAATTTAACAATGCATATACCACAACATAAACAAAGAATACTCCTATAATTTAAGAGTAATGTAAATTAGTTCTGTGTCGTTCATGTTACAAATACACAAAGATAAATGGAGACAGAAATCTTTTTTAAATTGGCTTCACACTAACTAAAGTTTTTTTTTTACGTGGGGAAATCCCTTATGGATGGGTATCTGGGGAGAGGGTGGGTTATGTGCGACTCGCACGGACTAAAACCCCACGGTGTACGTCTTCCGCTGTTGTTGGGGCGGCACGAGATCTCTATAGACTTCATCGTACCGCCCCAGCGGTGTGGCCCAGCGGCAGAAGTGCCGCCGCCGGGCCTCGTCTTGTAAGGAGGCAGCCGGGTCTCGTCTGCCGGACCTGTGTAATGGGAAGGTGAGGCCCCAGCCCCATCCGTCCCTAGGTCCGGCTACGGTGGCGGGAGGAGGCGGTCAAACTGCCGCCTCTTCCTGCCTATCCTCCTTTGGCGGAGACGGCCGCTTAGCGGATCGTTCTCGCGGACCCTCTCCGCCGCTTCCTTCTGCGAGACGACTTCCTCGCAGAAGGAGGTAACTGCGTTCCAGACATCCTCGCTACCGAGCATGGCCGCGACCACGCTCGGCAGCGAGAGGTTCCCTCCTACCGCCGCAGCCAAAATGCGGCGCTGCTCCTCCCACGCAGCACACTCAGACAATGTGTGCTGCGCGGTGTCCGGGTCAACGCCGCACTCGTGGCATACGGCGTTCGGCTCCCTGCGCGCTCTTCGGTGCAGGTACCAACCGAAGCGCCCGTGCCCGGTCAGCACCTGCACCAGACGGAACGTCAGGGAGCCCCATCTTCGGCTACACCAATCCAGCAGGACCGGGCGGACGGCCTCGATTGTATATTTACCGTACTGCGCGTCCGCCAGGTCCTGCTTCCATCTCTCCATCATTCGGTCCCTCTCACTTTTTCTTCTCTCCTCTATTTCCTTGGGAGCTGAAGGTTCCCCTGACCGCTTTTTAGCCGCCGTATATTCATAAACGGCGGCCAGCACTTGCGCCTCCAGCTCCCAGGGAAGGGAGCAAGCCAGCACCATGGCTGCCGCCGCGGACACCGTTCGGTACCCTCTTACCGCCCTCAACGCCACGGTGCGCTGCGCATTTCGCAACGCGCGGATATTGGTGGCGCTGAGGGCGTCTACCCACAACGGTGCCCCGTAGGAGGCCATGCCTTGGATGACTCCCAGGTAGAGGCGGTGGCAGGCGGCACCCGCCCCCCCCCCGTATTGGGGAGGAGTCGTCCGAGGGCCCCTGCCACCCTGACTATCCGCGGTTCGAGCCCCTTAAAGTGGGGCTTGAACCGCCAGCGTCCGTCCAGGGTGAGGCCCAGGTATTTCATATGGGTATTTCATACGCCCGGAGGTGGCCCCTTCCGAGGCCCATGAAACATAAGGGCCTCGGTCTTATTGAGGGCCACCACGAGGCCCAGCCTTCGAATGCGCCCAACTACGAGAGTGACGGCCTCCGTGGCCAGGCGCATCAGATCGTTTAGATCTCCCTCCCGGGCTACGAGTAGGGTGTCGTCCGCGTAACATAGCACGGAGCACCCAGTCGTAGGATTGGCGACCCATCTGAGCTAAGCTAAGCTACATATTCATACATATATGAGTTGTTGAAACATATATGTGTACCAAGCACACATACTCAACAACTCTTATATGTATTTTGTATCGGATATTTTTTCTAAACTATTTCAGTTCGATAAGCGAAAAACAAAAATAAAACCCTTACACTTTCATGTGTATGCATGTGTGCGTGTACGTCTGTGGAGGTGGTATGTGTAATGTTGTTGCAGTGTTATAAGATTTTGTGTCACCGTATCACACGAGCAACGTACTCAAGGATTCCACGCCAAGGGTACGAACCTAGACTCGAGCCGCAGAACGTCGCCGCCGGAAACAGTATGCTTCCATCTAACACCATTTCATCATTTAACAGTTCACGTAACATTATGATCTAACGCCAAAATTCACAAAGTACAAAAAAAAAATGTGAGAAAAATTTGATTTCGCTCATTAGAGTTAATCTGTAGAAATTAATATTGTAAGCCTACTTCTTTATATATTGTAATTAACATACACAAAGACGTGGCTAGTTGTTAGTGAATTATAATGTTCACAGTCTGGTTGAACTTGGCACAGAGAAAACCAGCTGTTATAATAAAAACACGTATTAAATGCTCACCAATGAGAAATCTACATATTAACTAGATATATCGACGAGGTAGAATAAAATATAAATGAAATTATAAGAAATATTTTAAAAACTATGCATCAATACTTTCTGATAGATACGACATACTCGTAGGAACAAATACGTTATTAAATCACGTTGTATCAATAACTTGAATTGGCACAAGGAGAAACTATTTATTCGCTGTATGAACTAAAATTAACAAGCATAAACTCGATATAGAAATAAAAATTGGTGTTCGATAGAGTGAAATATACCTCAAACCTCGCGTAATAAAATTTGTCGCGAACGTTGAACACAACCGAGAGCGAAATGTGTGGCTATACAAAGCCAATTCAATAAATTCCGGCGCGGTGCTCGTGTTACAGAAGATTTGAATGCATTTTCCCCGCATGATGTGTCGCACCGCAACGCTCAGAGCCGAGCGGCATTCAGGCGTACTCCATTCGAGCCTCACGAAGCCTTTCTCTGCGCGCACACCTGTAATTACACGGCCCGATTTCAACAGACAAAGCATCAAAGCGAAAAACTTTCAACGTTGAGTTTTGATTCCAGTGTTACGTTGTGAATGTTTATTTGCATATTATAGCGTTAATTACTTGACAAATTGTTTTTGTTTTTGTGGAAAAAAATTGAGTCACAGGACACCTGGCAGATGTGAAACACATGCGTAATGTAGTAAACAACACTTTATACACTATAGCTATGCGGGCTCAGTGTGACAAAAAGGATCTATAGACGAGGGTAAACCTAATTGCTGGCGTGGCGAAGTGTGAGACGTGGTGACGCGATACCATGCGGAATCTCTCTTGCCATACTGAGCTCGCATATTTATAGTGTATACAGTGTTATTTACTATGTTACAGATGTGTTTCAGATCTGCCAGGTGTCCCGTGACAGCTCAATTTTTTATTCTCTGTAAGTGTTTAACTATTATGTCATATTATGTCTGTTGGCAATGTGCTATGGGTTCCTTACGCTGTTCCCCTTTACTATAACTCTAGCTTATTATACGATGTAAACCCACATCGGTGAATGTAGAATCCAAATATATTGCATAAATTTCATCGTAAAATTACCCGAGTCTCTAGCCCTGTTTAATATAGTTATTACCGTTATTCACAGGTATCCTGCTAGGCTCTATTTATGCCTCGCTATCATGCGCTGTAGTTATGCCGACAGTGTTAAAAGTCGGTACAAGCCCAAACAGGACACATCACTGGCCTCAGCTTGTCTGCACAGCTGGAGGAATTGACACGGCGCTTAGTGTCGGCGTCTACGGAGTTGTTTATAGCTTTATATTCAGCGATGCTAGCGAAACATATCGATATACTAAGGTATATAATTATATTTATACTAGCATTATAAAGTGATAAAGTTTGTGAGTTTGTGCCCTTGTGACGTTGTGACGTTGTAGTGGTAATCTCAGGAACTACTGCTCCGATTTGAAAAATTATTTCAGTGTAATACTGCTTATTTATCGAGGATGGTTATAGACTATATATCATCACGCTAAGACCAATAGGAGCGAAGCACCAATGAAGAATGTTTCAAAATCGGGATTTTTTTCCTCTTGAGAGCTTCCGCTGCGTGTTAGCATTTGCCGAAAGTAACTATTCCACGCGAACGAAGTCGCAGGCAAAGGCTAGTTGAGAATAACTAAAATAATATCTATACATAAAATAAAAGGCTGTAAGGAAATCTGTTCATTAAATATTTTAGAATAAAAATACTCAGACATAGAATCAACGACAGAACACATTTCATAGTTTTTAACATTTTTGTCTGTTCGTCTGTCTCTTGTTTGTCCGGAAGTCACTGCACTAAAACTATTAGACAGATTTTGATGAAATTTGGTATCGTATTAGTATATAAATAAAATGATAGAAGCCTGTCCTTTTGCACTAATCACGTAAAAACTAAATGACTGAATAGTTTTGTTCAAAGTTTTTTCTAAATTCTTAAATACTTAATCCTTATCTAAAATAGAGATTATCACGATACCTTCCTTTAATATAGAGAAATTAAAACGATAAGAAACTACGATGTTTATAAGTGCTACTTATACCGCGATATGTATTTTTCAGCCATAAAAAAGTGGGGCAAGCGGTAGTGCTTGTGTTTTTTCCTCTGACCATAAATATATATTTTTTAGATATCGAACGATAAAGACGAAGTGGCGTGTATCAGCTAGTATAGAATAAACGTATTAGTGTTGATCATAAATAATCAATAAGTAATAGTATTAGTATATTTTATTAAAGTAGTATCTAGAGAGTACTAAGACAATGGTAGCAAATGTCAGCGTATAGTTTCGTAAGTTCTCAAGTCACGTGTGCTTACAGGTAGCGGTGACGTTGTTCGCGGGAGTCGCGTTGGGAGTAGCGTGGGGTAGTCTCGCGAAGCTGATGCCACACACGCGGCATTTCTACGTCACTGAATTACGAGTTTTATTCGTGCTACTTGGAGGACTTTTCGGAAACTTTTTCACGTTGCATTTAGGATGGGGTGGGGCCGGTTAGTATAGTTTTTTAAAGTTAATTTTATTTGTCTTAAAAAACAATTTAAGTTAGTGTTAGTTATTTTTCCATTTAATAGTAAGATCATTGGGGTGTAAGGGGTGTCGAGTAACATCTTAAGACTTGAGACACCCAAGCCAACCTCACCTGAACGTGGTGCACCCTGCTGAATAACGAACGAGGCAATGGCGAAAGCGGGTGGTAGGGTTTTACAGCCCGACTGGGTCGCAACCACCGTGTACATGGCGAAAAAGCCCGTCATGGTGACTCGCTTCTGCACGTCGCGTTTCGGGATCAGCCTATGCATTTCCAGTACCGGGGGAATTTCGTCATTATGGCCGGCATGACAGCGGCGACCGGCAATGGATAATCTGTCTCTCGGTGGTTGCCGATGTTTTTGGATTGTACTATGCTTAACATCAGGCATAGTGCAGTCACTATGTCGTGCTTCGATAAAAAAAAAAACATATCCTGCATCTAACATAGAAAACATGTATATACATGTAATAAGAAGGTAAATCTAACGTTTGTACTTTTTGATTTTGGAAAAAAAATTGTTGCAGGTATCTTGGAATTTAAGTAATAAAATACATATCAATCATTTTTAATAATGTCTGTCTGTCTATTTGTTTGACAACGCATCATTGTTAAGGTACTGCATTCACAATAAAACGTCACCAAGTAAATTATATATCTTCGAGTAACATTCAGTCTTGGTTCATTCTATTAAATGTAATTGTAATTTTGATGACGCCGCGATTAAATTATGACAGAAAAGTAGATAAATAAATATATTTTATACATTCAGATCATTTCGTTAGTCACTGTTTTTTTTACATTAGCTTCCACGCAGATGGAGTTGCGGGCACAGCTAGTAGATTAATACAAATATAATTCAAAACAATTATCAATCAGTCAACGTGTGAAAATGTGTGAAAAAAGGTGTAGATATTTTCCTTTTAACGTTTATTCAACACAATAAGTAATATATAACATATTTGTTTGATTAATGTTTCCATATAATTCTATGAAAATCTTAGGTCGTCGTTATTTAGAACAATCAGCATCAATAATATCCAATAACATTCATTCATTTGTAGCTATTTATAACACTGGATGACAATTACATGTGTCATAAATAACAATCATATTGACATACCCAGATTCTTTTCATACATACACAATATTCGTACTATGTGTATTAATTAATTACTTCACGTAGGTACGTACACGGATTAAACACGGCAGAGTCAATTTATTTTCTTGTTGTGATTCCTGATTCGTTAATTAAACATTAATTTAATAAGCAAATATATTTAAATCCTTTTTTCGTTATTATCATACCTTTAAACGAGCAATTCTTGCATATTTTTATATTGTTATACATTCAGGATTTCGGAAACGGCGTCAGCGATTATCGTGAAACTTAGTATATAGGTGGTTTGGGGGGCGTTAGATCGATCTACCTAGATTTCGTTCATAGAAAACTTTTTATGTCAGTTTTCAGGCAATGAAAAAATATAGCTAGAATATAAAGGTAAATTTCACCGCTGCTGTAAAACAAAATAGCTGAGATGGAAAACGGCTGCTCCGAAAATCCGTCTAACTCCAGTTCGAATCCGCGTGACAGCAAAAGAGATATCGTCTTGTAATATTTTTTTTTTTGTTAAAAAAATATTTTCTTATGCTTATAAGAGAGATACCTTTTTTTTTGATACTAAATACTAATTTTGTGAAGCAAACCTAATGGTAATTTAAAAATGTTTTTTAAAAAAACCAAGCTAGGCTCGGTTGTCGAAGTATTAATCATTTAAACAAAGACAAAACTTATAATGCAATATAAGAATTTGGTAACAGACAATAGTGGAATCTAAAATATTTTTACACATTGTATATCAACACAGATTTTCATATTATAACATTATAAAATATTTATGATAGGTAGTAATATTAAATCAGCGTCAAAGAAATAATATATTCTCCTTCAACTGTCTCATAACCCAATGATACAGAAATAACAAGTCTGCACGTATACTGTATTTCTTACGAGCTATTTAATAGAAAAATGTGACTTGAAGATGGCCCGGACGTTTCACAATATCAGACCTATACGGAAGAACAAGCGTGACTATTATTTATCTGTATTTGCTGTGCTCCTTGAAAGGCATAGTAAAATACATATGGTTTAAATACTTTACTTATGGCTACAGTAAAATAAAGCAGTACAGAATAAAAGTAATATAATAAATAACAATAAGTTAAATAATTGTTATTTCATTTCATGTCCACATGTATTAAAAATACATGTTTACAAAAACTTAAACGTATTAAAAATAAACTCAAACTTTCTTTAATTCATATATAAGTTTAGAAATCAAATGAACTGATTTAAAATCGGAAATACCTATAATCATGAGCCGTGTGACCGCAAAAAAGATCGGTAGCGGTTGGCGAGAGCGGTGCATTTAAAACAAAAGTAACCAAACTTTTTTACTATTTCGATACGTTTTTAATTTTTTTGTAATAACACGATAAGTGACTTTTCTGAAGGTTTAAATTTTAAAACGGTTTCACAGTTTATCTAACGTTCCTATGAAATCATGATATTAATAAAGCCTTTATATCTTTCCAGGCGGAGTTGCTGTACTGGCATGTAATGCAACAGCAGCGACTCACTGGGCGCGAGACGGTTGGAAATTGAACAACAACCCGGCATCTACTGCGTACCGAGTCGTGTGGGCAACTTTAGAACCTGTACTTTTCGCGTACACCGGAACCTATTTTGTTGTAAGCTACTTTATAGAACACACTGTTATTGTTTTACATAAAATAATGTGTTTTCTAAAGTTACATATAAATACTTATTGGTAGTACAGTGTATCTTCTATAGAACACTATTTTCCCGTTACCCGATTAGGCCTCCCACGGCAGTGGCTCAAGCCTAGGTTCGATCCCTCGGTAGGGAGCCCTTGAATGCGTTGCTTGCGCGATACGGTGACACACAAATATACATCACTGCTACAACACTACACGATCAACTCCACACACGTGCACGCCTACACGCTTACACATGAAAGTGGAAGGGTTTACTTTTTTCCCTCATCGAACTGAAAAACTCTTAATTTTCCGATAATAAATATATGGAGTTGTTGAGGCCTGTATGCTTGGTACACATATACGTTTCAACAACTCATACATATATGAATAGTTAGCTAAGTTAGCTAAGATAGGTCGCGATTTTGCATGCAACAGGCAACAGCCAAGCCGAGGTGTGCCGTACACCCTTGAGCTGGTTGCCAAAATAAAATCGGCTGAGTGCCTTAAGCGCTCGCCTTAGTAGTCCGGTGAAGCTGTTAAGACCTTGCTGGGTCAATAGCGTAGACATTACGAAAAAAAAAAAAAAAAAAACTATTTTCCCTATTTACATAATTTCTATACATACAAACTTCGCACGCTTCGTTTATAGTTATATCGTTCCTCGATTAAATACATGTGTTAAATAAACGGAAAGAACAAGAAAAGGATAAACTAATTAAAAATAAATTGTATTATTTCTCAAAATATTTTCCATTAGCTTCAATACATTTTCTTATACGAATAAACCAATTTTGAAAATATTTATGCTACTCCTCCGTTGTGAGCTTGAAAACATACTATTATATTTTTCAACAGATAAAAGTCGCATGGAGCAAGCACAGTACACATATAAGAGACAGTACGGAAACTACCTATAAACGCTCGCACGGGCACACTCACACAACATGCACGTCGATGGGACCCCTAAGCGTTTTTCGCGGTGCTGTCCATAGAGTACCTTTCAAACCCTCACGTCGATGCGCATGCTTGTGCGAGTATACCGTTTTCGAGCGTTTTTACGTAGTTTCCGTACTGTCTCATATTTATACTGTAGTGCAATGTCGGGACTTTATGCAGGATGAGAAATAATGTCTATGATTTTTCCTTTCAAAAATTCGTCCGTCTGTCATGCAGTATGAGAGCTAGTAGCACTTTCGTGGAGTAATATGATACGGTGTTTTTGGTATTTTTACAGAGTTCGTCAATCACTTTCAGCATATAAATGAACCTGTACAGACCGCTATTGATTGTACAACGAACATCCAAAACGACAGTAGCCAAGTATCTAATATTATTTTAAGAAGTACCTTACCCGCTTAGCAGCAGACCACATACTCGCAACTTTGGTTGATTCCGGCTTACCTGGAAAAACCCAAACAGATGAATTTCGTATCAGAGCTCGTAGGTGGTAGAGCCTCGCTGAAGCTATTTTTTGTTTCAGCATGAATGGGTCGGCTCCTCCGGGGTAGTACCACCCCTCTCACTGATAACCGACGTGAAATAACAGTGCTTGCATTGTTGTGTTTCGTTCGGTCGGTGAGAGAGCCGGAGGCCCACGTCCCTTCCTCTTTCCTGCTATCCTGCTTTCCCTTTCCTTCCCCTCCCCCTTCTCTCATATACAGGCTGGCAACACACTTGCGACGTCCCTGATGTCGCTAGTGTCTATGGACGGTGGTGATCACTTAACATCACGTGACCCAACACTTTGTTTGCCTCCTTTGATATAAAAAAAAGCTATAAACCTGTTGCGTTACCTATCGCTATGTTCTCAGCAGATTTGACGTGTTGTCGTTGAGTTTGGTAAACACACCATTGCAACAAGAGACTCGGTCCATACTTTGAGCCTCAGTTAATTTGTGAGGGATTCATGCGGGACACAATTTTTTCACACCAAAACACTTTCCTAGATTTAATTGTATCTGGCTCATGCTTATGCCTAAAGATGCCCGAATCTCATGGTATGTCACATAACTGCCTATTTCGATCATATGGCATCAATGTCTTTGTAGTTCGTAGAGACTGGCGGACGGACAACACTAAACTCGTCGTTGAGATTAAACGACCACGTTCGAATTCGGCAAACCAGCTACAAATACATGACTTGCATGATACTTCATTACCAAAAGCAATTTAAAAGTTACTCTGCTGAGGTGTCAACCTACTTGAAATCGTAGTAAATGAAATCAGTCAATCAATAGTAAAAAAAAACCTATCACTATGAAAACTTTTAAAAGTTAGATTCACAATGAAACAAGTAACAAACTGAAAATACAATATTTTAAATCGAAAGGCTTCCATTTTCAAATGTCGTGATTAGTTTTTACGTATTCTTAATTGAAGTATTTAATTTCGGAAATTTTTAGTGCGCCCTATGTATTAATACTAATAAAACTAAACGAGTCCGTTTTTTGACAGCATTATTCTGTGTAAGGCTACTGGTGTTTTACATTATCATATTGATCTTTTCACGTTTTAAATTGAACGAAGTTTTTTATTTTAAATTATAATGAACCTTTGTATTATATATGAAAAAATTAGATGATATTTTAATTTTTATATTAATTGATATTACGAAAATACTCGTCAAGGTATATAGGATATCTTTGATTACATTAAAATAGTATATTGTTCATTTAACAAACTGTATGTTCCGATACTATTTACCTACGACCATAAAGTATTTTGATGAATCTTATATATATATTTTTTTATGTCATAAACGAAGCAAACGAACATGCGGGTCACCTGCTGTTAAGCGATCACAACCATTCATAGACACTAGCAACCCCAGAGGAGTCGCAAGTGCGTTGCCAGCCTGTGTTTGGGGGAATGGAGAGAAAGGGGGAGAGGAAGGAAGACGAGAGGGGAGGGGAGATGGGTCTCCGGCGCTCTCACTGACCGAACGAAACGCAACAATGTAAACACTGTTACTTCACGTCGGTTTTCTGCGAGAGGGTAGTACTACCCCGGACGAGCCGACCCATTCAGACTGAAACCAATAATAGCTTCAGCGTGGCTCTACCACTACATGATATATATTTTATTATTATTATATCTTTACGGAACTAATTACTATTAGAATAATGGATCACGTTCATAAGGAACAAGTAAAAAGGTATAGTATTTTGTTTTTTTTTAGATATGTAAAAAGGAAGTATTAACGCACGCAATAACGTAACCTCGGCTCCAGAGAAAAATTATCTAGGGTTAAAACAAGTTGTATTTATTATTAAAAACAAATATATACTATTAATTAATATGTAAATCTTGAGAATTTGTTTGAACTGTATTCATGAAATAACTATACATAATATGAAATAACTAACAATACTAATCGGTGACCCATTGTTACAGTAACGAGAAGATCCCAGAATTTTTTATGTTTATTTATTATTATTCTTCCACAGATACAAAGTTCAATAAACGAATCAATGTTAAAAGGTTTCGCAATTCTACTCATCTGTGTAGTAGTGCGACTCAGCGTGGCAGCCCTAACGTGTTGGAATATGACACTCAAAGAAAAACTTTTCATTTGTTGCGCATGGATGCCCAAATCGATTGTTGAGGTAACAATATTTTTTTACAATATATCCTTACTTTTGAAAAATTAATATAAAAACGTAGTCTTTTACATCGATTTATGTTATGGAAGTATGAGCATTCAAAAACAAAAAAAACACGGTGTGTCGTAAAAACATACGATAGAAGTGAAACTTTTGTATTACAGGGAAATATTTTAATTACTCATAAATCAGATTTGAGTAACATATATAGATTGTGGTCAGTAATTGCCACGCCGCTTAAACGCAGTACACACAACCACGGACAACAAGAAAGAAAGAAAATTATAAGTGTCTATGTCTCCCTGTTGTCCAACACCAGAAAGCAAAAGAGACACTGCTTCCGCACTACTCGACACAGTGTCTACCCCCACCACTATTCATCACACCATAAGGTTGCGGATCAAAATTTCGAAGCTTTCCCATAAGAAATATCACTTGAAAAACTTTATTTACGTATTTGTTTATTTATTTTAGGTTTTGTTTATTTATTTTAGGCAGTACTATGTCCATTAGCGCTCAACACGTTGATATCACGAAACAGTCACAATAAGGAGTATATAGAATATTCAGAACTACTAATGAGGCTAGTAGTGCAAGCCATACTAATAACAACTCCAATTGGGTACCTACTTACATATCATTTCGCTCCTAAACTACTGAAGGATAAAGAAAAAGATTGTAGAAATGGTAAGTAAAAAGCGTAAAAAACAAAATTTTACTTTTTCTGCCTAATGTGTTTAATGTGTCTAGTAAATAGAAACACACTTTTTTTTTTTTTACGTGGGGAAATCCCTTTTGGATGCCCACCCTCCCGGGGGAGAGGATGGGTTATGTTCGACTCGACCGGACTAAAATTACACGGTGTACCGACAGACCGTGATGTTGGGGCGGCAAGGGATCGTTCTCTGCTATTCCCCTTGAATAGCCGCCTCAACGGTCCACCCGGCGGAAGGTTGCCGCCAGGCTCCTACCTTTAGAGAGGCAGCTGGGTACACGCCAGCTGCACCCCCTCGTCCGCCGGATCTGTGCAATGAAGGGATGAGCCCCCCGACTACATCCCCTCAGGTCCGACTAAGGTGGCAGGAGAAGTTGGGCAAATCGCCGCCTCCTCCTGCCGGTCCTCCGTCGGCAAAGACGGCCACTCAGGGGGTCGGCCTCGCGGGCCCTCTCCGCCGACTCCTTTTGCGAGATGACTTCCTCACAGAAGGAGGCCACTGCTCGCCACGCCTGCTCGCTGCCGAGCATGGACGAGACCACGCTCGACAGCGACAAATCTTCTCCTACCACCGTCGCCAGAATGCGGCGCTCCACCTCCCACGCAGCACACTCAGAGAGAGTGTGCTGCGCGGTATCTTCCTCAGCGCCGCACTCATGGCAGGCGGCGGTCGGCTCCCTGCGAGCGATCCGGTGCAGGTACCACCCGAAACAACCGTGTCCGGTTAGCACCTGCACCAGCCTGAACGACAGGGAGCCCCATCTCCTCCCAATCCACTCCCGCAGGACCGGGCGGACGGCGTCGACGGTGTATCTCCCGAAGCGCGCGTCCGCCAGGTCCTGCATCCACCTCCCTATAGCCCCATCCCGCAATTCCCGCCTTTTAACTTCTATCTCCCTGGGAGCCGGAGGCTCCACACTACGCCTCCTCGCCGCCGTGAATTTGTACACGGCGGCGAGCACCCCAGCTTCCAGCTCCCAGGGAAGGGAGCCGGCGAGCAAATAGAAACACACTTGATTTAATAAATTACAGTTATTGTAATCGTCCAAATTCGATGTAAATTAAAAGCATTTTCCATTATAATCGTAAGTAATAGTATTATCATATATGCAACAGTGAGTTTATTTATTAAGGTTTCCCATCTCAACTGAATTCATGAAATATTGCATATATTTTGTCACGGGTACAGTAAAAAACACAGAGTACCATTTATTGAAATTATACTTATTTTGGCGCGTTAGGGAAAAATGATGAGAGTACATTTTTACGATGCGCGCGCACACCTTCACGAATAACGGACATCCTGAGATTAGCTATAGTCAACATTTTGTTTCTTTGTATTTCTTTGTAATACATACTTTTTTTCTATAAATATAGCGTAAGGCGAAATATAAAATTTTTAAAAGATTTTTATCTTGTTAAGCCAAAGAAGTACACACACGCTTTTTTAATTAAAAAAGTACTGTTCCCGAGGACAAATCAAATCGACATTAAGGCGAGCAAAGCCACGGGCATACATTTTTTTTTTTCTCGAAGTGACTACGCTATTGACCTAGCAAGGTCTTAACAACTTCACCGGACTACCCCCGTGGGTATACGCTAGTGATTTATACTTCAGTAATATGTTCAATTAATTTGCTACTTTAAGAATGACGATGTATTTATTTATTCATTAAACTTAATTATTTTGTACAAGTATAATAGGAGATTACTTAGTTAATTTCATAGTAAGAAAATTTCAATATAAATTTACACATCTTTTTTTTAATGTTTAACTTTTAGCGTATAGTCACAAGCTCCCCTGATATTAAATGACCACATTGTATAAGCGTAAACATGCAAAGCCTAGAAGAGGACTGGCTCTCAAGTCCAGTTGTCAGAATGTTCCTATAGGCTGGCCTGCCACCTACCGGCAAGCTTAGAAAAACCATGCTGTTACTATATACCAACTATACTCAATCTGCTTTGTAGTTGGCACACCCGACTATATGTTACTTTCATTTTTTTTTTTAATTTCGTGCCCATCAGAGAAGCTATGCGCAAGCTGAGTAAATTAAATAGATCCCAAATAACCCGACCACATTGCCTTTAATGTAAAGGTTATACCAAGCTTTCACTATAAGCTCCCTAAAATTTCCCTACAAAAAAACAGCATGAATATGCTGATGTTCTTTCTATATACATTATTTGCTTATTTTATCTAGTTTATGTTAAAAAAAAATTAAGTTGTTTCTACAAACACTAATTTGTGTAATATTGTACTATGCTTTAAATTAAATAAACAAATAATAAGTCGACGAATTTAAAACGATTGCTGAAAGTTTCTATGTGGAATTCGGGATGTTTTTACAATTCATATATAGAAAGAATAATGCAATTAAAAATATCTACATCGTAACTTGTGACAGATATCTACATTATGTATCATATACATTATCTATATTATACATTGTAATTATTTCTACATTTTCTATATTTTAACAATGAAGTAATCGTTACATTTCGTTTTCTTTCAGATTCCGAAGCGTGAATATTTAATTAATGGATCTCAACTAGAATCATTTGTTAATTAAGCTATTTATTCTAGACAAGCATTCCTTTAACGTACCAAAGTATTACAATATACGTAATTATTAATTAAGGAATGTAGTAATATATAGCGGTATCTTTCCTCGGATTCATGTCGATTGTAATCAGGAAACTAAATACAAATTGGTTCAGTAATCTTCAAGTTATATACATTGTAATAGACATACCGAAAATTAAATTGTATTTTTTTTAAGTCATAAGAGGCAAAGGAACACGTGTATCCCCTGATGTTAAGTGATCAAACCGTCCATAGACACTTGTAACACCAGAGGAGTCGCAAGTGCGTTGCCAGCTTGTGTTGGAGTGGGGAGGGTGGAGGAAGGGAAGAGGACAGAGGGAAAGTGGGGGCAGGTGGGCCTCCAGGACTCTCACTGACCGAACGAAACACACCAATGCAAGAACTATTAGTTCACGGCGGTTTTCTGTGAGTGGGTGGTACTACCCCGGGCGAGCCAACCCATTCATACTGAAGCCACTAATAGCTTCAGTGTGACTCTACCACCTACAATTATTATGTAATATTTATGAAATTTGACATTTTAAGAATACGAGACTAAATTATCATATAAGACCGTATAGTAGAAATCCCTGGATCACATATCAGCCAGTTGTGTCCAAACCGCTTATTACTGTTACTCTCTACACCTGCTTTATGAAATTGGAACCAATTATTCCTGCGCAGTCAACTGCATGTTTGACAAATGAAACATTGCTTTGCTTGTTATTTTGTATATACAATTTGTTTACTGGCGACAGCTTGAAAAGAATAAATGAAAGCTACGATTGACTTTTACTATGTAAAGAATAGTAAAAATTAAAATTTATATCTCATCTAAATTAGTATGATCTGATTATGTTTTGTTATTGTACAAATGTTTTTGAAATGAAAAATTCTTTAGGCGCGTTGAACGGTATTTTTTTGGTGAGAGATAGATTTATAATTTTCCGTCATGGTATTCTAGTAATCGTGACCGACCGTGTTGCGCTTGCGCGGATTGCGTCGGTATAAGTTGTTCTATTATTTAAATGAGATAAATAGGTACTATTATTTTGTACAGAACTATGAGATAAGTTTCTTAAAATATAGTTCATATCATGTAAACAAAGTTTACTTTAAAAAACTTTTTTGAGAACTATAAGGAATAAAATGTGACGATACGAAATGGTCTATAATGTATATAATTTTTAAATTCAAAAATATATCATTCAAATCGCATGTATGGATCAGCTTCCACGCACAATTTTTATTTTATTACACCAATGAATACAGTTAACAAGTATTATATTTTCATTTCTGCATCGATATCGATATAACATTGAGAACCTTTTTTGTTATGTACGTGCCAGTCATTATTTGAAATTAAAGCAATTGTGTTGCAACTCGGAAACCCCTTCTTTTGTACGGAACTACGTGTCTACTGAAATGTATATAAATCATTAATTTCTATACAACAATAAAGTTATACATAGTACTAAGACTTATGCACAAAAATTTTATCATTGATTATTATAAAAAAAAACAGTCATTAAAATCGATTTATTATCTAATATGATGGTTTTACTTACTGTATCTAAAGATATATTACTTCGGTATCATCCGCAATCTAACTGGATTTTTTTCTTATCATACCCAAAGTAGTTTCATTTAAATAAAGTTTCGTAGTTAGCTAAAACTGCAGCATTGTTGTTTTTTTAGTTCTAAGATCAATACGCAAATATTATTGACATTATGTGTATTTAAAAAATGTTATCTAATAAAATTCTGGCTTTGTGACGAAAAATAAAACATAAATACATTTTTAAACATTTGTAACCTCTTTTATTTCCCTTATTTTAATTCAAGCTTGTCTGTTTGTACACTTATATTTCTGTGGGTTTGTTAGAGAATTTAAATGCTGTACTCATCTCTTAAAAAGAAAAATACTCAAAAACATATGGAAAAATAAAAGCCTAAAGATTGTCATACATGAAAGACAAAGACACAAGACCAGTGAATATGGCCAGAATTAGGACAGCTATGTAAGTATGGTAAATATAACAAACTACAGTAAAATAAATAGCATAAGAATCTTCTTCACAGAAAACGCTATACTTAGTTTAGAATTAAAAAAAAATCTTATTGAAAAAATATACAAAAATTTCCAATGACACGTTACCACGAAATGTTATGCTTATTTCACTTTTTCAAAGTTTAAGTTAAATATTTTTCTAACGCCATCTTACAACAATTACATACACTTTCTTATACCGCCATCTGTTGATATTATGTACAACTAAGTGTAATAGTAATACTTTACATAACAGAGTTTGAGCATATCACTATTTAGGGTTGTACTGCGAGAAATTGAAGTTTATTTATTAACGTAGAGATGGCGCTTATTTAAATATTAAGCTTTTATTGTATTATGATTACAATAAAAAAATTAGCAAAACCATAAAATCAAATTCATCAGATTTATTATTAAAGACGAAAAGGATGTTTAGATACATAACCTACATTGACAATTAAAGTTTACTGAAGAAAACTGAAATGAAAGTAATTGTTGTTTCTCGACCACAATATCACATAAGTATTCAGGATTAATTTATTCACAGAAGGATATAAATAAAATATATTTGATTAACATTGGAATGATTAAAATATATATATATATATATATATATATATATTAATCCCATAACCATAAACCCCACTTTTGCAGAAAGTTACTTCCTCGTCTAATTTTGTACGATTCCTTATTATTGAATATAATAGAATTGATAGATCCATGTTAACGGAACTCTTGTATTTTTGCGCCCTGTTTCTCCAACAGTTATACGTTGGTACGAAAAACCACCGAGAGGATTACTATTATCCCTTTTAAAATTATATTTGTACACTCATACTATCAGAGGACTAAACTATTGTTGTCTCTGATTGGGGCATTTCCAAAAAAATTATATTTTCAAATGTAACATTTAACTAAATAAATCACCGTGAAAATAAATTACTACTAATTTCATTTTGTTTTTATGTATAACATTTTACTAGAAATAATTAAAGTTGAAAAATATCCAAATTTAAAATATACCTACTTGGAGTATTATTCTATTTAACAAAAACAAGGAAGTAATAATATTATAAATTCATAGATTTTAGATTATTCCAAAATCTATGACTATGATAATTTAATCATTGTTATAATTATGAAGATATCGTTTATTTAGACATTATTACCACCTCCTTAAATAGGATTACATTGCTTATAATACATTATGTTCATTCTACATAAGAAGATACTTTATTATGGTATTGTATAATTATGTATGTAATTTTGATATTCTAATATCTATACATACGAAGATTTGAACGCGTTTTTTTTTTCTTATACTGGTTCGGCAAAATGACTGCACGGTACCTGATGGAAAGTACAGAGCAGTCTATAAATAACGGTGACTGTCAATGTTGAATAGCAACGGCAGTCATCGCTATCATGCCGACCTGCAAAAATATTTTTTAGCACCTTGTTTGAAAGACTCTATGTCATATGAGGAAGGGAACACAATGGCTGGAAGGCGATTCCACGTTTTCACAGTACGACAAAAATAAGACCTTTCGAACTTCTTCGTTGTTGTCGGGATGGTTGCTACCATAGAGTTGCTACCGTGAAACTATGGAGGCGCGTACCCGCTCGAATAGTTCAGTTGTATGAATATGCCATGAAAAATGTATGTCACACATATATGGGCGCATACTATAGTTCTTTAAATATTTATGTAGATATTTAGTGTTTAATTTAGTTTAATAGTTCATAGTTAATTTTAAACAATATATAGTTGCATATAACATATAGGTACGTGTTAAATATAGTTTTAGTTTTACGGCTCATAATAACAACTCAGTCTTCTTCCGGTGGGTAGCCTCAATAGTGAGAATGATAGCATATCCGTACGTCAATTTTAGTGGGTTGCTTCCATTGATTGCGATCTTCGGCTACGTGAAAAGCAGTACATGTGCATGCATGGGTAACTCAAGCTATTCGGAGATTTCGTGCGAGCACGTTTACGCCAAACTTATCTGTTAACGGCCACTATTCTCTAGACTTTCCGACTCTTTATGATCAAATTATCACAATATTTAAATAACGTAGATTACATATTTTCATTTTATTTGTATCATACTTCCAACGTCATTATTTTTTTAACTAAATAGTAATAATATGATCTATGGATATACTTTAAGTAGAAAATATTACATTACAGTACAGATGTAATTTCACACCCGAAAATTAATCGTCATTCTATGAATAATGCCTTACTACGTAGTAGATGATGTTACTTGAACAACTTCTGTATAATTTTCTACATCAGAGAAACAGTTGGAAGTCATTTTAAATGTTATATAAATATGAATATCGTTTACACCCAATAAAATTTAATGATAATAACAAAAGTAATTTCGTAACCACATGACTCGTGACCTAGCGTTGAAGATGTTGTTTCAATATTTATTATCGTTAATTATATTAAGATAGTGGTTCATGTGAGTGTTATAAGATCCTTTCAATTAGCGGGCCGGTGACTGACGGGTTGCGCAGAAGAGCGCGGCGGCGTACGCGTGCGCCGGCGCCGCCGCCCGCCAGTTCGCCTCTGTGGCCCGGATTCACCCACTCGCCTGCACACTAACCACACATACCATCACCCTTACAACTGATACGTGTGACGTGCTCGCGACAATCCTGAAACACACCCGAACAGAATCAAGGTCGTACGTGATCGTATCGAGGTGCTAACACAAAAGACCTTCGCCTCACGTATTCGAGTAGCTAACTTCTGTATTGTTTTTTATCGCATTTTCATCTTCGACACAAATATCTTATCTGACAATCGACAGTAAACTTCCGTTGTATTTCGTATATTTTATTACCGAATCAGTGAATAATTTCTGTGAATAAATGTGTGAGACAAATGCAATGGCTAAAATATAAATAAAGATGAAAAAACGCGATAGACGTATTAACCAAGAAATACGAGGGACGAAACAAGAGAGAAGAGTCAAAAATCAAGATAAAAAGGGCAGTAAATCAAGCAGCCGTGGGGAAAAACGACCGACTTCTGGGATTGAAAGTAGTGTTGAGAAACGTGAGTGGACTAAAAGATCTGGAGTGGAGGCTGTGAAATTACACCTACAAACAACTGGTGGTACCGGTAGAACATCAAGATCTGCTACAGCGGTAATGTATTACAATGATTTAATATTTTGTGATATAAAAGTAGTCTCCTACGAGCCTACTACAACGCAGTACTTAATCGTCGATAAAAGCTAAATTATTAACATTCCTTGTTTATTTTAAATAAACACATACTTTATTCATACGTATATCATATCCCCTTAGTCGTACATCTTTAATTACCATAGAGTAATAAAATTATTGTGTTTTATACTGAAACAATGGAAAAAGGCGCAGCTGTATTTTTTATCTTTTGCATAATGTAATTTTATAAATAATGTAAGAAATAACATACATCTATATTACTGTAATTTATCTGGTGAGGTAATTGTCATGCATACTCGAACTAAAACAGATGCAATTAATTTTTTCCTATAATTTCTAAAATAGAAAAATCTTTTAGTTAAAAGAATTAGTTCGAAGAGAGATTGATCATTATTCTTCATCAACTGAAGTCATAATTAGCAGTAAACTCAACACACTTTCAGAGTTTTAAGAATGTATTCAGTAAATAATACTGAGTTCAATTTTCTTCTTTGGTTACTTGTTTATTTTCCGCCGAATACTTGAAGCGTGTGTGGAGGCAATGTGCACGATCAATGTAATCATTTAAACTATTTTACTACCAAATTTCGCTTCAAACTAATTGACGGTTTTAGACAGTAGTAATTTATTAATTATTTAAGAGAATACTACAGTTATATGATTTTCGTCAATATTTATTCATACTATTTTAATGAAGTAATGTAATGTTTGTACATTTCTCAGAGGTAACTAATTGGTAAATTTCTCTGAATCTGCTTATCAGATTCTAAAAATTATTTCAATGATATAAGTTATGATATCGTTCAATAACATAGTTTATTTTTAGTTTTATTTTGTATATAGTTTATAATCTAACTACATTGTAATTAACACAAATGAAGACACGTACGTTCAGTGGTTTAATATAGGAATGGAAAGGTTAAAACTATACTTTAAAAAAATGTTTTTCGTAATCATACGATTTTCTTGCGAAAAAAAGAAGTTCAGAAGCGGTCATTTACGAATTTCAATATTAAATATTTTTACCTAAAAATGAAATTTGTTCTAAAGTTGCCCTAAGCTATCCAAAATATTACTACTCTTTACGTACCTACAACGAAATTAACCTATGACGTCACTGCAACATATCTTCAAAAAGAAAATCTTTTCATTTTGTGTTTTCGTGACACTTTAAAATATAAAATGAATTTACTTCGACGAGATTACTCTGCTCAAGTTATTAAATACTTTTCATTGTTAGCGTATTATTCTGAACTTACACAATGCAATTAACTGTCAAACTTTACGAGTTTCATGTGAATTCGATTAAAAAGTTCATTTAAATCAAAAACAAATTCTATAAACATCCGAGTGTTATACATTTTATATATAAACGTATCGGTTATTATTATGCATTTTTGAATTATCCACAAGGATTTATTACCATTTTGTAATTCGTAAATTTTTAAGCTAAAGAAATATGTTGAAAATATTTATCAATTAAAGATTCTATCATAACAAATTCTCTTCTTCTTCTTCTGACCTTTATCCGACTTAAGTAAGGTCGGTACAACATGTTTATTATATTGTGGTGTATGATTTGGCTTCATTTTTACGATCGGCCGCCTGCCTGACATCAACCCCCCTTGGGATTATTTTGTTGTATCTCTATATATTTATGATTATTATAAATCATTATGAAGTCTAACAGGATCTTTTATCTTTGTCCCCACCCGATACGCTCAGGTGTGCCACAGAGCTCCATACTCGCGCCCACGCTCTTCAATCTGTTCATCAGTGACCTACCTCGGTCTCGGGGGGTCGAGGTAGGTTGTTACGCTGACGATACCGTTATTTACACTTCCGGCTTGCGGTCGGACTTTCTTAGGGAGCGCATCGAAAAAGCCGTTCATACTCTCGGTGAATGGTTTCGTCGATGGCGCATAGAAGTTATCCCGATAAGAGTGCCGCAATACTCTTCGATCCCACGTAACGTGCTAATAGATTTGAGCCCATCAGGCTATACGGAATCGATATCCCTTGGGTCGAAAAGGTCAAATATCTCGGTGTTACATTAGATAGACACTTAAAGTTCAATTCACATATAGACAGAATGCGAAACAAAGCAGCTATGGTCTTGGGTCGCCTCCATCCGTTGCTCTGTCATAAGAGTAAGATGTCCCTCAGACACAAGCTCACTTTGTATAAGACGTGTATCCGTCCCGTGATATACATGACATATAGCTGCCCCGTTTTTGCGCATATGTCCAAAGATAACTTTGATAAGCTGCAAGTTCTCCAAAATCGTGTTTTACGTAAAGTGACCGGTGCCCCGTGGTACATCCGGAGAGTCGATCTCCATAGAGACCTAGAGATCCCTTCTATCTGGACGTACGTAAAATCACTTACGATTAGTTATTTTGAAAAAGCCGCGAATTATCCCAGTCCGTTAGTGGTATCCGCCGCAAACTATGAACCCGTAACTAACGCTGCGCGTTATAAAAGACGTCCGCGACACATTTTTACCGACCCTCCTGATTCAATCACGTCAGCGAACGATCAGTACCAGCCTGTCCCTCGAAACAGAGCGTGTTCACACCCACGCCCGCGTAACCACAGATCACGCCGCCGTGCTCTGGGGGTTAATTTCGCTCCCGCACACCCGATTAGGCCTCCCACGGCAGCGGCTCAAGCCTAGGTTCGATCCCTCGGTAGGGAGCCCTTGAGTGCGTTGCTTGCGCGATACGGTGACACACAAATATACATCACCGCTACAACACTACACGATCACCCCCACACACGTACACGCCCACACGCTTACACATGAAAGTGGAAGGGTTTACTTTTTTTTTTCCTTATCGAACTGGAAAACTCTCAATTTTCCGATAATAAATATATGGAGGAGTTGTTGAGGCGTGTATGCTTGGTACACATTTACGGTTCAACAATTCATACATATATGAATAGTTAGCTAGGTTAGCTAAGATAGGTCGCGATTTTGCATACAACAGGCAACAGCCAAGCCGAGGTGTACCGTGCACCCTTGAGCTGGTTGCCAAAATAAAATCGGCTGAGTGCCTTAAGCGCTCGCCTTAGTAGTCCGGTGAAGCTGTTAAGACCTTGGTGGGTCAATAGCGTAGTCATTTCGAAAAAAAAAAATCTTTTATCTTTACAATTTTTCTGTAGGCTTCAGCTTTGGTATTTTATTTATATCTTATGTTTGAGCGGCACTACACTTACGGTTTTTTTTTTTCGAAATGGAAACGCAGTTAACCTGGAAAGGTCTTTACAGCTTCACCGAACTATTGAGGCGAGCGCTGAAGGTACTCAGCCGATTTGGGATGTTTGGGTGACTAACGGCACAACTCGGCATGGGTTGTCACCTGTTTTGTGCAAAAATCGCGACCTATCTTGTTTTGTGTCACTGTATCGCGTGAGCAGCGTGCTCAAGGGCTCCACGCCAAGTGAACGGACCTAGGCTTGAGCCGCTACCGAGGGGGGCTACCCTTTCGGTTAAATACGAAGTTCTTCAAGATATATGGTTTGCTTGCTTTAGAGTGTTCCACCGCATTTTCACTTTTAACAATTTTGTATTGCAAATATTGCCCGAGAATTCTATTACGATATATTACTGTTCAAATAAATCTTAAAGCTATTTATTGTAATATAAAGTACAGTGCATACAAATAAAACATCGCCAGGGCGTCAGTAAATAAACCGTATTAAATCGTATCAAATACTCTACTTTGACTTTGATGCCGAAACCATGTGATCCATTTATCATATTTACAAAGATCGTGACAAACAGAGATTACCGGCCAGTGGAAAGGCTTAATGTTCTCATCGCCTTGAATTTGTCACAAAATGATGATAATAAATTCTTAGATAAATACATTTCTATTGAACTTTACGATTGATATATAACATATTGTTCAATAGGAACAATGTAATTCTAAGTTTTATAGAATAATTGCGATGTTTAATTAACGATCGACTGATGTAGTTCTCAAAACATCGAGGTACATAGTTCAATTTCATTGTAATCTATCTGAACTATTATTATAAAGAGTTAAAGAGTTCCGATTCTGACGCGGCCGGGAACGGTTGTGTCCGCGCTCGGAGCGATATTTCGTGATTATTGTGATACAGTGTATACAGAGTGAAGTGTTCAGCTTTCACCTTGAAGTGCCGATCCGGCTGACGTGGCCCACACGAGCAACGCAGCTGCGTAGCACCTGCGTTCTTTTTCCTGAAATTGAGTGAGACCCTTCCTTTGTATTTATTTATTGCTTTATTTATCATATTATATTGGTACATTTATTTGTTTACTCATTAGTATATCTATTTATTTACGTAATACTTTATCCTTTTAGTCGTCATTTCTTTATAACTTTATTTATTTCAATTATTTATTTGTTTAGTTATCCATTTATTTATTTGTTCTATATCTATGCAAATTATTTACCTTGCCTCTCTCGCTAACGTATTTCCTGTATTGCTTTCTTCTTCTGGTTCATTTTAAACAGCTCTCTTGATCTGCACCCGGGATAGACCCGTAATTAACCCGTTCGGCGTCCCCCCCTGCCCTTAAGGGGGGGGGGTTTTTTCGCCCCCCCCCCCCCCTCCTTAGTCCACCGCGATGGACTCATAATGCTTTGATAGGTTCCGTCGCAGTCTTCTCGCGCAAGGCGTAGATGAAAAAATGTTAAATTCTGCTATAATATATGCATTGTAGCCCACCGAGGGCATTCAATTTGTAAGTAATTTACCGACCGCGAACTCATTTGCGACCTTATCGCCGCAGTCTCATCTGGATGCGCGCGACAAAGGCCTACTAGAGGCCCCGATTTCTAGCTCCAGCTCGGAGACCGGCTCCGAGATGGAGCTAGACTTGACGGCGTCCGCCGAGCCAACCGCGACCGAGTCCGCGTCCGCAATTCCCGCGCTTTCTGCGCAGTTAGACAAGGACGGTTATACGACCGTCTCTTACAGTAGGCGTAGTCCGGCTAGCCCGACGGAATCGGGTTCCGTAGGCCCGGTTAAAGTCGCCAACATAGGTGCCGCTCGTGTGCCGGCGACCCCGGCTATACCGTGCAGTAAACCGCGAACGAAAGGACCTAGCTCCGTCTCGCTCACTCCGGGTTCCGCAGTTAGGAAGCCGCGCCCCCCGCCTCCAGTTATGGTACAAGATAAGTCCCAATGGACCGCGATTTCCAATAGATTAAAGACCCTTAAGGTCAATTACACGAATGCCCTTAGTACTCCGGCGGGCATTCGTGTCAAATGTCCCACGTCAGATGACCATTGCGCTCTGATTCGATTCCTTACGGAATCGAAACTCGCGTATTTCACGTACGCTCTAAAGGAGGAGCGCCTCCTCCGTGTCGTGCTTTGCCGTGTCCCGGCTGAAATCTCGGTCGACGACATCACCCTCTCCTTTAAGGAGAAGAACTTCCCCGTGCGTGAGGTACATCGTATGTACCACCCACGCACCCGCGCTCCCTACAACATGGTGCTTGTTCTCCTCGACCGGTCGCAGGAGGGCAAGGCCATTTTCTCGCTTACATCTGTGTGCAACCTCAACGGCGTCACCGTTGAGCCCCCACGCAAGACCCATATTCCGTCGCAGTGCCATAACTGCCAGTGTTGCCATCTTCGCCCCAGGTGCATCAAGTGCCTGGGTGACCACGCTACGAAGGAGTGCGCGCGCACTCCTGGCACTCTCGATCCTCCCAGCTGTGTGCTCTGCGGTAACGCGGGTCACCTCGCGAAATATCGCGGCTGTCCACGCGCGCCGCGCTCACAGCATCCCCGTCAGGCGAAGCAGGTGCCTAGGGCACCTGTAGCCGCCGCCCGCCCTCCGCCTCCACCTCTCATGTCCGTGGAGGCCTTTCCGGGCCTGCCGGGCGCCACCCGCGCCCTGGTAGCGCCCGCGCCTACTACCTTACCGCGCTAGCCACCCTCTGTGCCGCGCGCGACTCAACCCAGGCGGGCCCCTGTAGCTCCCTGGGCCCCCCGACCTCAGCCTCAGGCCTCTTCTAAGCCTCAGGCGCCGCCGCCACAGGCGGTTTATGCTTCCTCATCCTCTCTCTCCAGTAAGTTTGACTGGATGAAACATCTACTCCGCGAGCACGACATGAAGGAGGTTCTCGCCTTCCACGCCATAGTAGAGCTCGAGGAGGAGCTGGGTCTTCTCACCGCACTAGCGCGCTTCCCGGCTATCGCAGCCACTATTCAGCGCCTCGCCCGGTCACCCTCTTTTAAATAAGTTTTAAAATTCACGGGTCTTAAATGTCTCTCGTTTTTCAATGCGAAATCCCTTCGGACACAGCGTGATCTAGTAGCTGACTTTTTGCGCGATAGACAGATTGACGTTTTCCTCATCGAGGAAACGATGTTAAAACCGAGTATGCATAATCCGAGAATGGCGAATTACTTTATAGTCAGGAACGACCGTGTCACCCGCGGGGGTGGCACGTTAATCTATTTTAGGCATTCGTTGTACTGCATGCAGTTAGATCCGCCCGCGCTAACCAATATGGAAGTGTCAGTGTGTAAATTAATGATGACCGGTCACTCGAATATTATTTTAGTTTCCGCGTATTTGCCACCAAACAAAGAATTGCTAAGATCCGATCTGCAGGCGCTACTTAATTTAGGAGATTCAGTTATTATAGCTGGGGACCTCAATAGCGGGAACGTTATCTGGAATAGTCCGTGTGCCTCTCGTAACGGGAGGATACTTGACGAACTAGGTAGGGTTCTCGCGTTTGACGTCATAGCCCCTTCGTAACCCACGCAAACTCGTTCAATATTTTAAAGAAAATCCGTCGTCGAGTAGTTTAGACAGGATTCCGGACGTGTTAGTGTCTAAAGCCGACGCGGATTCGACCATCGATTCCCTGGTTGATTATCTCCAGATCGCCATCAGGGTGACCTCAAAAGAGGTACAAGCGGCGAACGACCGCCGTTTTATACTCCCTGACGACGTGAGAGCATTGATCACGGAAAAGAACGATGCGACTCGAGCTTACGACGCTTACCCGTCTGTAGAGATTCGCGATCGTTTACGTTCGTTACGAAAAACAGTCAAGTCTCGTATTTCTGAGATACGGGGTGACTGATGGGACAGACTCCTGGAGGGTCTCCAGCCGTCTCTCATGTCGTACTGGACTCTAGCGCGAACTCTCAAATCAAATATGGTCACTCCAATGCCTCCTCTCGACAGTGGCCTCGGGTTGCCTCCTGCGTTCTATAGCATAGATAAAGCAGAATGCCTTGCCGCAAGCTTAGAGGAACAGTGTTCGCCAAACACTGATAACACTGACCCTTTCCATAACGGATTAATCGAATCAGCTGCGGAGCATGTACTCGCGTTTCTTCCGGCGGATACCCTAACCGCGATCACTTTCGATGAAGTTGCAGGCGCAATCAAGCGTCTCAAGCCTAGGAAGTCCCCAGGTCCCGATGGGATCAGGAACCAGGTTCTGAAACTCTTTCCTGATCGCATCATAGCTCTATTGGCCTGCGTCTTCAATGCGGCCATGTCCCAGGGTCACTTTCCGGCCGTCTGGAAAAAGGCCGTAGTGATCGGTATTCACAAGCCTGGCAAGAAAGCTACGCTTCCCGTGAGCTATCGCCCCATTAGTCTGTTAGATACCTTAGGAAAACTTTACGAGCGGCTCCTTCTGAACCATCTTCAGTTTTCGATTACAGATTTAAAATTAATATCACCTGATCAGTTCGGATTTCGCGCCGAACACTCTTGCACGAATCAAGTACACCGCCTCACGGATTACATTTTCTCTAAATTTAACGCCGATCCGAAACGCACAATTGCAGTCTTCTTCGATGTCGCCAAGGCCTTCGATAAGGTCTGGCACGGAGGACTCATCCATAAATTATGTAAATCTCGCGTACCCGATACGTTAATTCATATTATCCGCGATTATCTCACTGATAGGACATTCCGCTTCAGAGTGGATGGTGAACTATCGCTACCCTACCCGATACGCTCAGGTGTGTCACAGGGCTCCATACTCGCGCCCACGCTCTTCAATCTGTTCATCAGTGACCTACCTCGGTCTCGGGGGGTCGAGGTAGGTTGTTACGCTGACGATACCGTTATTTACACTTCCGGCTGGCGGTCGAACTTTCTTAGGAAGCGCATCGAAAAAGCCGTTCATACTCTCGGTGAATGGTTTCGTCGATGGCGCATAGAAGTTAATCCCGATAAGAGTGCCGCAATACTCTTCGATCTCACGAAACGCGCTAATAACTTTGAGCCTGTCAGGCTATACGGAATCGATATCCCTTGGGTCGAAGAGGTCAAATATCTCGGTGTTACTTTAGATATACATCTAAAGTTCAATTCACATATAGACAGAGTGCGAAACAAAGCCGCTATGGTCTTGGGTCGCCTCCATCCGTTGCTTTGTCATAAGAGTAAGATGTCCCTCAGACACAAGCTCACTCTGTATAAGACGTGTATCCGTCCCGTGATGACATATAGCTGCCCCGTTTTTGCGCATATATCCAAAAATAACTTTGATAAGCTGCAGGTTCTCCAAAATCGCATTTACGTAAAGTGACCGGTGCCCCGTGGTACATCCGGAGAGTCGATCTCCATAGAGACCTAGAGATCCCTTCTATCTGGGCGTACGTAAAATCACTTACGATTAGTTATTTTGAAAAAGCCGCGAATCATCCCAGTCCGTTAGTGGTATCCGCCGCAAACTATGAACCCGTACCTAACGCTGCGTGTTATTAAAGACGTTCGCTACACATTTTTACCGACCTTCCTGATTCAATCACGTCAGCGAACGATCAGTACCAGCCTGTCCCTCGAAACAGAGCTTGTTCACGCCCACGCCCGCGTAACCACAGATCACGCCGCCGTGGTCTGGGGGTTAATTTCGCTCCCGCACACCCGATTAGGCCTGCCACGGCAGCGGCTCAAGCCTAGGTTCGATCCCTCGGTAGGGAGCCCTTGAGTGCGTTGCTTGCGCGATACAGTGACACACAAATATACATCACCGCTACAACACCCCACGATCACCCCCACACACGTGCACGCCTATACGCTTACACATGAAAGTGGAAGGGTTTACTTTTTTCCCTTATCGAACTGAAAAACTCTCAATTTTCCGATAGTAAATATATGGAGGAGTTGTTGAGGCGTGTATGCTTGGTACACATATACGTTTTAACAACTCATACATATATGAATAGTTAACTAGGTTAGCTAAGATAGGTCGCGATTTTGCATGCAACAGGCAACAGCCAAGCCGAGGTGTGCCGTGCACCCTTGAACTGGTTGCCAAAATAAAATCGGCTGAGTGCCTTAAGCGCTCGCCTTAGTAGTCCGGTGAAGCTGTTAAGACCTTGCTAGGTCAATAACGTAGTCGTTACGAAAAAAAAAAATACGTGTGGCACTCGGGGACTGCCGCGGTAAAGTTATTGCATAGCATTATTTATTAACTTATGCAATTATAACTATCTATTTATTTTATTTATGCAGTATTTTTTTCGTTGGTTTTTTTTTCTTTAATATTAATTCAAGTTACACTTTTTGAGCGTGGTGACCGATAAGAAAACAATTTTTTTCTTTTATTAAATAAATGAGAAGTTGATATTGTTCAAAATATTATTATTATCTTACAATACATGTAGGTTATTCAGGAAAACACTTTGTACACTAATTATACGAGTACAGATATTCACTGTTGTACATAAATGATAAATACCTATACACCAGTATACTTTCTCACAAACAGCTGATTACGTATTCGTCCGATTTCGGAGCAGCTCGTCTCGATCCGTGCGAGCTTTGTACAGTCGTACCATATATACGTTAAGCGAACGCTCGGCCGAGCTACATGGTAGGCAGAGTGGGGGTGTTAGGTTTTTTCGTTACGGAATTTTTGGATTCGATCTTCACGCTCAAGGCCCGCGATCGAAGCTATGCAATAGCTTAAAAAAATATAAAGAGTTAAAGTTTGTGAGGTTTTAGGGAAATATGGATCACTAAACCAATTTTGAAAATTCTTTTACCAATACAAAGTCACGTTATTTGTTAAGGTTATAGGCTATATATTAACTTGAAAAATGGAAAGACATTTTTGTGGTAGTCTAATTTGCAAAGTCATAGAAAAAACGATCGAACGAAAACGTTTCTTGCGAACGCTGCCTTCACGATGGGAGATATATGATTGAGTTCTAAAGAAAAGTTGTAGAGCTTCATAAAAAGTGAAAATGAAACCAAGGGTTTTATTAAGACAAAGAACCTCCGTATACTCTGTATTAGATCAACGAGAAGCTAGCCAGAAACATTATTTAAAGCGCAGCTATTAAAATTATTTATAAGGGCCAACCAAACAAGGGTGTTAGCTAGACAAACGAGCTTAGAAAAAACCCAACGAGCATGCCGTACCGTTTAAATTTATTAAGAAATAAACAAAAAATATCGTATATAATACATTAATCGTTACTTATATAATTATGAGAAACATGTTTGCTATTAGCTAATAATGATCTTCAATAACAAGTAGCTAATAGCCAGTACAAAGCGTATACATATGATTTCATGCGCCCACACAGATTCATTGAGATTCACAATGAAGCTAATTGCAGACCGCATGGCGATACCAATTAATACATATTTGTAGTCATATTAGTGTATTTAGCGATAATAAATGCAAATATTAAGATACATTCATTCGTTATGGTGTGATAGTGTCTGTGTTGTTATAGGAGTGTTTTAGTATTTAAAATCTAATCTTTTTTAAATCAACATTTTTTTTACTTATCCGCATTAAATATTTTGATTATATTTATTTATTACTATAGTTAATTTATTTGTTAGATAATATTTCTTTACTTTTGAAAAGTTGAAAGAATGAAAGAATGAAAGAAATTATATGTTTCATGCAGCAAATAGACGGACAATATACTTAATAGTAGAAAAATAGAGTTACAAAAATGTATATAAAATAGAAAAAGAATAAATACTAAACGTTAAACCCTATTAAAAGTATGCCACGGTTTTACTGCAGAGGCGCACAATTCAGCATGTGGTGGCCTTTTTTGATTATTATTTAAAACAGTTTAGTGCAGTGTTTGCCAACGTGGGGCCTATGCCCCACAGGGGGCAATTTAATAATGGACTCGACACGAATTAAACCCTTTCGCTTTGGGTTATTTAAATGCAATGCCAGATATCGGTGACAAATTTAACAAAAAAGGCAGATTCTTTAAAAAAATGCGGTATAAAATTATCTATATATTAATACGTGAAGCAAAAAAATTGTACTCCTTTTTAACCTATTTCCCGTCAACGGGTGAACTTGAAATTTAGCATAGTTAAAGTTTATACGGCGGAGAAGTGCAGAAAGCTCTTTATTTTATATAAAATGCATTAGAAGTACATTAAATTAATTAAAATATGCACTACTCACACTACTACTTGAATTTTACACAATATATACACACATGTAAATAAAAAAGACATTTTGACAGCCGTCACTAATTACGAAGTTCAAAAGAGGTTGTGAAAGAGGTTGCTATGCTCGATTGTATGTATATTTTAACTCTTACGTTCCAATTACCATTTTTTATTCTACATTCAACAATGATATTATAAAATATAACTATTATTGTAATGTTTATTATTTTTTACGGTGTACTCACTTCAAATGATGATTTAATAAAAAATATGAGAATATACTTTGTATAATCAAAATAAGAATTTTGTTCAAAAAAGTAATCCATGAGTTAGACCTCCGCGGTTACAATGTTGCAATTCAACCTCATGTAGCGACAAAAAGAATTTATTTTCAAATGCTAATAGTAGTATTAAAAACATCTTTGTCTTGATTCACCATTTGATTGTATTGTGGATCCATTACTTTTCCAAACGATGATACTGGTCATATCACTATTTCTCATAATGAACAGACTACATTTAATTTAATATCACCCAGAAATACCAGCTACCCATAATGTCGTGTAGGATTTCTTTATTTTCGTAAAGTTATGTTTGGTTAAAATTTGAGCTTTACCACGTGGTTTTTGTTTCAAATTTATAATTAGTTTCAATTTTCATTTACACATAGATTTTTTTAATGATTATATAATAAGGGTCATGGCAAATGGCAAATAACTGAGTAGCCATGATGAAAACCTTTGACTATAGAAGTATACCCTTTGACAAAAGAACTCTAATAAAGTTCAAACTTTAAAAAATCAATTAACTATGGTCGAATGTCGACCACTGGGCGCCCACTAGTTACTTATAATTTCGTTTGACGTTACCAAAACTGGGTAATTATAGTCGTCAAGTAAGTTTTTCATTATATGTTTTGAAAATTTACTTACAATGTTTTAATAACAATTTTATAGTGATTTTGTCATCTTCATAGTGATGAAAAAAAGATAAAAAATTATGTATGGGTGGGGGAGCATAAAATTTTAGAAATGTTAAGGTGGGTTTGGACCGTGCCCTAAAAAGTTTGGGAAACACTGGTTTAGTGCTATTTATGTTTTTTTATATGAGTTAGTATATTTTATCATCAAAAACTTTTCATCCAATTCTATCCGATACAATATCATGCACCGTTATATCAATTTTGTAAACTATTATTTTTAAAAACTATTTTAGATGAATTATATAGCATATATTTTATTTAAAGATGAAATAATTTTAACACGCGTATAGAGATTTTTCTTATTTTATCCAAATGAAATTTATTTGATCACATATAAATAAAAAACAAACACTTTCCTCAATTCAATAGAAGTATTTTGCATCGAGGAATAGGTGTTTATTGTTCAAGATAATACCGACTAAACAAATTTTAGGACATGTCCGCGCGTAAATAGAATAAATAAAAAAAAATTAAAAATCGCAAATTCATGTTTCGAATAACAAATGAATACCATTTACCATTTTTGTAAGGAACTCTATTAAAATGCCTTCAAATAACTTATTTTATTTAAGACTAGCCTCTTCCCGCGACTACGTCGCGTTATTTTGGGTTAATGCTAATACGCAGTGGAAGCCCTCAGGAGGAATAAAATCTTGATTTTGAATCATACTTCATTAGTGACCCGCTCCTATTGTTCTTAGTGTAATAATATAGCCCTATAGCCCTCCTCGATAAATAAGGTATATAACACTGAAAGATTTTTTCAAATAGGACCAGTAATTCCTGAGATTACCTCCTACAACGTCACAAACTCACAAATCTTACCTCTTTATTATGTTAGTATAGATTAGCGGGCCCAACAGATTTTAACCGCCCTGATGATAAAAAAAACATTAACAAATTATATACCTAAACCGTCTCATGAATCACTTTATCTAATAGCGAAAACCGTGTGAAAATCCGTTCAGTAGGTTTTGAGTTGATCGCGAAACAGACAGACAGCCGTGACAGAGGACTTTGTTTTACCATATAGTATGTCACCTTTGAAATGACAGAATATCGTATTAGAGATATGTATGTATAAGTCTATGTCGTAAAATTAGACGAATGAATTGAAAAATAATACACCATTTCTTTTATATAATATAATAACTAATTCAAAACCCTCTCGCGGTGTTATATTTGGTCTCTCAATACAACGTAATGTGGTCATTTACACAGTATAAAACAACAAAACAATTTAAATCTAAAGTTTATATATACAGGCTTGCAAATGTTTTTGAGTATTTCGTTAATAGTGTAAAGTTCATGTTTTGCGTCGCCACGTGTCACCACACCAACAATCAGGTTTAACCTTGCCTATTGATGTTTCACATGAAAAAAATATTAGATAAGTTTGGAAAATCGCCAAGTATAGTTGAAACAACAACTTATAGATGGCATAAAAGCACTGGCTACCTTGAAAGAAAGGCCTAAAGAATGCCCATACATCAACAATAGTTTAACTAAATAAGAAATTATACTAATCTGAGTTTAACCTAAACCGAAACTCGCCTTTACGTAATGTATGTACTGATAAAACTATCTCGCCTTATACCGAACTGATAAGTGCTTACTATAGAGTAAATAACAAAGTGGACATTAGACATTTACCATCTCAAGTACCGAAGCTTAATCGCTATGTAAAAACTCGCGATAATGTCACGATATTCAGCCAACCATCAAATATTTTGAAACGGTCGAATGTATTATCAAAATACAATAGGTACTCTTAAAAAGTGCGAACACCAAAACATAAGTGTCTTATGTTGTGCGCAGTCTGGTGACTGGTGTTCTGTGAAAAATAACACTTACAGGTATTATATTTACTTTAATAAGTTTTTACATTTTATCATAATATAGATAAACGTGATTAACATTGCCTATTGCGTTGAGAAATTCTAAGTAATATTTATTCTTACATTTAAAACCCACAAGCTTTCTTTTTAATATTTCCATAAATAATAACGGTGCATTCGGTGATATACGATTAAAATAGAACAATTAACGTTTTTATCCTACACAAAATACATCTATGAGTTGTTGAGGTATGTATTCTTGGTACACATATATGTTTCAATAACTCATATAAGTATGAGTATGTAGCTTATCTTAGGTTAGATCAGATAGCTCGCAAATTGCATGTATCAGGCCAAGCCGAGGTGTGCCGTGCACCCTTGAGCTAGTTGACCAAATAAAATCGGCTGAGTACCGCAACCATTCGCCTTAGTAATCCGGTGAAGCTGTTAAGGCCTTGCTAGATCAATAGCGTAGTCAGTTCGAAAAAAAACCCATTTGAATCTAGACACAAACTAATTACAAATTTATGAGTATTATATTAAGAATGTTTTGTGATTCAAAGTATTATTAATCTTCACGCGAAATTATTAAATCTTGCGAGATAATTTATTCTAATGTTGTATTGTTTTATTTACGTATATTTTTATATGGAATGTTATATAGATTCAATCATTCTTATTCATACAAAGTCTAGCTCGTCGGTTCTAAAGCAAAGTATTCTCGGTTCGTTTCACTCCACCAAGCACTACTTATGCATATTATAAATCATCTAAGAATAATATAATATATTTTCATTGATATATAGTAGAAGATAATCAGTAATACAATTTTATTACTTATGCTTTATTTCATTCATTTGATATTATACACATAAGTTATGACTTTATTAGGTAGTTAAAAGTAATATCAAACACAAGAAAGTACTAAAGATTGAGAATTACAAACTAACTAGTGGGTGCCCAGTGGTCGACATTCGACCATAGTTAATTGATTTTCTAAAGTTTGAACTTTATTAGAGTTCTTTTGTCAAAGGGTATATATACTTCTATAGTCAAAGTTTTCATCATGGCTACTCAGTTATTTGCCATTTGCCATGACCCTTATTATATAATCATTAAAAAAATCTATGTGTAAATGAAAATTGAAACTAATTATAAATTTAAAACGAAAACCACGTGGTAAAGCTCAAATTTTAACCAAACATAACTTTACGAAAATAAAGAAATCCTACACGACATTATGGGTGGGTGGTATTTCTAGGTGGTATTAAATTAAATGTAGTCTGTTCATTATGAGAAATAGTGGTATGCCCAGTATCATCGTTTGGAAAAGTAATGGATCCACAATACAATCAAATGGTGAATCCAAGACAAAGATGTTTTTAATACTACCATTAGCATTTGAAACTAAATTCTTATTTGTTGATACATGAGGTTGAATTGCAACATTGTAACCGCGGAGGTCTAACTCATGGATTACTTTTATTAACAAAATTCTTATTTTGATTATACTAAGTATTATTTGGCTCATTTTTTTATTAATTCATCATTTGAAGTGAGTTCACCATAAAAAATAATAAACATTACAATAATAGTTATATATTATCATATCATTGTTGAATGTAGGATGAAAAATGGTAATTAGAACGTAAGAGTTAAAAAATACATATAGTCGAGCATAGCAACCTCCTTCTTTCACAACCTTTTTTGAAGTTCGTAATTATTGAAGGCTGCCAAAATGTATTTTTTATTTACATGTGTGTATATATTGTGTAAACTTCAAACAGTAGTGGAGTAGTGTATATTTTATTTAATTTAATGTACTTCTAATGCGTTTTATATAAAATAAACAGGTTTCTGCACATCTCTGCCATATAAACTTTAACTATGCCAAATTTCAAGTTAACCCGTTTACGGGAAATAGGTTAAAAAGGGGTGCAAAGATTTTGCTTCACGTATTAATATATAGATATTTATATTATTACTTACGTATGTATGTTTAATCATTAATGATTGTTTTGACCGTGATTATAATTATGCCGTAGTATGATTTCTCCCTGTGCGGCGTATCTGTCTATTAATTTACGAAATAGCTCTACGAATTGTATATTTTTCCATAACGTATCTTCTGTGTATGCTTGATTAGAGTTTATTTATAATTAATAAGTAGATAGTTCGTCAGTATTAATAGAATATTTCAAATATTAATCAAGGATGGTAAAGGAATCGGCCATAAGGAGAGTTAGATATGAACCCGTTTCGTTTAAATTTGGCAGATGTATTGAATTGTAAAGTTATCACACCGCATGTAATAAAAACAGAAAGTTTTTTTAATATACCAAAGGAAAATGTTTTCATCCGAACGTTACTGCGAATATTAGAAGCAGTAAAGTAAATAACAAAACTTTAAAATCTTCTCAGTCTGTTTAGTGTTAGAATTTTATGTCTGAATAAATCTAGTCTAACCTCAAATATTTCAAAGCATAAAAAAGTACGTGTTCAAATAGGTACATTAAATCGCTAAAAGAGTTACCATAATAAAGTCGAACTATTTTAGTTTTATACTCATTCGAGTTTGGTAATTTTGTGCACATAACATATTAATTCTTTTTCAAAACAGTTGGTTTATTTCTACGGATTACTTTACAAATCACTGGCAAATACAGTACAAAACTGCGAGGAGAAAAAGTCCCGAATGATATATTTATCCGTACCTTTACTTAGACCTTTACTTAGATCCTTAGTATAAAATTACTACGCTCTTCGAATACTTCCAATTATTATAAAAAATACTTCCCTAATTTTTTCTATCGCATTATTCTGCGAACGAGCTACGCTACAAACCTACTTATAAACTGCGCAGATGTTAATATTTCAATGATTTCACCTTGCTTTCATATATTTATGCATGAACAAAAAACAGAATTCTATTTGGTATTATAAACAAAAATATGATTATTATTTCTAACCTAGATAAGCCTTCTTACTAACGTTGTTTAGGTCAACAAGGACAAAATTCATAACAATGGTAGCAAAAATTTAGGGAGTATTGTTACTGTTGTACTGAGTATGTTAGTATAATAGGTATGGTAACTTCAGGACTGGAATATCTATCTATCTAATACCTTTAAACGAGCAATTCTTGTATATTTTTATATTGTTATATATTCAGGATCTCGGAAACGGCGTCAGCGATTTCCGTGAAACTTAGTATGTAGGTGGTTTCGGGGACGATAAATCGATTTAGGTAGATTTCATTCATTAATTTTTTTAATCTGAATTTTCAGGCAAAGAAAAAATATAATTAGAATATAAATGTAAATTTTGCCGCCGCTGTCAAAACAATAATAACAAGATGGAAATCGGCTACTTCGAAAATCCGTCTTACCCCAGTTCGAATCCGAGTGACAGCAAAATAGATACCTTATTTTTTGGTATAAAAATGCTAATTCTGTGAGGCAAACCTAACAGTTTATTTTAATTTAATTTTTTTTAAAAGAACCGAGCTAGTCTCGGTCTTCCAGGTACTTTTTTTATCATTACTATCATTCAAATGAAAGAAAAATATTTTAATTTATTTAATTGTTAGCCTTTCATGTGATATTATTGAGCTTTTTTTTATCGTATTCACTACCTATTATAATACAAAGTACTCTACCACGTCTGTTTGTCTATCTGTTCGCGATAAACTCAAAAACTGCTGAACGGATTTACATACGGTTTTCACCAGTGTATAAAGTGATTTATGTGAGCTTAGGTATATAAATGATTCGGTTTTTTTTTATTATCAGGCCGGAATACTTTCCGCCGTACCCGCAATTTTTTTTACATGAGAAAATTATATTTGTGTATTTTAATGTTATATGTATAGTAGATTGAGTTCTAATGTGCATTTTTATATCATGATATAGCAGGAATATCTAAAAAAGTTTACTCGGTATGCGATTTCCTTGCGTAATACCTTTCCTCTTATATATAGTACATTTTCCCATATAACCTGTGAAATACCTATAACATAATAACTTAATGTCACTTTTATTGAGTCATACTAAAATAAAAGTAATTTCCATACCTATCTAAGACCCAAATAACAATTTATTATTTTATTTTCATTTTATATTCAAGTTACGACTCCAAAATCACATTTTGAATTCCGAATATTTAGTCTCGCGTAACAAAACTTGTTTGATAATGTATCTACTTTGTATAACTCTATAACAGTGAAATTAAATAATTGTTATTAATATTATTATTAGTAAATGCAAATATGAATGTAAGCACCAATATACCAATAATATCATTTAGCAAAATTTACAAATCAAGCCGTAACTATAACTTAATGCAAGCTTTCAAACTCATCTTGAATTCTCAAGTCATTATGAACCTATAATTAATACAGATAGTATAAACAGAATAAATTGTAAAAATAAGGGTAACGTCTACACTAATATTATAAAGATGTAAAGTTTTTTTTTTATTATTGTAGCACGGCCAAGTGACTGCACTATGCCTGATGGTAAGCATAGCACAATCCAAAAATAATAGCGACCACCGATTGACACACTATCCAACGCCGGTAGCCACAATCATGCCAGCCTGTAAAAAGCTGGATATGCACAGGCTGATCCCGAAACGCGACCCGTAGAAGCGAATCACTATTACGGGGTTTTTCGCCATATACATGGTGGTTGCGACCCAGACAGGCTGTAAAACCCTACCACTCCGCTTGCGCCATTGCCTCGTTCGTTATTCAGCAGGGTGTACCACGTGCAGGTGAGGTTGGCTTGGGTGTCCCAAGTCTTATGATGTTATTCGACACCCCTTACACCCCAAAAGACATTGTAGGGAGTAATCTCAGAAACTACTCGTCCGATTTGATAAATTCTTTCAGTGTTATATAGCTCATTTATCGAGGAAGGTTATATATCATCATGCTATGATCAATAAGAGCGGAGCACTAATCAAGAATGTTTCAAAATCATAGTGTATTTTCCTCTTGTAATTATTCCACGCGGACGAAGTCGGAGGCGGAAGCTATTTAAAAAGAAAGGAATATTAGGCAACATGATTTAGACCATTGTATAGTTAATTATAGCCTCCAAACTAAGTATTACCTAGTTATAGGCGGAAGACTTGTAAGATTACCTATAATGATCACTTATCGTTAGATGCTTTGCGTGTTTGTATTCTAACAACCATTTTGATAATGTTGTAAGACTTTCCTATTAAATCTTTCAAAATAAATGCAAGTAACCGGTCACCATTTACATTCAATAGCTATAAAAAATAATAATCATTTACAGAATATTTGTTATCTGTAAAATCTCAATGACATAGGATAATATCTTTTTTCTCTAACCTCATTGTTATACAAGGTTATCTACACGAAAAAAATATTATACAGACAAAAGATTTGAAACAAATAAACAATATAGATAGGTATGTCACCATATATGTACTTATAATATTCACGTGACGGACTCGGCATGTGACTGCCACTTCAATGTGTCTCGACCGTTGTTAAAGTTATCAGATTAACGCTCCTGATATTAACTCTTTGTTTGTATTAAAGTTTACATTTTATGTAACGTTTATAGCAATTATAAATGGATTATATAACCGTTAATATAATGAAAATGTGGTATAATAGTTCGATATTAATATAATTCTTAACATAGTCCACAAAATGCACAATAATTTTCCATTTATTTATGAGTAATCTATATTAATATTATAAAGCTGGAGGGTTTGTTTGGTTGTACGCGCTAATCTCAGGAACTACTGGTCCGATTTGAAAAATTCTTTCAGTGTTAGATAGCTCATTTATCGAGGAAGGCTAGGCTAGGAGCGGGGCACAAATGAAGAATGTTCCAAAATCGTTTCTTTTTTCCTTTTTAGAGCTTCCGTTGCGTGTTAACATTAGCCCAAAGTAACTATTCCACGCGGACGAAGTCGCGGACAGAAACTACTAATTAATAATCCGACAATAGATGTAAAGTAAACAAAGCCGAATATTAGTTCTGCTTGGCCACGGACAAAAATTTTAACGAGCTTGAATCGTTCAAAAACCTTAGATACATGCATTCTTTTATATTATATAAGGTTTTGCGTTTGACCATAATCTCGCCTCATGTTAACTGATTATATGGTCTAAGATGGTAACATATATCACACATAGATCTTAGGCGCCATGTACAGTATTCATATATCTCTATTATCATATCTATGTATACTTATATATTCGTCTGATAAAACTAAATATTATCGTCCTAATAAAAGCAAGAGGAATATTATTTAAGTTTTTTTTATATCATAGTTGGCAAACGAACAAGCTGATCACCAAATGTTAAGTGATCACCGCCGTCCATACACACTAGCAACACCCGGGAAGTCGCAAGACCGTTTCCAGTCTGTGTTTGGGTGGAATTGAGGCAAAGGGGAGGGGGGAGAGGATAAGGGAGGAAAGGTGGACCTCCGGCGCTCTCGCAGACCGAACAAAACACAACAATACAAACACTATTACTCTACGTCAGTTTTCTGTAAGAGGGTGGTACTACCCTGAAAGAGCATACCCATTCATGCCGAAATCAATAATAGCTTCAGCATGGCTCTACCACCTATACCTGTATTCAATTTTATATTATACTTAATAAGACTTAAAGAGTACAAAATTTGAGACTTAAAAATAATTTGAGACATTACTTTAAAGAAGTAGAAAACGATATATTAAATCAAAATTAATCATCGGCACTGTTCCATATTGTTACGATGGATTACAATTTTTGAATTGACTATTATGATCCATGTTATGATTCATATTACTTTTATGATCCATGTTAAACAATAAAAAAAATGTATTTTGCAAATCTGTTAAAAAACACTTAAATATTCTTCAAAATATGCTGCCCGGAAGAGACACACAAAAAAACAAACAAAACATTATTTCAAAGAGAATCGTTCAGTGAAAAGCAAAATTTGACATAAATAATAAAGGACAATTAGTACAATTACAGAAGATACTCATAGTTTATTGGACCATTGTAGTATAATCTTTATAGCGTCGCCTTTACAATTACTAACATAGGAAGAAGAAATACTATTTTAGTCAAATCGGCTGAGTGCCTTAAGCGCTCGCCTTAGTAGTCCGGTAAAGCTGTTAAGACCTTGCTGGGTCAATAGCGTAGTCATTTCGAAAAAAAAAACTATTTTAGTGCTATATATAACTTACATTCAATTAAATTTCTAGAAGCAACATTACACCTATCAAATGTTGACTTAGATCGGAAAAAAATATAATAAAATACAAAGGTCTTTTTTTCTTATAATTTAAATAAATCCAACAACATCTTTGTCATTCGTGTTAGCATTCGAGGAAAATACGTTTTGATGTACTAAGAACGCAATAATCATTATAATGAAGTCAGTGTCGCTAAAGATACCACTTGTAATATTGAAATCGTTATTAGTCTTACACAATAGATTTGCTATAAGATATGATACCAGTGTTTTTCATATACGATATTTAATATTAATAGCTTAGTATAATGACGTCATATTTTTTTACAATATCCAGTAACAAATTACGTCAGTATAATTTGACTATATCCGTAGGGGATTTAGGTCTGCATCTCGTCGCCGCGCCGCGCCTTCGTACGCCTGTTTTTTTTTTTTATATTTCCTTATTCATCACTCCAATTATATATATATTAAAGTTTTAATCTGTAGTAAGGCTTATTTTATATACAGGGGTTTCACATGTTCTATTATATATTCCCTATATGAGAAGGAAATCTAAATCTTGACGTGTGAGCCAAAACGGACATACTACGTAAATTATTGTTCCGAGATCATAGCAAAATGAGGTTTGACAGATTCATTTAAAATAAACATATAAAAGCATATTATTGAAGTAAATCATAGTTCAATTGCTTCATATTATTACATATTTAAGGGCGAAGGATGTCTATAAACTGTTGTTAGTAAATAATACTGTAGACGATCGTAAATAGTTATTTCCATAATTTTCTACGAAGACCGATTACCTCCATCTTTATTGTTTACTTGTACGGTATATAAAAACCCACGGAACGAAAGGTAACGAAGCAGTAATACTTTGGTTGCACCTATGTTATCAACGCGTTTTCCTGGTCCTCAATACAAAAAGATCATCTCGTGACTCGATGATATTAACTCTAAGTATGTTAATGAACGGGACAAAGAAAAACCCTTTTATGTATTCATATTGTTGACGTCACCCATTATAGTAGGCTATTGAAAATACGAAACCATATAAGAATGTGCGACTGAACGCAAGGGTCGGACTAGACATTTCCTAAAAAAAAAAAACGAGGTCGTCGAATCATTGGGTACGTGAATGACTGCAGATTGCCCGTAGTCGGGTCGATCACGTAGATTTGTGGCGAGATTCCGGCACTGTACTGTCGCGGCAGTCTGTCGCCGTCTACACCCGCATCTACGACCAGCTCTCATCTCGGCCCTATCCCTTATCTATGAAGTACTCGGCCTCGTGACTCCAGGATCGCTACAGCACTTGTTGAAATCGATTTGATATCACCAGTACACATCGACAATCTCTACTTTATTATACGCGTTTATTGTTCCCAGTATCGACAATGTAATTTATAACGCTTCAAGTTATAAAGTAACGTGTTTCGTACATTAACAACATTCAAAAGTTTGGTGCACTACATGCTGTCCGGTACATAGTAAATTCAGCAGGTATGTAAATATTTTGTTTCTAAATCAAATCAAAACAATGTCTTCGTTGTTTTTTATATGTAAATAAGCTGTTATTCTAAAGAAACATCGTGTAGGTATTTACGTAAAGTAATGTTGTCATTATAGGAAAACTATATAAGAAAATGTCGTGTTTAGCATTTAAAAGAAAAAAACACAATTAAGAAATGACTCTCGAACAGTGCAGTGCATAAATTAAAATTAAATGCTGTTGTCAAGAATATTTTTTGATATCTCGTGTTTCATTAAAATATCTCAGGTGTTCTTGTTTTGATTTTTTTATACTTTCGCGATGTAATAATTATTTTCGTCTTCTAAATTCCTTTTACTCGTATTTTATGGTTATTAAAATTATTCATAATAGTTTCAGATGATATATCATTATGTTGATGAGATATCAGTTTTAGAATTACATATACCTAATCTCTGTGTACAAACTTTAATTAAAATCGGTTGAAAGTAATAAAATATTACGATATAATTTATTAGCTGTCAACTAAGGGATTATATATACTTCTTGTGTATATTATTAAAATGCATTAAAATCGCTTGAGATATTTTTGTGTTAAATCCAGACATACGAACAAACCGGCAGAGGATTTAAGTGATCGATTTCAGATTAGTGGCTTATAAAATAATTGTCTTGCATTACATTTGAAAAATAATTACGTATAAAACCTAACCATAGATTTATTAACTATAGTTGTAGTACCAAAAGTATGAAGGAAACAAGAGTTCAAAAGTATTTATTAAGTAAAGCTCGTTCCCTGAGTATAATAACCCATATCCGAACACATAACTTTAAAAAATTGTTAGATATTTTTAACAAACCGGCTTGAAGAATATTATAAATTAATCTTATTTATCTGTAGCTATGGTTATTGCTATTTAGGAATAATTGTTTTTCGTGCTTTGAAATTATGGCGATCTAATGGTTTAATCGGCGTTACAAGGTCCTGCATGAACCATATGAATTTCATTAAATTCCTGTCCACTTAACAAACGTAATGGGTGACTCTATGAGCTGATGAAAATAAAATAAAAAACACATAAAATCTGGCTGCTTTGAAATATTGTAGTAATATTTGTGTATGAGTGAAAATATATAATTGTAGATTTCAAGGCGTAACCGACGTCGGAGTTATAAGTTGAAGTCTCTCGGCTAGAGAGGTCTTTATCCAACAGTGGGCTGCTACCTGACTGATATTATTATTTATTATAAAGTAAATTCAACAAATAGCTTATTTTCATACATTCGAAACGTTATGTTTCCATGGATTCCTTTCCACCTTCGACTATATATGAAAATATAAATATATTTTACATATTAAACCAGATTTTCTACAGATCGATCATACCTTACACCTATGTTCATAAAGCGAACACAAGCCAGAACGACGCGCGTGTTCGACATTATCGTGCAAACCTATCGAAGTACAGGAAAGCGAACACAGGCCAGAACGACGCGCCCATTCGCCATCATTGTGCAAACGTATCAACGTTCAAGAAAGCGAACGCAGGCCAGAACGACGGGCCCGTTCGCCATCATTAAGCAAACATGTCGACATACAGCAAAGCAAACGCAGGCCAGAACTACGTGCCCGTTTGCCTTCACCGTCGCAGACTAGTGACACGAAACAATTTAAAAAAGACGCGCTCGGCGGGCCGCGCTTACCGAGATCAATTGACGCGATAATAAGGTGAAACAATTATTCGGCGAGACTATCCAGCGAAGCGATGACGTACCGTTTGATCTATACACACGATCGCTTATACAGCTCGGCGGCAGTGAGAAAGAAAATAACCGAGTACAATCTACAAACGCCGGAACGCACGACGAATGGTTGTATCAACTTGAGAACATAACACGACTGCGCCTGTCGCCTGTGTCTTGTCTCGCGACATACAACAACAGTCGCGGACCCGTCGTATTGGTGGCATTAGAAGCGAAAGTCACACCTAGACGCACGCAAACGATCTCGCAGCAAGAACTACAAGCCGCAGTCACTAGAGTGGATTCGAACGACACTATTCGCCTTGAGCACCGCCTAAAAATCACTCGCAAAGTACATCGTACAGATCGACTGCCTTGATACATTGGATGGGAAACAACAAGTACAGATTCACGCCATATGTTATACATCGCGTCGAATATGTATCCGAAGTCACCAAAAAGAAACAGTGTAGATGGTTAGCGACCCAGCTAAATGTCGCGAACGATGCGACACAATCACCGGACGCAGAACTCAATATCGACGACCGATGGTTTACGGAACTGTGCTTCCTTATTCACATGAAATGCGGTTGGACTATAGAATATACACCACCGCAAGAAGACGTCGATGAAGCCGTAGTGATATAAATGATCGTGTCACGTAAAGTAGTGCCACCGGATATTGCGCGATTTTCATCATACGAACGACTGCTGAAAACTGTCGCGACAATGTTTGCGTTCGAGAACATATGTCGTCACAGAGCGAGATGTATCTGAAAACGACATATTGAACATACCGACAACGTTGTGTTACAACAGACACAAACTGAGAGTTTCGGCAACGACATAGAGCGCTTAAAACGATGCAAAATGATACCGCGAACAAGCCGTGTCTACAAGCCGCATACGAAAATAAAACAAGACTGTACGCTACGTATGTGCGGACAGATCGGAGCCGCGAACGTACCGTCAAGTATCAAACAATTATACATATCAAAATACATTAGTCGACGAAGAGACAAGCGATGGCTCGCCTTGTTTACGTGTCTAACTACAAGAGCGATCCATCTAGAGATCGTTTCAACAGATTCAGTGCCAGCGCTACGGCGAACGAGAAGAGGTTGGCTGACTGTTATGTGTGGCGATATCGCTACGAATTTTCGCGGCACGGGAAATGGATTACGCGCCGCCTACGTCAAAAGGGTGCCTGCACTACGAGAGGAGGGACTTCGACGCTGTAGGGACTGCCTTTACATTCCGCTCGGCGCACCTACTCAGAGAGGCGCATGGAAGCGGCTAGTGATGTCGGTGGAAACAGCGCTACTCGTTATACTGAAAGAGAGAGGTGCCGAGAAAGGAAGCGCCTCATACTGCGCTCACAGAGGTCGAGAATTCGATTAGTGTACGATGTCTGACCCATGTGAGCACTACCCCGGTACATGGAACGCTACACCGGACCAGAGGGAGGAGTGCGGAGCGCCGACATGCAGACACGGAGCAACCTGTTCCGGCACCCGACATCAAAGCTCGCCGTCCTGGAGATAGAGGCTGCGCAAGCTACGCCGGGGGGAGAACTGTTACGGACAGCGAGTATGTACAAGACACTTAGTGACATTGAATAGTTTTAAATAGTGAATAGGAATAGGGTGTGAAAGCGCGTAGATTTATTACCCTTTAGTTGCAGTACATATTGTTTTAGTTTGTAGAAACAGTGTTAGCAATAAGTTATATGGACAATAAGGAACGAATAGACTTATAATTTATTAGGGATAAGTATTGTTTTAAATTGTGCAAGATGTAATAAATCTATGTCAATGCCACGGTCTAGGGAAATAATGACAAAAGAACGAATCCATGTGCCTTATTTCTCAAACGTTAAAACTATTCAATGTCACTAAGTGTCTTGGACATGCTCGCTGTCCGTAACAGTAAGGAAGAAGTCAATCGGATGATTCTTAGTTGGAACTGGTGGTAATAGTAGTAGTATTATCAAGATCATTTTTATTAATTCCCCATCAATTTTCGAAACGAAGATTATTATTAGGAGTTGGCTGAAATTGTCACGTAACGAAAAAGCGTTATGGCTCCTCCATATGACTTTCTATCTAGCTCATAATATACGAGTCTTTGTTTGCGTGCAATAAAACTGTAAATTGGAAATTCTTCGCTGAAAACCCATTTTGCCATTATTCAAGTATTCTTAGTAAAACTTGCCATAGCAATCGATAAAGCCGTTACACTTATAAGTTTCTTTTTATGAAATATTATACTGAAGTATTATAAGGCAATTTCAGTTATGTACCGAGTAAAATACTACATATACAATTATTTATATATATTTATAGATTACATATTATTGAACAACTTTCTGATTTACACCTTCATTTTCATAATAAGGACTAAATAATATTGATGAATATACACTCATTATATTTTGAATCTCTTCTTCTTCTTTGTCCATCCCTTTTCCCATTATTTGGGGTCAAGTCTCCTCATATGTTTGCACCAAACTAATCTGTCTTGGGTTGTCGATTCTTGCAACTAGGCTGTCTTGATGTCTTTTGCAATATTTGACCACCAAGTGAAAGGTGGACGGCTTTGATCTCTTTTGCGTTCGGCTAGGTTCAAAGCTAGTTGGACCACATGATCTTCCATACATCTTTTTACATGTCTATACCATCTGAGTTCATCATTATACTTTGTATCTATATATCTTCAATGCTTACAGAAATTTTGATACAGACTAATTTTATTTATATGTGTGATAGATTTCAACATAAATAAGGAGAGACAAAACAGTTAACTATATCTTCATCCTCTGTTTCTCTACAGATTTATTTTTCTGTTTAAGAGTTATTGACAAGCTTTAGTGTTATCAAGTGATTGGAAATAGGTCGCTTTTTCCATAATATTGAAACTTACGAATTACGGTCGGTTATTGACCACTGGGCGACCACTAGTAAATTAAATTGAAGAGTCTGCTATTTAGTTATCAGAGTTTATCTTCGAAAAAAATGGAAGAATATTAGTAAAATTTACTAGCGGTTTCAGAACTTTTAGGATATTATATGACTTTCACATTATTGTGTTTTCCATAAAGCCTAAGCAGTAATTATAAAATGCAATAAAAGTAACTTATAGTAAAAACGTTACAGGGCTTACAAGACTTTCTTTTTAATAGCCACAAGATTAAAATCAGTTCGTCAAGAATAAAACAAAAAAAAAGTGAAGTCGCGGGTATAATCTAGTACAAAATGAAAATTAAATAGACGTGCCATAAATTATTATTATAACACATCGTCACAGCATTAAAATCATAATAATATTTATAACATCGATAACAAATATAATAAAATTATAGTTTAATTGTTTCATAGATTATATTCAATACTTTCTAATCTAATCCACAGCTAAAAAGCTTTAGTGCAAATTAGTGGTCATAAAACTGTATTGTCGATGACGTGATTAATTGTATTTGATATAATATATCGTTTTATGTTGAATTATTTCCCATTTAAACAAGATGGAAACTTGACTTTTATTTTATTATAGGTTCTTAATACAATCTAAAACTCTATAACAATAAAATATGAGCGTGACACGCAGGAAAAATGCAGATAATGAAATGAAAGATAAATGTATTAGTGAAAGTATTTTATGTACGTCGTAGGAACATTATAAAGTGAAGTTGCGACTGTTTGGTCTTATTGTTGACATGTTGTTACTTCAGATTATTCTACGTTGTTTTACTGAATATTTGACAATTATATTTATAACCTGTATTTGTTACACTTGTCTTTGTAGACTACATAGGCAGAGGCCATACCGAAAAAGAAAAGAAAACCTGATTCCTGTTGGTAACAATATTTTCTCCAAATACGCTTCCACAAATCTTACAATAAGTCTTCAGTATCGACTAGTTAGTACTCAGTATAGATACTGGAGTGACAAATTATTAACGAAAAGAAGAAACAAAATTTAATTCGCATAAAACACATAGTTTCATAAAACAATAAAACCATCTTCAAGAAAGCAAAGCCAAGCAGCAGCAATATTAAAATTAATAATTCATAATAAAATTCATAATTCAAAATAAAATTCATACGTCTATCAGGATAACGGTAGTTTATATTATTGAAACAATAGAAATAGCTGTTCCCGATAATAGCTTTCGCAAACAAACTTCATATCTTCAAAAAAATAATATAACAGGCTATTCATTTAATATAACCACGATTTCAAAAATAGGTTTTGCGTATTTTATTGTCGAATTATTTTGATTATTAGATAGTAGATATTTTCTGTTATTTATGCAATCATTCTAATATATGTTTTTTGAAGTAAAACTTCTTTAGGTGCGACTAGAATGTAACTGAACGACAATGCAACGGATGTCCGTTACGGCAATATGCCGTCACGTTTCTGTACCATCCGGTTAGATAATAATTAAACATAGCCAAAACTTCAACTAAATCATAATTAATTTAATTAGTTACTGATCATAATAATCTGTTCTATACCTTTTCTATATTTTATTTACTTTATAACAAACGTTAAGCGTTAAGCGTGCTATTAATATGTCCTATATTATTTAAGTTTAATTACACTGAAGCCAAATGGCAGCATGGTCGCGCGCCTATATATACATAATTAATTCTATTGTATGATTTTTATTATCATTCAATTTAATATTATTTATTTTTCAATAAATTTTGTTTGATTTGTTGTTACACGCACTCATTTTTACACATATTAAAATGCATTTTTCATTTAGGTACTCCGCCATGAAGTTTTTCAAATAAAAAATGTTTGTCAAGGGTTCGGTAATTTAAAAAGTTTAGGAATCCCTGATTCAACTATAATGTTAGAATTTTAGATGCCACGAAAATTAATTTTAATACAAGTTTTATCTGATATTATATTAGTTGATCGATTAAATTCAATACAATTATAGAAAAACGAATTATCAGTTATGGTTCTCTTTGAATATGTTGATAAATTCTAGAATAAATTGTTGAATATGACTAGCAACTGCCCGCAGCTTCCCACGTGTTTTCATGCACTAACTATTATGGATCATCATCATCATCAGCCTGTAAGAGACCCACTGAGGGCCATAGGCCTCTTCCCGAAGGAAGGTATGGGCATCACCACGCCAGCCCACGACGTATTGGTGATTTCAAGCTCTGAGAAATCCACAGTTCTACATTTTTCCCACATACAGTAGTACTACAAGAACATTTCTCAAGTTCAAGTTTCCTCCCGATGTTTTCCTTCACCGTCAGCCGATAGTGTTACCAATTTAAATTAGTAAATGTACGTGAATTCCGAAAAATTCGTTGGTACATTCCGGGGTTCGAACCTGCGGACTACGAGATAATATTCCACGAGTCAAACCACTAGACCAGCACGACTTCATCTATATAATTTTGTTTTATTAAATATGGATATATTTTATGATTTCCGAAAGTATTACTGATAATATTATTAAGCTATAAAATTTGAAATGACATACAATACTTCCCGTATACAAAATGAATTCGAAATCAATTGGAAAAAAAATTAATGGATATATTTTTTAACCTTTATAAAACTGTTAATAACATATCTTGTACTCTGTCATCCGAGAAATGATGTAAGCTTTCCGCGCATAAAACGTAAAAATATTGGGTCAAGCCTGTTTTGAGTAAATGTCGGGTATATAAACAGGTATAAAGATATATATATATAGTTTTAAGGTCACGTTCGTATGTAGTGCTCTTTATAGTCGATATATTTATTTTACTTCCAACCTATTTTTAAGTGATTATATATCAAAATTAAATGTACAGACTAATACAGACTAATTAAAAACTTAATTAAAACAAAATATTATTATTGATCAACTAATAAAATTATTCAAATACACTACAATCACCTTGAGACTGGAAACGAAGCGGTAGCGTAACAATTACGGTGTAAGAATATTAACCAGTGAGGATAATATAGACTAAGATAAACTACAATACTTAATGGTAAGTTAGGTTGAGCGTTCTATAAAATTATACTTCAAAGAAACTCAGCAGTATTACGAATATTTTGGAAAATCTAGTACTTTATAAGAAAGTACCTGTGCACACATTTAGTAAATAATAATTACTTTCATCTATTAATCTCATATTTATTTACCTATCATTTTGTATTCACATACTTCTAGTGTACAAAATTTAATTCACATTAATTGTTCATAAATAAAAATGTAGTTTACGCAAAATATTTTTTACGATTCCTATAAATATTTACAATTATTATAGTCTATCAACTGACGAATAAGAAGTAGCTAATCTTCATGAACAAAAAGCAGTCAAGCCGTTTTTGACTGAAATCCAAATAAAGATCCAAATAAATAATATAGATTACTAGCAGCCGTTCGCAATTTACTGTGCATTTGTATGTATATAAATGGCAACAGTATCTTCATGTAACGCCGACGATTTATGCAGCACTCGCTTAAAAAGCTTTCAAATGGCAGGAATCTTTAAAACTTGCTTGACACATCATTATGTTCTGATTAATTTAAACAATATTTTTACACAATAGATTACAATCTATGCTACTTTGGCATATTAGCTATATTACTGTAAACTTTTATCAAAAACCCTTCACTTGGAGTCTATGGCGAGATCTTGGAATGCCATGTAGAGTGGTCTTTATATTTAATCCAAAATCTTGTGTTATTTGGTTCTATATTGGGAAATGTCGGTGGTAGTTTAATAATATAGTTTGGTTATTGTGCACAAGTGAAGTGTATCGGAAATAATACCACGGAGCATGGATCCTGACTTGTCACAAAAACTCCCAAGATAGTTCTAAGATGGCCCCATCTTGTTAATTCATTGAAATTATATCAATAAACTTGTAATATCGTTACTCACTTGACAATGGCAGTAATAGTCTACAAGTAATAGTATAATAATAGTAATAGTAGTAGTAACTCTTCGCTTGTTTTTGTGTGAACGAGTGAATACCAAAAATGCTTTTTTTAATATAATTACGAAGTGACGTAAGAAAACATTTTTGGTAGAAAACAATCAGAACAATATCGTTATGGTATTGGAAACGCAATTTACACCGTGATGTGAGAATCATTTGTTGACTTTGTTACCTTATTAGAGATTAATTCTTACCCAATTGACATGGATGGTTGGGACAAGGCGATGCAGCACCCAAGTGGACTGCCCGTGACAATCATTGAGCAGTAGTATCATTATATATCTAAGCGGCTGGACGCGACACGCAACGGCTTCATACTAATATTGTAGTTATTAACGGTAGTTTAGTTATTCATGATAAACATAATTGAGCAGTTGTGACAGTGAGCCTACAGTCAACACCTAATAAAATGGTCAGTGGGATTTCTTATTAATACTTTACTGTATACACATTATCATTCAGTGTTTATTGCAGTTCATTCAGTTGCATTAATTATCATTACAACAAAATAATACAATACATTTTCTTATAACCGAGTGTCATAAATTAATTTTGATAAATAACATTGAAGTACTTAATTACAGTATTAAATTACTTTTATTCTATGGTCTTAACTGAAATGTCATGTAACATGCTAATAATGAATATTAAGGCATCTATATTAAAAAACATGACGCTAAAATCATCCAATCAACCATCTCGCTAAAACCATTCGAGAATTTGTGAAGATATAAAATATTACATACAAATTATTGTATGATCGTCTATTGTTCACGAGAAAACACAATATTAGTTATATTTCTTAACATTACTAATATTGAAATATAAATGTTAACTTTTTCAATGTTGTACCTTGGAATAAAAATATATTGTTTTGATCTTTGAATTGCTTAGGAAATCCTAACGATATTCTTATAAAAAAATAGTCACATACATAAAAACTTATGACTTGTATAATTTATTATTTCAAAGCCCAGTCCCAAACCTTATCGTATCTTCACCTATCGAAATGAACGAATAAGTATAGCAATGTTATTATTTTACTAAACGGAATGTAACATTGACAATGGCAAATATATCGCCAGCGCCAATTGCAGAACATACGCTATTCTAATTTCCTTATATTGGCTAAACTTTTTTGGCGGAATTTTAGTCCGTCATGTAGTGAATGTTATATCTTATTCATAATCTTGTGTTACTTGACTCTATACTATGTGAAATTGGTGGTGTTGTATGTAATATAGTTCGTTTATTGTGTATAAGAGAAGTGAATGGAAAATAATACCACGGATCTATTCTGAGATACCACAAAAACATCCTGGAAATTTTGAATAAGGGAGCCACTGTCTTGGCACATTGAAATAACTGCACGACAGATCTGAAACGACAGAGAATATCGATCTCCTAACTTGTCCTGATAATTTTAAACCTATCTTTGACTTTATCAACTTCACACTTGAAAATATTTGAACAATTTTGTTTTATGATTTCTCGAAGATTAGGATGATAAAAAAGGTCTGAAATATTATACAGAAGATTTGGCGCTTATGCCTTAACATTAATTTTGTCATAGAAGAAAACTAACTAAAGAATACATAAGAACTATCCGTATTGACAACTTCAGAACGAACAAAAGAAATGACTTGAAAATTAACAAGATAAAAGAGTCGGTTAAAAATTTACGAAATAATATATAGAAGATTTGACACTTATGCATCTACATTAACTTAGACAGAAGAAAACTAACTAAAGAATACATAAAAACTACCCACATTGAAACTTCAGAATTGGCAGTATGGCTCAATTCCTTCGCCCGTCCTATTGGAGGAATATTATTACTACTACTTGTATTGGTTATATAGTATAAACTACATTATTTTACAAGTTACAGTATATTATACGTAATGTTGTATAACCGCGTAATACGAGCAATTTATAATGCAGGACTTCGTAAATCACTAAAGAACAAATCGCGAAATATGCTATTTTAACTTTGCCCTCTCAATAAATTCTTGACAATTTAAAATATGATCGCAAAAAAATAGGTAAACCAAAATTTGTTGTCTGCCGATGTAATTTTAATACCAGCAATAAACAGAAGTCAGCCATTCCATATCTGAAAGCTAGACCAATAGTATTTTAGACTTTTTTGTTAGGTTCTACAACACGATCCCAAAACACATGACCGATGTACCGAGCAAAATATCTAAGTACCACTCAAAATTAAAAAAAAAAATTACGATATATAAACTTTCCGCGCACTCATAACTTTGCATCTTCGAATATATTCAGGTATTAGGAATATTATTTCACATCTGTGGATTTTAAGTTAATAGCGTTAGTATTATTTTAACGAAAGTTTCGGCACAGCAAATAAATACATGTTGTTATTATGTGAAATTCGGTGTTGGTGTTTCGTTTGTTGCCAAAAAAAATATTGTCTATAGTCCACGTAATGCCTTGGTACAGACATAAGCCTGGGAAGCTCCATCCTTGTTTAAAGTGCGAATTGACGGTTGGATATACCAGCAGTATATTTTGCAGCAAGGCCGGTATCGCATCTAGAGTTAAAACTCCAGTGGGACCCACGATTAGGTTCCGCACAAAGCATAAAAGTAAAATATATTTGCCACATTTTCTAGTTATTTTATTATAAACAGTCCCATTTTTTATTTTAACTATTTCATTTATTAAACCTATGGCCGCTTAATAACATTTACTTCGTGTCGCTCTAACTTTAACTGCCCGTTATGAGCTCTACATATCGACGATGTACCGCACCTATTTCACCCTAAGTAATGAGGGCAGTGAATAGAAAAGTTTGTAATTTGTACTATTATAAGCATAACAGTGTGATCATTCTACTTTATTTAACTGTATTTGTGTTCAGTTATCATCATGTTCTTATCCTTATCCCGCCTAAGGTTCGACACAACATGTCTTCCTTTTGCATTTTCCGCTGTCATATGTATACGTGCTCAGATATAGTCATTCTGTGAATTGGTTTGTGATTTGGTTTCATTTTTACGACGGCATCATATGTGCTCGATTATAAAACTCCTAAAATAAGGTGGCTTAATGAATCAAAAACAACATGTTTGTGTGGTGAAGTGGGAGAATACCATTACTGGATTTTTAGTAAAAATCAAATTAATGAATAATATTTTATATTATTCTCTTAAATATCACAATGTTAAGCTTACGTAAATCCATTCTATCATTCCATCTAGACTTCCTTGCTAAAAGCATCAAACTTCTTTAAATTTAAATCACATCTAGTCAGCATTATATTCGTGAACCTTGACCACGTTACTAAACGTAATCTTCACCTTGTATTCTATTTCAATACCTTAAAATATATAATGCCTTTGACATACAATAATATATCTAAATATTATTTTAGCATTGAATAGAATTTTCTTTTTGTTTATTATGTTTGTTTACTGGTTAAAGGTGTGTGAATTTGCCTTGATTCGTTTTATGTTATTATTTTACATGAGTGATAATGGGATATGGATCGTGATCAGTGAGTTAGAGGTTGTACTCGCATGCAACTGCTAAACGTATTCACGTAAACAAAATAAAAGTACCTATATGAAGCATTAAGACGTACAAGGTGGGCATGCGACTGAAAGAGATTAGCATCTACTTAAAGGTTATTCATAAACTTAACGTGTATTTAGATGATAATACGACTAAAATTCAAAGCACATACGTTAAGCCCTTTTATATTTTCACAATAGTGGTTTAATTTATTAAGAAACCATACCCTAGCAACAAAACAAAGCGTGAATTGTTAATCTTTTTGATTTCATAATTTAAAAAAATTACTGCTGTAATGCGTATGCATAAAATACAGACCAGATTTGCTCAGGCTTTATTCTGCGTCATTCCTATTTAATCTGTCCATCCATAGAACAAGAGGCTGATGACAGAATCATATATAGCTCGTTTGGTAATAGAGATAACTCTCGATCATGCATCGAAAGGTTCCATAGATGGGACATTGAATAAAATAGCCTCTTGGCCCCATTACACGAGAAAAGAAAATAACATTCCTCAGTCTATTAATATAGACATTTTCTGAACAACCTCGTCTAAACATCGAGTTATTATCTGTGGCAATAAACTAATGGACATATCCAACGTCTTCAAAGCTCCTGCCCAAAAAGTTCTAGACAAAATTGTATGGTCTTAGATGGGTCATCAAGTGGTAAACTTAAAAAACAAAATATCGCTTAGAGATAGGGCATATACTTTGCATGCCATGTGTTAACCCGATTCTCATTTATATGTGCCCGCTCATATGGCAAAAAATGGTTCCTTCATAGACGATTTGTAAGAACTGGGTCGCTCGATGTGAAAAACGCCACAGCGATATTGAAATATCTTTGATAGTATCCTTAGTGCTATCGACCGCGGATTATTCTTCTGACCCAAATGAGTCATATATGATTAAAATACGAGCGTGTAACATTTTCACTGATTCCAGTGACAAAATTACGGTCGCGAACGTATGAACTAAGCATAAACATTCAGTCTCAGAAACATCGCTGTTAAGAAAGGGCGATTAATGGCGATAAAGGGCGATTAATGTATTGTCTATATTTAATTATTAATTTAGATTATATTGTCTTTTTTATTTTTATTTCTATAATTGAAAGAAATGCACAGAAAATCGGCAGTTTCCATTTTTGAATTAAATATAATATACATATATTGAATTAAATATAATATATATATATATAGTACCTGGGCGACCGAGCCTAGCTCGGTTCTTTAGAAATATATTGTTAAATTAAAATAAATTGTTAGGTTTGCCTCATAAGATTAACATTTCTGACAACAAAAAAAACCGAAGCAACCGATTTTCATATGCGCTATTTCAGTTTTGACAGCGGCGGCGAAATTTGCATTTATATTCTGGCTATATTTTTTCATAGCTTGAAAACTCAGTAAAAAAAATATTTCTATGAATAAAATCTAGCTAGATCGATTTATCGTCCCCGAAACTACCTACATACTAAGTTTTACGGAAATAGATGACGCCGTTTCCGAGATCCTGAATATATACAAATATAAAAATATACAAGAATTGCTCGTTTAAAGGTATTAGATATATATATATATTATGACGACTTCTTCTAACCCATATTTAACACACATTTAACGTAATGGTTAACATAGTAGCATACTAGGTTATGCTTAATTTTTATTTTTATGGTCCTTAGTTTTATTAAAACACATTCATTAATACATGCTGTATGAATTCTTTATAGTTCGATTCTGTAAATTTCCAATGTAATTTAATAGTACATTTGGTTTTTAATACTTTCATGACTCTCGTGGAATATATGAGAAAACTACTGATGATTGTAACATGGTCACATCAATCGTTAGAGAGTATATCAGTTTTTAAAACGAACATGGCGCTTACGTTTACATAATTAGACGCCTCGTCGAATAATGACAATAAAATAGATTTTAGCTTTTATTAAGAAACAACATCAAGATACCATTGCATAAACCTTAAGGTAAAATATTTCGCTAAACACCTACTGAGTTACTCCAGCAGCTACAGTCAAGGAACACAATCTCCTTTATAGAGTTTTCAAATTATCTGCATAGAGTAAGAAGTGATTTCTTCATTACTCGTCTAGAGGTCATTGTCCTTTACCTTTTAATTATGGTCGCACAACAAACAGAACGTCACAATACTGATTGGGTGAGCAATCCATTTAATTGCGGTAGGGCGATAAGCGGTGCCGGAGCGCGTGGTGCCGGCGCACATACCCATATAAATATCATTGGGAACTCGTGGCCGTCTCCTCGTGAGCGATCATGTGATTGTGATGAGTCCACTTAAGCAAATAAACACTTGACTGGTGGCCGCCAACAACTAATGTCAATATTGGGACGCACTTACCTATTTAATTTAGAGCATTGTTGTGCTTTTAGAAGTTCTCATCCTTCGCAATTATTGTTAGGAAAGTGTTTAGTTTCAATGTATACGTGTAAATAATTTAAATATTAATTATTATTTCAAGTATATTGTATATCTCAAACAAGTAATAAATAAATACCAAGTAGGCACTACAGGCAGTTAATCAGTATTCAAATATAATATTACAATTTACACTTAGTTGTTATCTAACTCAGATGACAGAGGTTTTTCCATTCATATACTTTTATTAAGAAACTGCGGGACACACGGATTTAAAACATAAAATGTGAAAAGTCCGAAGTGTAACTAATCGCAGGATATCCCTGCTCAGTTGTTATTCGTGAAACCGTAATGAAAATTGATTAACCAGAATAATTTTGATAGCATATAAGGCGAACATTTTGAAGTTTTTCTCATTATATTGTAAAGAATTTTGATAATACTAGAAATAATTACATCTTCCTTTCACGACTTCAATAAATAAAAAAATAATATCTTCATTGTACTATAGTATAAATTTTTAAAACAATATTGATAATTGATTTAGTCATTAGATGATAATTATACTTCTATAATAATGATCTTTGTAGATAGAAATCCGCAAAGAATTTATGTACTTATTTGCAAATGTATCTCACGAAATAACAGTATTTTATTATAAACATTATTTTATTATAAGATTAATGTTATACATATATTCAATATCAAAATCAACAGATTTTACGTAGTTACAGAGATAATGACAAAATAATTTACGGTTTAAGATCTAATTGAATGCTTCCAACGACTACCAATGGCGTGTTAGTCAATTGATCTTTTCCCATTAATATTTTTCTCGAAGATACACATTTTGCATTTGGTTCATTAAAAAAAATTAAGCGTTTAATTATTCATGGGAACTAAATTAAAAAGAAGAAGTAAAAAAAATGTAAAATCAGCTACAAATATTTTGTAGATACAATCATGAAAAACAGCGTCCTTACTTTAAATATGATAATACAGATAGTTTACAGTTGATTTATTCAAAACTAGCGGGGCCAGCGGACATTGTCCTGCCCTGATAATTAAAAAAAAACTTGATAAATTATATATCTAAACCTTGTTAAACCTCATGAATCACTCTATCTACTGGTGAAAACCGCATAAAAGTCCGTTTAGTAGTTTTCGAGTTTATAGAGAGGACAGACAAACAGACTTGGCAGAGAACTTTGTTTTATAGTATGTAGTGATAATTAATATATATAGATTCAATATAATACAACATTAAATTTAATTCGTAAGTGCCAAATTATACTTTTTCACCTTCAAAAGGACTATTCTCTATTAATGTACATGTGACCTCCAATGTCTATACATTAAAACACATCGTATTATTACGTCGCTCGGAACAATAGAATATAACATTTTAGCACGAAATTTTACTATAAAAAAATAAGAAATCGATAGGCGTACAAATATCAAATTTATGTTAGTAAATCGGAACTTCTGTCTGTACAGTTAATTTTGTTAAAATAATTCATTTTTCCTTTCAACAATACCAAAGAGAATAATAATTATTTCAGTGGTTTTATTTACTAATTATTTGCTAAAGATATATTATTTGTCAATTAATTTTTAATAGACATTATTAATTTACATATTATATTATTATAAAATTAATGTTCACTTTGTGCAGTTTATTTCAAAGAGCAAGTAAGGCATGCAACGTCAATCATGTTAAAAATATTAAAATAGCTCAGATGGAAATCGACTGCTTCAAAAATCCGTGTAACCCCATTTCAAATCAGAGTGACGACAGCAAAAGATCGTTTCAAAAACAAAAGAAAAATTAAAAATATCGAATGAAAGGGAAAAAAGGTAATTGGAACGTAATAGTAAAATGGCAGACGGCGAAACATCTTTTTCATTTACATGTTTGTATTTGTTGTGTGTCATTCAAGCAGAAGTGTGAGTAATGTATATTTTAATTATTTTAATGTATTTCTAATGCATTGTATATAAAAATAGCCTTTTGCACTTCTCCTGCATATAAACTTTAACTATATATGCCAAATTTCACGTTCATCCGCTCGTGCAATTCGCTTAAAGAGGGATACAAAGTTTTGGCTTCACGTATTAATATATAAGATAATAAGAATGTAAATCTAATGTGTCTGTATTTTTTCGATTTTCGTGAGAAATTGTTGCATGCTTGTAAGAATAAATAATAAAATACATATCAATAATTTTTAGAAATGTCTGTCTGTCTATTTGTATGAACACGCACCATTGATAAAGAACTGGGGTCACATTAATACCACATCAAGAAAATCAAATCTTCGAGAATAACTTAGTCTTTGTTTTATTAGAATTGGTCCACTCTATCAAAAGTTATTGCAATTATATTAACGGCGCGGCGGAAGTACGAGAGAAAAGTAGATAAGTAAATGGACGTCATACATTCAGATAACTTCATTAATCACTGTTTTTAAATAAGGTTCCACGCGAACGAAATCGCGGGCACGGCTAGTTATATTATAAGAAGCTATCACGTGAAAATCACATACATATCGTCAGCATAAATGTAGACACCGCGTGACTACCGTAACCAAACTAAACCATTCAAAGAAAACTGCATGTAATTTTCTTTAATTTAGTTAAATGCTTGCATATACTTGAAAGGATGTCTGCTTATTTGTTCTTCATAATGCCTACCATAAGACAATTAGAATACAATTATGTAAATTGAAAACAGAATTGAATAATAAGAACTTCAGTCCTTTTATGTACGGCGTTTGCCATTTAATCAAACAATTAACATTAAACATTTGACACCCCTTTGTAGAATTCCCTCCCACAAAGAAAAAATGTGTAAAATATCCTTACATACTATAAAGCGCAACGTCTCTCAAATATTAATTAATTCATATAAACTCGACAACCAATTATGCAATTTTTTTTTATCGTATCCATAATTTGAGTCTAGTTTTTAGTAAATAATTCCTTATGCTATGTAAAACAGAGAATAGAGAATAATAATAAAGATAAATCCACTTTAGCTAACTATTATGTTTTTTGTGTATACTGATGTATAAGCAAACGAACAAGTGGGTCACCTGATGTTAACTGATCACCACAGTCCATAGACACCAGCAACACCAGAGGAGTTGCAAGTGCGTTGCCAGCCTGTGTCGGTAGCGAAGGGGAAGGGGGAGGGGAAGGGGTGGGACGGGGTAAGGGAGACGGAGGGGGAAGTGGGAGGGAGGTGGTTCTCCAGCTCTCTCACTGATCGCACGAAACGCAACAATGCAAGTACTGTTACTTCACGTCGGTTTTCTGTGAGAGGGTAGTACTATCCCGGTCGAGTCGACCCTTTAATCAGTAAGCGTGGTTTATGACGACTAAAACCAAGTATACAAGATTCAGTACCTCACTGATCTCAATGTGACGTTTTACTTGCTGTCGCTATTCAACGCGCCCAAAGAAGTTTTGCACTTCAAAAATATAATAGCCATTTTACTTTTTATATAAACTTATCTTCTTCTATCTTCTATCTATATCTATATCTACACACATCAAAAAAGTCTAAGCAACATGCTTGATATTACAAATTTTACTATTTATATTAATTAATTTCTAAGTATTTACACAATCAAAGTGCGTAGGTAAGTAAACTTTTTTGTTATTGATGACATACTGGCTGATTGTAAAAAAAAATTGATTATGTTTTGTTTTTTCATAAAATTCAAATGACTGCGAATTTGTTTGAATTTAAGTGCGTTTTAATTGCTACGTTTAGTCTTGATTTTATAATTTAGCAACGATTTAAATAAAGTTAGCGACATAATTGAATTGTTAGATATTCTTTGTCCTGAAGCGACGTCATTTGATGGCAGATGAAATGCAAAGAGCTGTAGGGATGTTGCAAGCGGGAAGTAATCAATCTCAGGTATCTCGGCATTCATAGAAGCGTTATTTGTCGTCTTTGGCAGCGCTACAATAATACAGGAGAACCCGCTGAACAGCATCCAGGCCGTAAAAGAAGTACAACCACTCGGCAAGACCGGTACATACAACTGACTGCAAGACGCCAGCCGATGTTAACCGTTCGAGAGATAAGTTTGAGGCTACAAATTTCAAGTGGTGTTGATGTAAGTCTTCAAACTATGCGAAATCGACTGCATGAGTACGGCTTACGAGCTTGACGCCCAATCAGGTGCCCACCGATACGTCTCGGGAATCGCGCTCGTCGATCTGTATGGTGTAGAAAACGCATAACGTGGACCCAGGAACAATGGGATAAAATTATGTTTTGCACAAACTTTTGGCTCCGATTTTAGGTTGATGCATGACAATGCGCGTTCACATAC